>JBBGZY010000249.1:0-526146 GCA_037952925.1 Lithobates clamitans
CACAGTTTGACAGTTGTGCTGGTGAGTAAAAAGCAGACAGTGTGCATATGGGGGGGGGGGGTGAGACGACACTGAACCACACAACTGTCAAATTGGGGTGAGCAGCTGTGCCCCTATTGACAGCCATTTACAGCCCCGGCCTCAGACCCAACCAACCAGATGTTTTACCATCAGTTTCTCACAGGGCAGTCCACGCTCGGATACCTAGTAGTGAATGGAGAGGACGGACGATCGAGTCATGGCTGAATGTAGTCAAGCAGACAGATAAATAGCAGCCTTGGATTTCCATTTTAAAATGTTAGTTGATCCATGGAAGTTCTCTTCATAAAAAAAGTGATTAATGAATGGAAATTTCTGTTTTGCTCGCCAATATAATAAAAATATTTTCCAAAGACGCTTTGTTCCCGAACAAAGTCTCCTCTCCCCCCAGAAAACAGACTGCAACATTGTAACGCGAGAAGCTGAAGAAGGGGTTGAATTGTGTCAAGACATTTGTGAGCAGATTCTAGAACTGCATAGGCACCAGGATTTTACACAATTGCGTCACCTCTGAATCATCATTTCAGCAAGTAGATGGTGACCCTGGATGATGCCTGAACAAAGATGGTGCCGTTCTTCTGGAGCGAAAAGCAGATAAAATGCGAGGGGAGTACTGTGATCTCTGTGAGAGGTAAGCAATACCTGGAAGCATTACACTTCTACATTACTAAGCATGCATACATTAAAACATGAGAACATGTATCAGATTCCAGGTCGGCTATAGCTCTGGAAGGTTTACCCCCCCCCCCCTCCTGACCAGGCCATTTTTTGCGGTACGGCACTGCGTTATTATAACTGATAATTGCGCGGTTGTGCGATGCTATACCCAAATAAAAACGTATGTCCTTTTTTTTCCCCCACAAAATAGCTTTTTATCTTTGGTGGCATTTGATCACCTCTGCCGTTTTTCGTTTTGTTTTTAGCGCAAAAAAAAATAAAAAAAAAAAATCTTCATGTAGGTCAATATGTATTCTGCTACATGTTTTTGGTAAAAATCCCAATAAGTGTATATTGTTTGGTTTGTCTAGCGTCTACAAACTATGGTATATATTTTTTACTTTTTAAAAAAAATTTTTTTTTTAACCCTAGTAATGCTGGTGACTTGTAGCGGGACTGCAATATTGCGGCGGACAAATTGGACACCTGACACTTTTTGGGGGATCAGCGACACAAATATGCAGTCGCTGTACTAATGACATTGGCTGGGAAGGGGTTAACATCAGGGGCGATCAAAGGTATAAATGTGTGCCTACGTTGTGCTTACTCACAGTGGGGGAGGTGCTTTGACTAGGGGAAGGAGGGATCCAGGGTCCTGCTTAGCAGAAACACAGAATCAATGCCTTCCCCTCTGACAGAACAGCAATCTGCCTTCTATGGCGCCCCACGTCGATTGGCGTGCGTTCTACTGCCGTGGCGAGACAGAAACCGGAAGTGACTTGACCTGGATGCGCCCCTTGACGTACGTTTCGTCTTCACAACGTCATCAGGAAGGCGCTTCCTGATGACGTTGTGAAGACGAAACGTACGTTGAGGAGCATCCCGGTCACGTCACTTCCAGTTTCTGTCTCACCACGGAGGTGGAACGTGCGCCCATCAACACGACGCGAGTGGGACGGCCATACCTTCCACTAGCCTGCGGATTCATGCTGTATACCTCCAGTGCCGAGGAAAGGCACCTAATGTAAGCGGCCATTTGGCGCATGTCTTTTAAGCATTTTTAATTGAACTGTATTACGATATGGTCCTGTTTTTTTCTAACGTTCATTGCGGTGGAGTATAAACAAGATTCCAGCCACATCTCCTTTGACATACCGGCAAGACCATAGACCCACACTAACAAGCCTGATCTGACCTTCTGTTTAGTTAAAGAGGTCACGGTGGTCCGGTGAGTAGGAATATCACTCACATTCACCGGGTGATTTTCATGAAGTTTGCCGCCGGTGATGATATAAGGATTAAAGTTGCATCACCAAAGATTTACGGACTTTGTTTTTGATGAAATATTTGAATCATTGTCATTCTAGCACTGGATCATTAATTATGAATTGTTTTAGCATTTAAAATTAGCACTATGCACTTTATTTTGTATATGCACAAGATTTAGTTTAACCAATTAAGGTCACACTTATTCACAGCGCCCCCTATCATTACACACCCCCAAACACAACACGCCGCCATGGATTGAAATCGTGCAGCACCCGCAAGGTCCTCCTCATGAAGGCACATGTACAGGCCCGTCTGAAGTTTGCCAATGAACATCTAGATGATTCAGAGAAGGATTGGGAGAAAGTTCTGTGGTCAGACGAGACCAAAATTTAGCTCTTTGGCATTAACTCAACCCGCCGTGTTTGGAGGAAGAAAAATGCTGACTATGACTCTAAGAACACCATCCTCACAGTCAGGCACGGAGGTGGAAACATGACGCTTTGGGGCCGTTTCTCTGCTAAAAAAGGTACAAGCCGACTTTGCCGCATTGACACGCCAATGGACAGGGCCATGCATTGTAAAAACTTGGATGAGAACCTTCTTCCCTCAGCCAGAACACTGAAGATGGGTCGTGGATGGGTCTTCCAGCACGACAATGACCCAAAACATACCACCAAGACAACAGAGGAGTGGCTCAAGAAGAACATTAAGGTCATGGAGTGGCCCAGTCAGTCTCCAGACCTTAAGACAGTGGAACCTCGGATTACGAGCATAATCCGTTCCAGGAGAATGCTCGTAATCCAAAGTACTCACATATCAAAGTGAGTTTTCCCATTGAAGTCAATGGAAACTAAAAGAATTTGTTCCGCATTGACTTCAATGGGATGCAATACCAAATGCGGCCAGAGGTGGGGGGGTGCCGGAGAGCCTCGGAAACGGCCGAACACTTCGGCGGACCTCGGTAAACCTCGGAAAGACTTCCTACCCGAGATTTGCCAAGGTCAGCCGAAGTGTCCTCGTGCCTTTCCGTACATTTCCAAACAGCGCCGATCGGCGAAATTCGGCTCTGCTCCAGCGCCCCCCGCCTCAGGCCAAAAACGGTACTGCACACCGCTTTGGCCCTGAATCATGCTCGTTTTGCAAGACAACACTTGCAAACCGAGTCACAATTTTTAAAAAATACAGTGCTCGTATTGCGAAACGCTCGTTAACCGCGTTACTCGCAATCCGAGGTTCCGCTGTATAGAAAATTTATGGAGAGAGCTGAAACTTCAAGTTGCCAAGCGACAGCCAAGAAACCTTGAGGACTTAAGAGAAGATCTGTAAAGAAGAGTGGACCAAAATCCCTCCCGAGTTGTGTGAAAACCTGGTCACCAACTACAAGAAACGTCTTACCTCTGTGATTGCCAACAAGGGCTTCTCCACCAAGTCATGTTTTGCTTGGGGATCAAATACTTATTTTACTCACTGAACTGCAACTCAATTTATAACATTTGTATCATGTGTTTTTTCTGGATTTTTGGTTGATATTCTGTCTCTATTATTTCAAATGCACCTATGATAAAAATTACAGACCTTTCATTTCTTTGTAAGTGGGCAAACTTACAAAATTTGCAGAGGATCAAATAATTATTTTCCCCACTGTATCCAAACGCTTTGTTTTTTTTGTTTTTTTATACCTGTGTGACGCTCCGTTACGTGGCGTTCTATTACACGTATAGGAGTTGAACTTTGTCTAGTCTTGTAAAAAAAAAAAAAAAAAAAAAAAAAAAAAAAAAAGAGGGAAGAAGGAGCAGCAAATGGGAATGTAGCTACAATCCGATACAAAGGTTCTCAGTGACTTCACGGATTTATGTGAAACATGGCGATCCTACACCAAAGCAATCAGTGGAGGGGGGAGCATTTAAAAGGGTGATGTCAGCTAAGAAATATTTTTAGTGTTTTTATAAGACCCCCCTCTGGAGGTCTCAGATTGTAGATTTCACAATGCGGCCCAGAAACAGACAGAGGTTGTGTCTGTTCGGGAAAGGGAAAACCACTTTTTTTTTTAGCTGCCACTTTGGCGAAGACCCTGGGAGGGGCCACAGGTCCCAGACTAAACAATTAACCTATTCACTGCCAGAGGAGGAGATCCCGACCAAGGCAGCTCACTGGCCAATTTTAGCATTGCTGCGGTTTGCAGGAAAGGTATTAAAACAGTCTGGAGCGCAGAATGAATGGAGGCTTCTGTTCCAGCTTTAAACAATACGAGATGCGGGCCGCTTCCAGGGACACAACAGAAAGTAACATTGTGTGCAAAACAAACGTTTACAAAATAGGTAACATGCAGCTATTAAAATATTAGCTACTGTGGGTAAAAAAAGTATATATATATATATATATATATATATATATATATATATATATATATATATATATATATATATATATATATATATATATATATATATATATATATATATATATATTATATATATATATAAAGTCACCATTTTTCTAGGTAAACAAATGCCTAATTGATATGAAATGTTCACCCATGTCAGTAACAACCCATGCAATCCATACAAAGAAACAAATACATTCAGAAATGAACTTATGTGTAATAAAATGGAATGACATAGGGGAAAAGTACTGAAGAAAGCAAAAAGACATGGAAAGCCAAACACCAGCTGAAATCTATCAGTAATTAGAAAGCAGACCTGCCCCTTGTCAGAGCAAATTAATATCCGCTGGTTCAGTCTCAACTGATGGCCTATAAAAAGATGTCTCATTACCAAGGTGTCACAAGAAACATCTCATGATGGGTAAAAACAAAGAGCTCCCTCAAGACCTTTGCAACCTTATTGTTGCAAAACATACTGATGGCATCCGTTACAGAAGGATTTCTAAACATCTGAACGTTCCAGTGAGCACTGTTAGGGCCATAATCCGGAAGTACATTTCACCATAAACTGACCATGACCAAGGTGCTCCTTGCAAGATTTTTGACAGAGGAGTGAAAAGAATTATCAGAAGAGTTGTCCAAGAGTCAAGGACCATTTGTGGAGAGCTTCAGAAAGACCTGGAATTAGAAGGTACAATTGTTGCAAAGAAAACAATAAGTAACGCACTCAACTGCCACAGCCTGTAGGCACACTCACCACACACGACTCCATTGCTGAAGAAAAAGCATGTTGGAGCTTGTTTAAAGTGGAGGTCTGCACATCACTGCAAAAATTAAAAGCCAGCAGCTATAAATACTGTAGCTGCTGGCTTTTAATATTAGGAAAACTTACCTGTCCTGGAGTCCAGCGATGTCGGCACCGCAGCTGATGTTTCCCTTAGCTGTTGGGTGCTGCCGCCATTGCCAGTAAGGGAACCCAGTAGTGAAGCATTGCGGCTTCACCCGGGGTCCCTACTGCGCTCTCCTACTGGAGGAAGAGGAAGAAGCCAAGTGCAGACGTAATGCGCCGTGGCTCCCGGAAGCACTATGCACTTTATTTTGTACAGTATATGCACAAGATTTTGTTTAACCAATCAAGTCACACTTATTCACAGCGCCCCCTATCATTACACACCCCCAAAACAGAATATGCCGCCGTGGCTCCCGGAAGCGGGGACAGGATACCTGTCAAAGATAAGAAAGGTATCTGCTCCCCCTAAAAAGGTGCCAAAACGTGGCACCGGGGGGACGGGGGACAAATGAGTGGAAGTTCCACTTTTCAGTTTGTTGCACAACACTTAGACAAGCCTGTGAAATACGGGGAGAATATAGTCTGGTCAGATGAGACCAAAACTGAACTCTTTGGATGCCATGATACACACCATGTTTGTAGGTCACATGGCACATCACCCCAAAAACAACCCCATGCCAACAGTGAAGTTTGGAGGTGGAAACATCATGGTGTGGGGCTGTTTTTCATACGGTACTGGCAAACTTCATATCGTTGAAGGAAGGATGAATGGAAAAATGTACCAAGACATTCTTGATAAAAATCTGCCGCCGTCTACCAGGATGATGAAGATGAAACGAGGGGTGGACATTTCAGCAAGACAATGATCCCAACACAAAACCAAGGAAACCCTCAACTGGTTTAAAAGAAAGAAAAATAAAGCTGCTAGAATGCCCAGCCATGACTTGAATCCAATAGAAAATCTATGGAAAGAACTGAAGATCAGAGTTCATGGAAGAGGCCCACCAATTCTAGTGATTGGTAAGCTGCAATATGACATTTTTGGTTTTGGGTTCATTACCGCTTTAAGACACAGATAAGACAGTGGCTGTGCTCTTCTTAATGAGGAGAGAGATAGGCTACAGATCAGTTTCAAACCTCCCAGGTCTTTGAAGCTAACAGTTTTTTTGCACCCTGGAAAGGGTTAATATTAACCCTTTGAGGGGCTAAGCTCTGCTGGAAGTGGAAATAAGGGCCACTGAGAGGTATTATTCATTGGGCTGAATAATAAAGAGGAGATTTCATAGCCCTCCGGACACAGCAGCAGACCAGGGAATGGGGGGGCTCCATGGATTTTATACTCTGCAGAGTGCAGTTTGTAAGCCTGTAAACACTTCTGCCAAAAAAATAAAAAATATAAAAAAAAAGTTTCCCCATGACTAGCAATTCAGTTATGGCAGAAGTCACAGTCATTACCCAAACAGGAGAAGGGCTCAGCAACAGAAAGGTGCCAGGAGGTAACCTGGCCATACACACAACATGCTGTGGTGCATAGAAATTATTAAAATGTAATAATTTTTCCACCCCCTCCCTGTGGCCATTTAACTGGGTTTAAGAGGATCTTCAGTCCCATTAATTTGGCTCGAAAAACCCCGCCCCCCCCCCCCCCCCCCCCCCGTCCCCAAAAAAACCAAAAACCCAACCTCAGCTGTCGTGGACGCATATATTTGCCATCTGGGTGTTAATGCCCACTGTTCTTGCTGCTGCACATGTGCTTACACAGCCAAAAAGCCTAAAAAATATATAAATAAAAAGGGGGAATATAAAATGTAAGCTGTGCAATGTGCTGGAGCAAAACATTATACCACCTCTAGAGCCCCAGAGTGCAAAAATCAAACCAACTAGCATCAATGAGCCCTTTAGAGATTAAAAAAAAAAAAAAAAAAAAAAAACACGCATTTAGTGTAATTCTTATCTTCAATCCAGAGTTGTCCCCCCGCAGTAACGCCTTTCCACCACTAGATGTCCTCTGACCTCTGAGTTGAATGATGGCCAAGGTCAATCAACCCACATCCTCTTAGTCAAGGCTGTCACAGGGGCCCATGTCATCACACAGCCTGGGCTCAGAGTATTACATCACTGCACCTGGAGACGAGGAAGAAGGACCCATAACATCATTAGACTGACCGTAAACACCCATGGGGAAACTTTTTTTTCATCATCATTTTGTTTTAGGAAGTGGGGGTTGCATAACTTCTGCTTTACAAATTTTGATTTTCAGCATCTGCCTACAACTGCCGGCGTTTCTGAAGTTGAAGGACTTTTCTTCAGCTTAGACAGAACTCCAGGCCACTTTAGGATGAAAGATCAGAACAGAACAGCATTTATTAAAAAGGAAAATTCCAAGACAGACCACTAAAGACTCCTTCAAAATACAAAAAAAATCCAGGTATTGATATTTGTACAAAGTTACATTGGTCCAGCTTGGAGAAAGGCAACTATGTATTGACCATACCTGTGAGTTCCTCTAGATCAGGGGTCTCCAAACTTTCTAAACAAAGGGCTAGTTTACTGTCCATCAGACTTTAGGAGGGCTGGACTGTGACCAGTAGAAAAATGCCCCAGTGTCAGCGGGTGTATTCAAGGTCTCAGGCTTGGTGGTCAGTGAGAGTAAAAATAAATAAAGATATTGCCTCTGATCAATAGGAGGAAGAATGGTGCACCATCCTTGGAGGGGGGGGGGTCAGTGGGAGGAACGGTGCACCATCCTTGGAGGGGGGGGGGTCAGTGGGAGGAACGGTGCACCATCCTTGGAGGGGGGGGGGGGTCAGTGGGAGGAACGGTGCACCATCCTTGGAGGGGGTCAGTGGGAGGAACGGTGCACCATCCTTGGAGGGGGGGGGGGGGGGGTCAGTGGGAGGAACGGTGCACCATCCTTGGAGGGGGTCAGTGGAGGAACGGTGCACCATCCTTGGAGGGGGTCAGTGGGAGGAACGGTGCACCATCCTTGGAGGGGGTCAGTGGGAGGAACGGTGCACCATCCTTGGAGGGGGTCAGTGGGAGGAACGGTGCACCATCCTTGGAGGGGGTCAGTGGGAGGAACGGTGCACCATCCTTGGAGGGGGTCAGTGGGAGGAACGGTGCACCATCCTTGGAGGGGGTCAGTGGGAGGAACGGTGCACCATCCTTGGAGGGGGTCAGTGGGAGGAACGGTGCACCATCCTTGGAGGGGGTCAGTGGGAGGGACGGTGCACCATCCTTGGAGGGGGTCAGTGGGAGGGACGGTGCACCATCCTTGGAGGGGGTCAGTGGGAGGGACGGTGCACCATCCTTGGAGGGGGTCAGTGGGAGGAACGGTGCACCATCCTTGGAGGGGGTCAGTGGGAGGAATGGCGTCCCCCATCAGTGTGAGAAACAGTGCCCAAAAGGGCCACATACAGGTAGGCAAAGGGCCAGATTTGGCCCATGGGCCACACAGTTTGGAGACCATTGTTCTAGAGCAGTGGTCTCCAAACTGTGATCCTTTGTTTACCCTTATCTGGCCCTTTGGACACTACTCCAACAATGGGACATCAGTTGCTTCCACTGACCACAGTCTGGCCCGCCCCAATGCCTGAAGAACAGTAAACTGGCCCTTTGATTAGACAGTTTGGAGACCCCAGCTCTTGAGGCTGAAAATCCCTGTATGCTCCAGTGATCTCCACTGGCTTCCGTGTCCTGTGTTGAGTGGCTGTCCTGCTGCATTGCGAACACAGGAGGTCGGCCACTGGGCATGGATGGCATTCAAAGAATACTTTGCACTTTCTGAATGAATGCAAAGCATTCTCTGATTGGACAAAGTGGAGAAGTGGGGTGGTGACATCACATTCTCCACCTCATTCAGAGAATGCTTTGCATTCATTCAGAAAGTGCAAAGTATTCTTTGAATGGCACCTGTGCCCAGCTGCCGACCTCCGGTGTTCACAATGCAAAGACGAGGAAGTTAGTGGAGATCACTGGAGTCGGTGTCTATACAGAGGTTTCCAGCTTCTAGAAGATCACACAGCTTTGGTATATACTTAGTTATATCGCTCCAAGCCGGACCAAGGTAACTAAAAATATCCACACCTGGAATTTTTCACTAATATTAGGAAAACTTTTAAAAGCAGTAATAAACCCAAAATATATCATTACATTGGAGCTCACCCATCATTAGATGGCTGCATTTGTTTTCTTTTTAGGCTTCTTTCCGTTTCCCATCTGAGGATCCTGCCAGTAAGGCTCCATTCACACTTGTGCGACTTGTCCTGCAACTTTGATGTTCAAGTTTTCCAATGGTAACCATTCATATATGCGCGATTTAAAGTTGCAGCGACTTCAGGGTAAATCATGCACTACTTTGGTTCGACTTTCATGCAACTTGAGGGCCATAGACTTCAATGTTAACCCTCAGAAGTTTCATGAAAGTCATACAATGCAACTTGTGTGCAACAGTTGTCCATTATCACTGGTCAAAGCCAAAGTCATATCCAAGTTGTACCCATCCAAAGTTGAGTCAAAGTTTTACTCCAAAGTCGGCACAACTTTTTGGAGTTGTATAAGTGTGAATGGAGCCCGAGTCTGTTTTTCAACAGAACAGGCTGTCTTGCAGTTACAGAGATGAGACAAACCATTTAACACTGTTGTCAGGGGTCCATACAATGATCAGATTTTATTCATGTAAAACCTTAACCTTTATTCCAAAAGAAAAAAAAGAAAGAAAACAAATGCAGCCACCCCATCTAATGACTGTTACTCTGCAATATATTACATTTTGGTTTTGGGTTTAAGACCGCTTTAAATCTGTTCAGCCAGTATTGCGATCCAGGTTCTGCACAGCAAATTTATAGACAGAGTTGGGTGATCTCACTTTCCTCCACTGCAGTTGAGCAATTAATACACGTCACCAGCCTCCCCCTAGGATGCTAACTGGACAGCATCACTGTCAGCAAGCTCCCAGTGTTATCATTGGGTGTTCAATCATAGACAGACACTAGAGGAATCCAGCATTGCTGCCTTGGGACATAGATATGGCCAAGCACACTGCACACCCCTGCAGACTCTTCTATAACAGACATGCAGATTAAACTTTTTGCTGCCCCTGACATATGTCGGCTTGCCTGTGGCAGAGATTCAAGTGGTTGTAAAGCCATCTGATCCCTTCCATGTGAGAAGTAACATGCCACCCCCCTGCTATGTATCCTAGGCTCACCTGTCCTCCCTGGATGTCTATGGAGGGTGTGAGCAGGGAAAGCAGAAGGATGCCAGCAAACATCACTGATCTGCCCTAGCTAGATTGACCCCATGAAGTGACAAGCTGTGACCGCTTCCAGGTTCAGAGCCATAATTGCCTGGTCCCTGTGGAATGATCTGTTCTTGTTCTCAGCTTCAAAAGGAGACATTAGCGCATCTCCAAATTTGCACAATTTCCACTGCGACTTTGAAGCGCGATTTTGATACAACTTTTGGTGCAACTTTGATCTGACTTTACATTCTCTGGACCAAAGTCACATCATAGGTCAGACCAATGTAGTGCAGGAACCTTTACTGAAGTCGCAGCGACTTCTGTAGTGTCAGTAGGAACGGCTCTCATAGAAATACATTCAATTCCACATGTCCTGCGATCTGGGGTCCCACAAGTCGGATGCCAAGTCACACAAGTGTGAAAGGAGCCTTAGGGGTCTGATAGACCCATGATCTCTCTGGGAAAACAAAAACAAAAAAACAAAAAAACAAACAAACACACACTATACTATATCCTGTGATAGTAAAGAAGTAGAAAAAAAAAGATAAATAATAAACTAAAAAGTTTTTAACCCCTTAAAGCCTAAGCCTTTTTCTGACACTTGTTGCTTACAAGTTAAAATCAGTATTTTTTGCTAGAAAATTACTTAGAACCCCCAAACATTATATATGGTTTTTCTTCTAACACCCTAGAGAATAACATGACGGTCATTGCAATACTTTTTTTTGCACCATATTTGCACAGCGGTCTTAAAAGCGCACTTTTTTTTGGAAAAAATTCACTTTTTTGAATAAAAAAAAAAAAAAATAATAAGACAACAGTAAAGTTAGCCCAATTTTTTTTATATTGTGAAATATAATGTTACGCCAAGTAAATTGATACCCAACATGTCACGCTTGAAAATTGCGCCCGCTCATGGAATGGCGTCAAACTTTTACAGGTTGCATATTTTGTGGTACAGAGGAGGTCTAGGGCTAGAATTATTGCTCTCACTCTACCGGTCGCTGTGATACCTCACATGCGGGCCCTACTCGCGTATGCGTTCGCTTCTGCGCGCGAGCTCGTCGGGACGGGGGGGGGGGTTAAAAAAAAAAATTTTATTATTATTTTTATTGTAAAATTATTTATTTTACAATATTTTATTTTTACACTGTTTAAAAAAGAAAAAAAAAAAAAAAAAGTGGTGTCACTTTTATTCCTATTACAAGGAACATAAACATCCCTTGTAATAGAAAAAAGCATGACAGGTCCTCTTAAATATGAGATCTGGGGTCAAAAAAGACCTCAGATCTCATATTTACACTAAAATGCAATAAAAAAAAAAAAAAAAAAAAAAAGTCATTAAAAAAAAAAAAAGACATTTGAAAAAAATGTGCCTTTAAGAGGCATGGACGGAATATATATATATTCTCACACAGTAAAGTTGGCCCAATGTATTTTGTATGTGAAAGATGTTACGCCGAGTAAATAGATACCCAACATGTCACACTTTAAAATTGCGCACGCTCGTGGAATGGCAACAAACTACGGCAATTAAAAATCTCCATAGGTGAAGCTTTAAAAAATTTAACGGTTACCAGTTTGGAGTAACAGGGGAGGTCTAGCACTAGAATTATTGCTCACTCCAATGATCGCTGCGATACCCCACATGTTTGGTTTGAACAGGGTTTACATTTGCAGGCGCAACTTACGTACGCGCTCGCTTCTGCGAGGGATGGGGAGCTTTAAATTTTTATTTTTTTTCCTGATCACATTTATTGCTGTCACAAGAAATGTAAACATCCCTAGTGACAGTCATAGGCGATGACAGGTACTCTTTATGGAGAGATCTGGGGTCTATAAAAGACCCAAATCTTTTCTTTTGCATTTAAAAGCATTGAAAAAAAAACGCCAAGCTTGGCTGTTTTGAATACTGCCATTTTTTTTTTTTTTAATTTGGCGCCTTTATGTCTTCAGTAAACCAGAAGTGATGTCATGACATCGCTTCCAGGTTACTAGATCCGAGACTCAATCAAAGCCAATCCAGGCATTGTTCGGGTCTCTGGCCAGCCAAAGGAACGTGGCGACTGGTCGCTCGGGTGAGCCGAGGAAGGCGGCTGCTTAGCCGCATCAGTTGTTATAAGAAAGCTCTAAAAAAAAAAAAAACGTCCTGGGCGATGCCTGTACAACCACTTGAAGCCGCATATTTGCGTTACGTCGGCGTGAAGGAGTGAAAAAAAAAAAAAGGATTTATAAAAAGGGGAAGGAAAACAAAAAAGCAAAGCCACCACACAGACAGAAAAAAATAAATAAATAAAGTACCCCCCCCCATACACAGCTATAAATATGCATTTTGTTGCTCGACAATCGTGGCAAAAATCGCACCATTAAGAAATAATAGCACCACAAACGCGTCCATCCAATATTGTGGGAGGAATCGCTGCGATTCCTCCAATTCAAAACGCCTAGGTGTAAACGGAGCCTTAGTCAGGACCCGTTCAGTAATAGTAGTATTAGGTTCACCATACACATCACAATCTGATTGCAGCCTACTGCATTAGGGTGTGCACCCGAAAGCTCAAACACACATGCATGTACTAATAAAATATTATATATATATATATATATATATATATATATATATATATATATATATATATATATATATATATATATATATATATATATATATATATATATATCCCTGGCACATTGATCTCCTTGCTGCCACACAGAGCAATAATGCTAATGCGCACTAGGTGATTAGGGTGTGCCCAGGCACATCCAGCACACCCTGTGCTCACGCCTATGCAAAGCATAGTAAACACATTTTACTATGTTTCAGTTATTAATTAACACAGTGAGCTGTGAACAGCGAGTTCATTTAGAAAAGTAAGGGGCCGGTAAATGACATATTTACTATCCCCTTTCCCCGCTGTGCATCGTGAAACATCCAGCCGGTGAAGAGAAAAGGTAGGAAGCCAGCACTGCAACATGGGGTGGGAGCTGGGGCAGTAGGGGGAATTGGCACCAGACATAGTGATTAGGGTGTGCCCAGGCACACCCCTATGCTGCCCATGCATGGATCGAAATTCATCCGGTCCCTACTGAACCGGACAAATTTTGATCCTTTAGCAAGCCACTCAATTTCCATCCAATCAGGCGCTTTAGACATAGTAGATCCAAAGGAGATTGTACCTTTTATGGCGACCCCTATTAGGAACTGGAAGTGATTGTAAAGTCAGAAGTTTTTTTTTTTAACCTTAAAAGCATTATGAAAAAAAACAAAAAAAACAAAAAAACAAAAACAAAAACAAAACGCGTGTCCAGTAGCCCCCTCATACTTACCTGAGCCCATCTCGATCATGTGATATTCTACGAGAGACTCGCCCGCCTCTTTGGATGAGATGGCAGTGTGGCACCATTGGCTCTCGCTGCTGTCAAATTCAGTGAGCCAATGAGGACAGAAAGGGGGCGGCGCCGGGCTACGACTCCATGTCTGAATGGACAAACAGCTGTGACTCAGCTCGGGTGCCCCCATAGCAAGCTGCTTCCTGTGGGGGCACTCGTCAGTAGGGAGGGGCCAAGAGCGCCGGTGTCTTGCCGAATAAGTTCCTTCGGCGGATAGGTTCCCCCCCTGTACTGCGCAGGCGCAGCGCCTGCGCAGTACGTAGTACTGTTGGCCGCCGGAGATAGCCGAAGCTCAAACGCTTCGATCAGCTGTACACGACGCCTGCGCTCTGGGTCCAGATTCCTTCCCCTCTATCCAAGTGGACCTAGAGGGGGAATCTAAAAGTGCCGAGCGCAGCGAGGCCGTGCCCGAAGCGCGGCGAGCGAAGCGAGCCCGCGAGGGGCCCTCTTACAGGCGCTGTGTACAGCTGATTTTCAGCTGTTCCGCTTCGGCTATTTCCGCCGTCTTCTACTGCGCATGCGCAGTAGAGGGGGGAACTAATCCGCCGAGCGGAACTTTCTCGGCAGAACACCTGAGAGGAGGAGGGTAGGGGCTTCTCTGTGCAAAACCATTACACAGAGCAGGCAAGTATAACATGTTTGTTATTTTTAAAAGAAAAAAAAACAAAAAAACAAAAAAAAACAGACTTTAGTAATACATGAGGGCAAAAATTTTAAATTTGGAAACAGGCAGGCTCTTTATTGCAGAAGAGGCATGCAAATACACTTACCTGCCTGTTCGCAATCCCCTGTAGAATGTACACTGGCCTGCACATGCGCAGATCAATTTACAATCCAGCACACCAAATGTGCAGGAGTGATGTCATCCCACGCTGGCCAATCAAAACAGCCGTGGACCGGCACCTGGGAAAACCCAGGGAGAAGATGCATGTGCGGGTGAGGGATCTCATGGGCATCAGACCATAGAGAAATGAGCAAGCATTTGTGCCTTTAGTTGCACTTTAAGCGGGCCATAGATGAATAGTCTTTTTTGTTCGATCAGCAAGCTGAGTGAAGAAAAGAAAAGAAAAAAAAAAAAAAAAAAAAAAAAAGGGGATTTCTCAATCCACAAAAACGAGATGCATGAAAGAATCTCCCCTCCTGAAATATTGTATTCTGACAGCAGGACTCAGCGCCGTCAGAATAAACAGATCGGCCGCTGTAGCCAACGATCAATAAATACATTGGAAAATATTTATTGAACGATCAACTTCTGTTGAACAGGATGGCCACACGGGGATCAAAATTTGGCCGGTCCCTGCTGAACCGACTGAAATTTCGATCCATCTATGGCAGTGGTTCTAAACTCCTGTCCTCAGGGCCCACTAACAGGCCAGGTTTGCAAGATAAGTGAAATACATCACAGGTGATATCATTTGCTGCTCAGTGATTGCAGTATTCTATTCTGCATCTCCCCAAGGTAATACATAAAACCTGGCCTGTTAGTGGACCCTGAGGACCGGAGTTGAGAACCACTGCTCTCTATGGCCACTTTTGGTGGTAGAGTATTAGCCACTGATTAGGGCAGAAAGTTTGGAGTTTAAGGCTGGTCACACACATATACACTATATTACCAAAGTATTGGCACACCTGCCTTTTACATAAACTTTAATCCAGTCTGTAGGGTTCAATATTGGGTTGGCCCACCCTTTGCAGCTATAACAGCTTCAACTCTTCTGGGAAGGCCGTCCACAAGGTTTAGGAGTGTGTCTATGGGAATGTTTGACCATTCTTCCAGAGAGCATTTGTGAGGTCAGGCACTGATGTTGGATGAGAAGGCCTGGCTCACAGTCTCCGCTCTAATTCATCCCAAAGGTGTTCTATTGGGTTGAGGTCAGGACTCTGTGCAGGCCACTCAAGTTCCTCCACCCCAAACCATCCATGTCTTTATGGACCTTGCTTTGTGCACTGGTCCAAATCATTTGGTGGAGGGGAGATTATGGTGTGGGGGTTGTTTTTCAGGGGTTGGGCTTGGCCCCTTAGTTCCAGTGAAGGGAATTTCTAAGGCATCAGCATACCAAGACATATACAGCAAGAAAGGATAAGGGGGATTTTTGCGGTGCCAGGTACAGGAAGACAAGATTCACTTTTATCAATTAAAATAAAACGTAATTTTATTGACATAACATAATTAAAAGGACATGCCGTTTTAAAGCAATGTGAAATTACAAACGTTTGGTGGTCAAGAATAAACAGGTAAATGGTAGATCGCAGATGGAGATATTGCACACTAGCCCGACATGTTTCGCTATTTAGCTTCCTCAGGGGATGTGCAAGATTTTATTGAGACCACTAAATGGATGAGAAAACAGGATTGTAACAAGGGTATAAAAATATACAATCAAAATAATAAATACAAAATATATGGTTTGAGTATGAGCTTGGTTGCCAAAAGGATAGCATACCAAGACGTTTTGGACAATTTCATGCTCCCAACTTGGGAACAGTTTTGATGGATGGCTCCTTCCTGTTCCAATATGACTGCGCACCAGTGCACAAACAAGGTCCATAAAGACATGGATGAGCAAGTTTGGGGTGGAGGAAAACTTGACTGGCCTGCACAGAGTCCTGACCTCAACCCAATAGAACACCTTTGGGATGAATTAGAGTGGAGACTCCGAGCCAGACCTTCTCGTCCAACATCAGTGCTTGAGCTTACAAATGCACTACTGGAAGAATGGTCAAACATTCCCATAGACACACTCCTAAACCTTGTTTGAAGCTGTTATAGCTGCAAAGGGTGCAGCTATAGTCCATATTGAACCCTACGGACTAAGACTGGGATGCCATTAACGTTCATGTGTGTGTAAAGGCAGGCGTCCCAATACTTTTGGTAATATAGTGTAGAGTTTGCAGGCTGAAAATAAATAAAATATCGAACAGATTCCTCCACCTACACTATACATTGGGGATGGATGAATCTCCAGCTGCAGCCAGCAGTGGTCAGAAAACCCAAGCAGTGGTTGCAGCCGATTGAATGCAGATGCTGTTTGGACGACAATGTTTCACGCAACTCCTTCGATTTTTTTGCAGTTGAAGGTTGTCAGGTGAAGTGGTGCAGACAGGGCCACCCACATAGTGAGTTTTGGTCAGTTCATCAGGAGCTCCATCAGTTATTGACCAGCATATAGACCTTTACAGTCATTACTTATGTAGATTGTTGCTTCTAAACACCAACCCCCCCCCCCCCCCCCTCCCCAATTCACACCTATATGTAACACATGATCACAGAGCGGACATAGTTTTCGTTCGTTCCCGGCAGGAATAAACCAATCAATAGCCAGCAACCACATATGGAGAAGTGGATTTTGTTCGATAGGATACAATTGTAATTTACAAACGTAAGTTGTCAATCGCACCTCTGCGTCTACCAACTAATGTCACAATCCGATCGAAATACGGTTGTATTCATGAACAAAGCATCTTATTGTTGCCAATCGGCAGAAAATCAATATTTTTCTGCCATGGCTGATTGACTTAACTTGATCAAATCCGCTCTAAACCAAGTCATGGCCACCATAGAAAAGGATCGATTAAAGTCGCCGTGTACAACCAGCAGACGATCAATGAGTTGCTTTGTGTCCTGCCCGGTTATGCACAGCGAAGGGAAAGTTTAAAGAGAATTTATTGAGTTTCTAACATGCAATGAATGGGAGCACAGACCTCGCAATGTGTAGGAACTTTGATTGTGAAGGGGGCGGGGGGGGGAGGAAGCACAGACCCTGCAATATGTAGGGTCTATGATGGGGGGGTACAGACCTTGCCTTGTGTAGGATCTACGATGGGGAGGAGGGGGGCACAGACCTTGCAATGTGTAGAATCTACAATGGGGGGGGGGGCACAGACCTTACAACGTTAGGTGAGGATCTACCATGGGGGGGGGCACAGACCTTGCAATGTTTAGAATCTACAATATGGGGGGGGCACAGACCTTGCAATGTTAGGTAGGGATCTACCATGGGGGGGGGGGGGGGGCGCAAGGACCTTGCAATGTATAGGATCTACCATGGGGGGGGGGGCACAGACCTTGCAATGTGTGGAATCTACAATGGGGGGGGGGGCACAGACCTTACAATGGCAGGTAAGGATCTACCATGGGGGGGGCGGCCAAGGACCTTGCAATGTATAGGATCTACCATGGGGGGGGGGGGGGGGAATGGGGGAGACAGACCTTGCAATATATAGAATCTACCATGGGGGGGGGCACCGACCTTGCAATGTTTATAATCTACAATAGGGGGGGGCACAGACCTTGCAATGTTAGGTTAAGAGCTACCATGGGGGGGGGCACCCCAAGGACCTCGCAATGTATAGGATCAACCATTGGGGGGGGGGTACAGACCTTGCAATGTGTAGAATCTACAATGGAGGGGGGGCACAGATCTTACAATGGTAGGTAAGGATCTACCATGGGGGGGGGGGGGGCGCAAGGACCTTACAATGTATAGGATCAACCATGGGGGGGAGGGGGGGCACAGACCCTGCAATGTGTAGAATCAACGATGGGGGGCACAGACTTTGCAATGTGTAGACTCTACGATGGGGGGGAGGGGGGGGCACAGACCTTGCAATGTGTAGAAACTACGATGAGGGGGGGGGGCACAAACCTTGCTATGTATAGGCTCTACCATTAGGGGGGCACAGACCTTGCAATGTATAGGCTCAACCTTTAGGGGGGCACAGACCTTGCAATGTATAGGCTCTACCATTAGGGGGGCACAGACCTTGCAATGTATAGGCTCTACCATTAGGGGGGCACAGACCTTGCAATGTATAGGCTCTACCATTAGAGGGGCACAGACCTTGCAATGTATAGGCTCTACCATTAGGGGGGGCACAGACCTTGCAATGTATAGGATCTACCATTGGGGGGGGGGCACAGACCTTGCAATGTATAGGATCTACCATTGGGGGGGGGGGCACAGACCTTGCAATGTATAGGATCTACCATTGGGGGGGGGCACAGACCTTGCAATGTATAGGATATACTATTGGGGGGGGGGCACAGACCTTGCAATGTATAGGATCTACTATTGGGGGGGGGCACAGACCTTGCAATGTATGGGATCTACCATTGGGGGGGGGGGGGCGGGCACAGACCTTGCAATGTATAGGCTCTACCATACACAAAGCCCCATCCAGGGTCCCTCCATTAGCTCTCAGTAGAGGTAAGTAAAGTGTGTAGAGCCACTTACCTGAGCTGAGGCTGCTCTGGAAGTAGAAGATGACCAGGATGAAGGAGCCCAGGCAAGTAGCCAGCACCATGACTTTGTTCTGCCTCATGCTGTGCAGGGGGCCAGCCCTGGGTGATCATTGCCCATGGAGTGTGTGCTGAGAGCCCAGCCAACTCACTATCAGCTCTCCCTGCACAGCCAGGGGACCCACACAGGACTGTACCATCCCCCTCCTCCTGAGAGGGGAGGACAAACCTCCAACGTCACACAGGAACACCCAATTCATCCCCCCACCTCCAACAGAACTCACAGATCTTCTGCCCATTCCACAGCAGTAGGAAAGATCCAGCTAGAGAGGTTATTGTAGAGGAGCCCCCCTGCTGGCTGATCTCCCCCCCTCCTTGATTTGCAGCATGGAATAATCCAGCCTCTTCTTTTTTTTGTCGTTCAGAAAACTTCTGAAACATTGAAACATTGTATCCTCTGTAAAGTTTACATTGTTTACTGATCTCCTCTGGAAGTGTAAATATTGACAATCAGACGTCATACATTGACCGATGGATCTAAACAAAGAGGATCTGCACAGTGTGGGGGGATGGCACACAGGGCGATTTTCTCGCAGTGATTATCCTCTCCCCCCCTCATTTCTGTTACAGCGATTTGTCGCTAGGAAAGTCATAATGATTTCCTATGGGGGGGTCACCAACGGGGGTCTGTCACTCAGCGATTACCATTCATTAGCTCTTTGGATCAGCAGCAAAATCGCTGGAAAGATTTGCAACTAGATTATGGTTCACACCACAAAAACGCACTCCAGATCAGTTCCGGGTGCCTTTCAGTATGCGCGTTTTTAATGTGGTTTTTTTATGCTTTCCGGTGTGTTTTTTAATGTGTTTCCGGATGCATTCCAGATGCTTTTTTTCTTCTTTTTGCCTGTTCTTTTTTTTCAATGGACTGGGGTCCGGTGCGTTTTTGATGCATTCCAGTGCATTCCTGTTTGTTTTTGATGCCATTTACTGCATCCTAGTACAGTCCAATGCAGGAAAAATGCAGCATGTTCTACTTTTTTTTTCTGGAACTGGAACGCCCCGTTTTTGATGCAGAAAAATAACACAATGAACTGCATGTGGTGTGAACTGGCCCTTACATCTATGGGCTGGTTCACAGCACAAAAACACACTCCAGATCCGTTCCAGATGCGTTTTTGCATGCGCGTGTTTGACGTGTTCCAGTGTGTTTTAGGGCCAGTTCAGATCACATGCAGTCCAGTGCGTTTTTTTATGCATCAAAAACGCATGGAAAGTAGGTTATATGGCTTTCAATGGCATAGTTCACACCAGTGCTTGCAGTTCCAGTACGATTCAGTTCCAGAAGAAAAAAAGTAGAACATGCTGCATTTTTCCTGCACTGGACTGTACTGGAACGCTGTAAAACGCATCAAAAACACACTGAAACGCACCGGAAAGCACCTAACTGCACCAAAAATGCACCGCAACACACTTATCCTTATTTAACCACTTGCCGCCCGCCATATAGCAGAATGATGGCTGCAAAGTGGTTTCAATAACCTGACTGGGCGTCATATGACGTCCGCAGGATATTGAGCCGCTGCGCTCCCCCGGGGTCGCGCATCGCGGCAATCGTTGTTGCGGGGTGTCAGTCTGACACCCCGCAACACCGATCTAGGTAAAGAGTCTCTGACAGAGACTCTTTACCACGTGATCAGCCGTGATTGAACGATGTAAAAAGGAAGAGCCGGTGATCACCTTTTCCTCACTCGTGTCCGATCAGCTGCTCTCCTGACAGGGGGGGTCTGTGCTGATTGTTTATCAGCACAGCCCCCCTTGGATTCCCACCCAGGACCACCAGGGAAGCCGCCCAGGACTACCAGGGAAGCCATCCACACTGGACCACCAGGTATGCCCCCTACACCCCCAGGGAAATACTAATCTGTGCCCAGGCAGCTGCCAATCAATGCCCAGGCAGCTGCCAATCAGTGCCCACTCACAATGCCTACCACTGCCAGTGCCACCAGGGATGCCTATCAGTGCCGCGTATCAGTGCCCATCAGTGCCACGTATCAGTGCCCAGCAGTGCCGCCTATCAGTGCCCATCAGTGCCACCCATAAGAAACCATCTTTGCAGCCTTTCAGTGCCCATCAGTGTCGCCTATCAGTGCCCACCAGTGCCACCCAGTGCCACCCATGAGTGCCCATCAGTGCTGCATATCAGTGTCACCCATCAGTGCCGCCTACCAGTGCCCATCAGTGCTACATATCAGTGCCCATCGTCAGTGCCCGTCAGTGCCCGCTCATTGGTGCCACCTCATTAGTGCCGCCTTATCAGTGCCCATCAGTGAAAGAGAAAACTTACTTATTTACAAAAAATTTTAACAGAAACAAAAGCAAAACTTTAATTTTTTTCAAAATTTCGGTCTTTTTTTATTTGTTTAGCAAAAAATAAAAACCACAGAGGTGATCAAATACCACCAAAAGAAAGCTCTATTTGTGGGAACAAAATGATAAAAATGTAGTTTGAGTACAGTGTTGTATGACCGCGCAATTGTCATTCAAACTGCGACTGCGCTGAAAGCTGAAAATTGGTCTGGGCAGGGAGGTGTATAAGTGCCCTGTATTGAAGTTTTTAGGGTTAAGAAAAAAGATGGGGGAAAAAGCATTGGACTGCTTCAAAAACGCCCCAAAAATGCATCAAAACCGCACCGGAATGCATCAAAAACGTGCATGCAGAAAAGCACCTATTTCTATGGTGTGAACTGGCCCTTAATGTTTTTTGTGCATTTCCAGATGCTTCTGTCTTTTTTTTCACTGTATTTTTGATGCATTGCAGTGCATTCCAGGACATTCTTGATGCGTTTCACCGTGTTCGAGTACAATCCAGTGCAGGAAAAATGCAGCATGTTCTACTTTTTTTTTTCTCTGGATCTGACCGCACTGGTGTGTGAACTATGCCATTGGAAACCATATAACCTACTTTCCATGCCTTTTTGATGCAGAAAAAAAAAAAAAAAAACACACTGGACTGCATATGACCCTATCTGTTTCTTAAGCCTGTGGCACACTATTTGCTTTTTTCTGTTCAACCCAGCGGGTTGAACGAAAAAAGAAAAAAACTGTCAGCTCCGGTCGGAGCCGCTTTACTCACTATGCAAAGTTAGTATAGCAATCTCCCCCCGCTGAGCTGTTGTGTTCTGACAGGAGGACGCCCCCCCCCCCCGCCAGAACACTCTGCCATTGGCTGAGAGCACTGATCGGGAGTCGGTCGGCTGCTGGTTTTCCCAGCATGCACATCCGCCCGCAAGAAGCCGGACAAACCAACATACACACGGGCCGAGCGTCGACCGTTTTTTTTTTTTTTTTTGAACCGATAAATGTCTCCCAACATTCAGCCAGTTATGTATCCGGCTTTAGTGCATTTGTAGACCCCCAGAAATGCACTACAATCCATTTAACCTTATTGCCTATGGGTCTCGTTCACATCTATGCAGTTTTGACCGGTACCTGCTCCCACTTCTGGGTAAGATCACCGATCGGTTATCTGCGACATTTCTGGCCCCTCCTCCTTCCCCCCTGCTGCCTTCTGGGATACACACAGGTCCCAGAAGATGGCGGGGCCATTCAGAAAGCGCAGCGGCACTCGCGCAAGCGCAGTAGGAAACCGGCTGTGAAGCCTGATTTCCATTACCGAAGATTCCGGGGCCTGCACCCAAAGCCGAATGATTAATCGGGGTGCTGACTTCACTGGATTCCAGGATAGGTGAGTGTCCTTATATTAAAGGTCACCTGCTACAGTATTTGTAGTTGCTGACTTTTAGTTAATTTTTTTACAGACCGGAGCTCCTCTTTAACGGCTTACCGCCCGCCACCATCTAATGACGGTGGGGCAATGTGGCTCTCGTTCTGGGATGGCGTCATATGACGGCACTCTCACGCGCCCGCTCAGGCCCGGATTTACTCCCTTTGCCGCCCCAAGGCCGGGTCCTTCAATGCCGCCCCCCCCCCCCCACACACACACACACACACACACACACACCACGTCCTTTATCGATGACTTCTACAATAGATCAATTAAAAACATATCTCCACACATGAGAACACTGAAAATAACTGGCTTTAATTGTACAGACTAAAAATACTTCAGGGTAAGCGCGCGAGGGGTAAAGATTTTTCGCTGGCAAATTTTCAAGGCAATGGCTGGTGTTAGTGCTTCAATCATCCCCGGCACCATGGTTGTTATGGTGTCAGGATGATTGAAACACATTATTCCTATCATTACATTGTAATATAAACTGAAATAGTTCAACTCACCATAATGCAGAATCATTGGGAGCCCTGAGCGTGTCACTTGCCACCATCTCTTGTCACTTGCCACCATGCCTGCCACCACATGGGGATGTCACTTGCCACGCTGCCACCAGATGGGGATGTCACTTGCCACGCTGCCTGCCACCAGATGGGGATGTCACTTGCCACGCTGCCACCAGATGGAGATGTCACTTGCCACCATGCCTGCCACCAGATGGGGATGTCACTTGCCACCATGCCTGCCACCAGATGGAGATGTCACTTGCCACCATGCCTGCCACCAGATGGGGATGTCACTTGCCACCATGCCTGCCACCAGATGGGGATGTCACTTGCCACGCTGCCTGCCACCAGATGGGGATGTCACTTGCCACTCTGCCTGCCACCAGATGGGGATGTCACTTGCCACCATGCCTGCCACCACATGGGGATGTCACTTGCCACCACATGGGGATGTCCCTTGCCACCACATGGGGATGTCCCTTGCCACCACATGAGGATGTCCCTTGCCACCAGATGGGGATGTCACTTGCCACCAGATGGGGATGTCACTTGCCACCAGATGGGGATGTCCCTTGCCACCAGATGGGGATGTCACTTGCCACCAGATGGGGATGTCACTTGCCACCAGATGGGGATGTCACTTGCCACCAGATGGGGATGTCCCTTGCCACCAGATGGGGATGCCACTTGCCACCAGATGGGGATGTCCCTTGCCACCAGATGGGGATGTCCCTTGCCACCAGATGGGGATGTCCCTTGCCACCAGATGGGGATGTCCCTTGCCACCAGATGGGGATGTCCCTTGCCACCAGATGGGGATGTCCCTTGCCACCAGATGGGGATGTCCCTTGCCACCAGATGGGGATGTCACTTGCCACCACATGGGGATGTCACTTGCCACCACATGGGGATGTCCCTTGTCATGCTGCCTGCCATCAGAAGGAGGAGGGCGGAACAGCGGTGCGGGCAATGAGAGATGTCATCTCTCTCCCACGCCGCCGCACCGCTGACACTACAAGCTACTCTCAAAACTTTTAAAAATGGCGCCGAGCGGCGCAATCACGCTACTGCGCATGCGCCGCCCGGCCGAGCGCTTACGAGTTTTCCCGAGCCCGGCCGGCCTCGGAACGGCGCATGCGCAGTTGCGTGGTCGGCTCGCGGCCATCTTTTCTATGGGCACTGGTGCCCATAATAGACATTAATGGCCAGCACGAAAGGGGGGGCGGCCGCGAAGTCGCTGCAGGAGCGGCGCCGCCCCTACACCACTGCCGCCTCGAGGCCTGGCCTCGGTGGCCTTGTGGTAAATCCGGCCCTGCGCCCGCTCTACAATCTCTGTAAAGAGCCACGTCCGTGGCTCATTAACCATGTGATCGGCTGTGTCCAATCACAGCCGGTAGAACAAAATATTACAGCGCACTCATGCAAAAAAAGACATTTACCTCCTGCAAGGCTATTTAAAACACCTAGACATTTTCAAAAAATATGGGGATTTGGTCACACCATATTGCTATATGGTGCTTAAAGGGGGGTTCCGGCCTATCAGTGCCCATCATTGCCACCTAACAGTGCCCATCAGTACCGCCTATCCGTGCCACATATCAGTGCCACCTATCAGTGTCCATAAGTGTGGCATATTAGTGCCTCCTCATCAGTGCCGCCTCATCAGTGCCCATAAGTGCCACCTCATCAATGCCCACCATTTCAGCCTATCAGTGCCCATCAGTGCCGCCTCATCAGCGCACATCAGTGGAGGCGAAAAATTAGTTAGTTACAACGCATGCGTGAGCCGCGCTGCACCTTGTGAATGGTCCCCCAGTCTTCAGGGACCTGTGATGTATCACAGAAGGCTGTGGGGGAAGGATGGGAGGGCCAAACTTGGATCATGGCAATTCGAGCAGAAATTGGATGGCGTTAGTTTACCGCCCCTCGACATACATTGGCTAGTAGGTGTCCCTCATTCCCATCTCAAAATTTTGGGAGGTGTGCTTAGATGAGCATCCTCTGTCGCTGGCTCTGCCCCTTACACATTACGCCCATAGGTGTGTGCACAGCCTACTGCATTAGGGTCTGCACCCCAAATGTATGAAAACATGGATGGTGTCAGTAGTTTTTTATTTTTTACTATTTTTTTAGGAGCCCTGTTGGGGGGCTTTGGTGAAAAATCAGCAGGGGGAATCTGCACCAGGCACCCCCCTGTGCATGCCTATGGTTACGCCATGGACGTGGCTTCTTCAGAGCGCCTACACTGCATGAATTAACTGCTCGTTTAGTCTAGGGGAGATTTTCTACACTTTAACCATATCCTCTGCTCCCCGGGCAAATGACACCCCCCCCCCCCTCAGGTGGTGGACTGTATCTTGGTACAGCCCTGTGATGCTGATGTAGTGGACCATACACCACAATACACAGCCCCAAGGTGAGTATTTATCATAATGCTCCCAAAGACAAGCGCTCATTGATTGATCATCACAACCAAGTGACTGCACTGACCAATGTAATAAAGACCGGTCACTGCTGCCCTCTTACCTTTTGCAGGGTGACTGGTCTTGTCTCCGCCCCCTCCTGTAATTTTCTGTAATGGGCGGGGCCTGTTGGGTCCCTCCCACAGTTCTGCTCCATGCACAGGCTATGTACAGCACAGTGATGATGTCACTGCTACTTTTTACACGGTTAGATTTTGGTTCTCAAAGGAATTTGGTGCACACAAGGTGGATTTATATCCTTTGTGGCTACAGTCTAACCCAGGGGTCTCAAACTGGCGGCCCTCCAGCTGTTGCAAAACTACAAGTCCCATGAGGCATTGCAAGGCTGACAGTTACAAGCATGACTCCCACAGGCAAAGGCATGATGAGACTTGTAGTTTTGCAACAGCTGGAGGGCCGCCAGTTGCAGACCCCTAAACCAATTGCGGACCCCCCACCGTCAATATATTGCGGCAGGGCGACCACTCTGCGCCAGATCATGTACCTAGTACGTGATCTGACACTTCCGGGCCTGGGGCACATGCGCCACCTTCGACCAGCTCCCACTGTCATTACACACAGCGGGAGCCCAGCGATGGGTACCGTGGACTCCATGTCTGCTGGAACCTGTACACAGGCAGAACTGCAGTCTACCTATGTAAACAAGGCAGATTGCCATTCTGTCAGTAGGGAAGGCATGGATCCTGTGTTCCTGCAAATCAGGGACACGGATCTATGCCTTCCCTCAGTAAAAGCACCTCCCTCTACAGTACAAAAGCACTAGCTAGGAACACATTTAACCTTTTGATCGCCCCTGATGTTAACCCCTTCCCAGCCAGTGTCATTAGTGGAGTGGCAGTGTATATTTTTAGCACTGATCACCGTATTAGTGTCACTGGTCCCCATAAAGTGTCAAAAATGTCAGTTAGTGTCCGATTTGTCTGCCGCAATATCGCAGTCGCGCTATAAGTTGCTGATCACCGCCATTAAAATAAAAAAAAAAATAAAAAAAAACAAAACCATACCATAGTTTGTAGATGCTATAACTTTTGCACAAACCAATCAATGATGTAGCAGAATACATATTTGCCTAAATTCATGAAGAAATTTGATATTTTTCTTTTTTTTTTTTTTTTTTTTTAGTTGGATGTGTTTTATAGCAGAAATTAAAAAATATTATTATTATTTTTTTTCAAAATTGTTAGTATTTTTTTGTTTATAGCGCAAAAAATAAAAAACACAGAGGTGCTCAAACACCACCAAAAGAAAGCTCTATTTGTGGGAAAAAAGCACATACATTCTAGGGTATAGTGTCGCATGGCCACGCAATTGTCAGTTAAAGTAATGCTATGCCATATATCGCAAAAAATTGCCTGGTCATGGGGGGGGGGGGGGGTAAATGATCTGGAGGGCGAGTGGTTAAACCTTGAAGCCAGAGTTCAGCTTTAATTATCCTTTTTTAAACAGATTTTAACAGTCTCTTCATTGTACTCTGTATACATACTGGATGGCAGGGGCGTTGCTAGGGGGTGGCTTTTGGGGCTATAGCCCCGAATCTGGGGCCAATAGCCCCGAGTCTCTGCAGGGGTCCCCAAGGGGAGGGGAGGCTCTCTGGGGACCCTTATGTAAGTGGGGGGGCTCTCTGGGGACCCTGATGTAAGGGAGATGCTCTCTGGGGACCCTGATTTTAAGGCCTAGGCTCTCTGGGGACCCAGATTTAAGGAGGAGGCTCTCTGGGGACCCTAATGTAAGCGGGCCTCTCTGGGAACCCTGATGTAAGTGGGGGGGCCCTCTGTGTACCCTGATGGAAGGGGGAGGCTCTCTGAGGACTCTGATGTAAGGAGGAGGCTCTCTGGGGACCCTGATGTAAGCGGGGGGCTCTCTGGGGATATATATACACCCACACGTATATTACTGTATATACATGTGTATGCCCGCCCAAGCGTATGACTTTCTTTACTACGCTGCTATGGGCTCTAGCCCCAGATCTTTTGTAGACCTAGCAACGCCCCTGCTGGATGGTTTAGTTCAAAGAACCTTTTATTATTTATTTCAAAAGTGTTGTTTCCGCACGGCTCTCTATTGGTTGGAAATTTTTTTGCAGTCTCCCTGTCCTCACTGCTGCGGTTAGTGGAAATTGCACAATGATTGTAGTTCATAGAAAACAAAGTCCAAGATGAAACTTCCCTGGTTATGGGAAGAAGGTCACTCAGCACAAAGGGAGGACAAAACAATTATTTTTAATTTTCTCTAGAAACCCCCCCCCCCCCAAAAAAAAAATTGTATTATATATATTAATACATTGCAGCTTACCAGTTCTTAGATTTGGTGGCTGAATGAGTTTTCTTTTTTCAGGCTTACTTTCCTTTATTTTCCTCTGATGATCCTGCCAGTATTACATTTCCTGTCCTCGGGTGACAACGCTCACTCACTGTACTGTATAGAGGAGCAACGTTGTCAAAAGAATACAAACTCACTGCACTCAAATAATAAAGGCTACAATCTTGCTGCAGAGGAACTTAGGTTTATATTCATTCAAATGTTCCCTTGAGGCCCTTTGTACACGGGGGTGGGGGGGTTGGGGGCCCACCCCAATAGCAAGCATTTGAGCTGCAAGTTTGAAAATGACTTGCCGAGCTCTTGCTAGACTTGCCAGGCCTTACAAGTTTGTTTTCAAGCCCTCATTGCATGACTCCAGATCATTTTTCTTTGCAGACATTCTGCAAGTCTGCTGAAAGGTTCTTGTTCGGTTATGTTGTGTAATAGTCATCCCACCACAGGGGGCACTGTGGCTGAATTTTCATGCTGTAGACTCGTAGAGCTCTTGCTGTAGACCAGTGGTTCTTAACCTCGTTAGTGCCGTGACCCCTTGATAAAATTTCCCAAGTTGTGGGGACCCCTAACAGTAAAATTATTTTTGTAGCGTGGGTTGTCAGCACCCCGGGCAAGACAAGTAATTTTCGCCCCTAACCCACGGACATTTAGCACTCCCTGAGTCGCTTCCACTCGTACAGTATTAAAACCCCTTATGGTACATTTTAGGATGAACCACTCTTTCTTTGTTCTCCTTTCTTTCCCTTTTATCCCTCTCTATCCTAATTTCCTGTCCCCCATACCTCTCTCTAGCTGTATTTCTTGTTCTTTCTCTTATTTTTTCTCTCCTTTTTTTCTTCGTTCCTCCCCCTCTTTTCCTCTCTGTTCCATGTATTCTCTATTTTTTCCTTCTTTTACTCCTTGGAGGGGGGGGGGGGATGGGATGAGCGGCAGTGCTGGGAGGAGTTCTGCTCAGCCAACTTATTTGCTCTTGATCAAGGTCATCTGCTGATCTGAGAACTCTAGTGGGGACTTTTAATGGCAACTATAATCACAGGTAGTGTTACTCACTGTGTCTTTGACTTTGTGGTGTCTCGTAACAGTGACACCTATGCCAAAATCAGGAGATAGGGTCTCCTCCAGCCCCTCCCACTTCACATTTCTCACCAGTCAGCTGATCTCTAGTCTCTGTCCCCCAGCCATACCGTGAACTGAATGGGCAGCTGCGGGCTCCAGGAACAGCCCAGCTGGGTGGCCGCAAAAAGGGTGGGAGAGCGGTGTGGGCTTCAAAAACAGCCCAGGATTCGGTGACCCCCTGGAAAATCATCATTCGACCCCCGAGGGGGTCCCGACCCCCAGGTTGAGAACCACTGCTGTAGACTCACCACTGCAACTTTGCTCTTGCTAGAGACTTGCCACGCAAGTTGGCTACAAATTGGAAAAGTGTCTAGAACATGTGCTTCAAGTGGTCTGCAAGTGTACAACTTGCCAGTTAAAGAGGGACTGCAGTCTGCTAACATAATTTGTAATAAAAACATCTTTGCCATTCTGAAGCTTCCCTCCAACCACTTTGCATATTATTTTATATATACTGTGATTCTGTACTTGCCAAATATGTTGCAGAAATCTCCCTCCACTGAGTCTGGCTGCAACCATTTTAAAGGGGTTGTAAAGGCTTGTGTTTTTTCACCTTAATGCATCCTACATTTTGTCAGGTACCTTTTCCCACTTCCCTCCTTCCCTACCCGCAACTCCTCACAGGTCCCAGAAGGCTGCGGGACCATTTACAAAGTGCAGCACAGCTCACGCATGCACAGTAGAATGCAGGCTGCGAAAGCATCAGGAAGTCACAGAGAGATTTCCACAGCAAACATGGCGGCACCGGGGACCTGATGATTGGCGAAGAACCGGCCTGGGTGAAGACAGTGCTGGATCCCTGGGTTGGTAAGTGTCTGAGTGCAATGAGGGGGGGGGGTAGGAACGCTTGAGTGCAATGGGGGTGCTGTTGGTAGAAAGCACTGAATGTAATGTGGGTCTGGTGATTGTAACCATTATGTCCAATGGGGGTGGGGGGTGGGGGCTTGTGGTGGAAACCATTGAGTGCAATGGGGGGCTGGTGTCAGTCACATCTGAAGGTGTACCAAAAGTCATTAATCTGTACCACAATATATCTAACCACCAAAGAAAAATGGTCAGTGCTTTGCAGTTTTTGATACTGGGCCTAATGGTCCCACAAATAGGGGTGGCCTGTCCATTAGGGGGGGGGGCACGGGCGCCGCCTCCCCTATCCCTCGTCATCACCCTCCATCCATGCGTCCGGCCCCTTTCAGGATGCCAGATGCATGAATTCCAATGTGAGGTGGGTGTTTTTTTGAAGCACCGATTAGAGCCAGTGGCTCTAATATGCTTCAAAATAGGGTGGGCTCGGGGCACGGAGAATGCACTCGGAGCCCACCCAGGTGTGAGAATAGCGAATGATTATTCCCTAGTCTCACACTGAATCGCCTCTCTGCCAATCAGGAAGTGCGGGTCTAAGACCCGTTTCCCGATTAGCCGAAAAGGAGAAGCATTCTGATTGGCCGACGAGGAGGAGACGGAAGCTGCTGAGCAGGGGAAGGAGAAGCTGTTCGTGATGCCCGTGGAGGAGAGCCGGGGAAGCCTTTGATTGCCCGCCATGGATGGGGTAAGTGCACCAACCGACCAACCTGACCCAGCCTGGGGGGGGTGGCGTTTGCACTGTTTGCCGCCCCACCAAAAAAAATTACCACCAGCTGCCACTGCATTTAAATGCATAGGAAGGTCACAGGTGGACATTGATGCCCAGATAGCAAGGATAACTTGCCACACATTTGTGGCAGTATTGAATTGTAAGTCTGTTAACTTGCTGCACATCTTCCCTGGTAAATTGTACACTTGCAGAGCACTTGAAGCACAAGTTCTAGTTGACACTTTTCCAAATTGTAGCAAATTTCCATGACAAGTCTCCAGCAAGAGCAAAGTTGCAGCAGTAAGTCTACAGCAAGAGCTCTGCAAGTCTACAGCAAGAGTAGTGTAAGTCTCAATTTTTGGCAAGAAAAAGGAAACAAGCAGCGCAAATCTATAATCCCACAATCTGGTGATAGTGGACCCACTGCTATTAACCTAATCCCTACATGTGTGAAATACATTTAATCAAACAATCATATATAATGATAAACCCTGTGTCATTGCATAAAATAATTCATCTATCATACAAAAATTAACTCTAGCAATACCCAGATAGCAAGTAATTGTGCTGCAAGTTTAAAAATGACTTGCTAAGCTATTGCTAGACTTGCCAGGCTTCACAAGTTTGTTGCACAATTGCATCAAGTCTGACTCCAGATCAACTTTTTTTTAACACATTTTTGAGCGTTTTTCAGCGTCCATGTTTCTGGGCATTTTTTTTAATTGCACTTAGCTTACATTCAGCTCTGCATTGTAAAAACGCAGATAAAAGCGTGTTTATGAGCGTTTTTCAGCATTTTTTGTGGTCAGAAAAACTGCCCTTGAACTAGATTTTAGGGCATTCAGACAACAGCCCATAAACTCCCCTGCTGATAAATTTCAAAAAATGTCCATGTATGCATGGACACATAGGATAGCATAGAGGGGAGTTTAAGAGGCTGTTAAAAAAAAAAAAATACCCAAACACCCAAAAACGTCAGTTTCTTAGCTGCAGTGTGGATGAGGCCTAATAGTTAGGGGGTCACTGTAGCAGAAATTTCATCATTGCTCCCTGCTGTGTGTAAGGTTTTTCTTTAATAGCTGCTGGGGCAGCCATAGAATCTCTTTGGGAGTGGTGTGTAAAGAGGTGAGTGGTAACCATGAGATCTGATATGGAGTTCAGGGAGGTAGAAATCAAGGAGTGACTAATCCTAATATCCCATTGGTGGAGCACAATTTGGAATATTTTATTTTGCCCAGTTTATATTCTTAGATTTAGCAGAAAATGTGTGTATTTAAAAAGAGGTGGAAAAAGAAACCTCAAAGACCCGGTGCAGGAAACCTGGTAATTCCACCACTATATAAAGGGCTACAAATCCCAGCAATACAGTAGCAGTTCAGAATACTACAAGTATAGGAGGTGTATATAGAGAGCCACGCATTGTATATAGAGAGATGACTGCACTTAAATGTCTTGTAAAGAGATCCATGTACTGTATTGTATCCAGAGAGACCCATGCATTGTGCTGTATCCAGAGAGACCCATGCATTGTGCTGTATCCAGAGAGACCCATGCATTGTGCTGTATACAGAGAGATTCCTTTCATGGGAAATAGGAAAAGGTGGATACTTTTGTCACCATCTATACTGGGCTCACATAATTGTTTCACAACATTATCACATATTACTGCATTTTTTAATTTATTTTTTGTTAAAATTAGGGATATTCATTCATCCATATTTGTCTATCTTTGCTGCATAGCTTCTTGAATTAGAGCACCATTTTTTATTATTATTATTACATATACACAAATACAAAGGGCATCCCATGATGGAATCGTTGTGTTTTCAGAACAAGGGGCAACAGATGCATGAATGCAGAGAATAGCCAGCCAGGAATAAAGCTACAGAAGACGTCAACAGAATGTAAGAGGGAAATGGTAGACATTGCACACAATGTAGGAGGCAAATCTAGCCATTTATAGACCAAGCCCAATACAGCACAATAGAGAAACCAGTAGTGGGGGAACCCTCCGCTCATCTCTCTGTTTTACTGTCAGGGATATAAGGCATGCCTAGACCAGAAAGGTCATGTGACCTGAGACCTCTGTAGAGTGAGGTGAGCCCAGTATAGATGGTTGCAAAAGTATCCACCTTTTCCTATTTCCCATGAAAGGGATCTCTCTGTATACAGTACAATGCATGGGTCTCCCTGTATACAGTAAAATGCATGGATCTCCCTGTATACAGTACATGGATCTCTTTACAACACAGTACAGTGCAGTCATCTCTCTATATACAATGTATGGCTCTCTATATACACCCCCTATAGCTGGTGGTATTCTGCATTGTTACTGTATTGCTGGGATTTGTAGTCCTCTATACAGTGGTGGAACTACCAGGTTTCTTGCTTCAGGCCCCTGTGGTGGGATGACTATTACACAATATTACGGAACCAGAACTTGCAGCAGACTTGCAGAATGTTTGCAAAGAAAGTTGATCTGGAGTCATGCAATACGGACTTGCTGCAATTGTGCAACAAACTTGTGAAGCCTGGCAAGTCTAGCAAGAGCTTAGCAAGTCATTTTCAAACTTGCAGCACAATTACCTGCTATCTGGGTGGTCATGCGATTGATTCAGCACTGCATTGCTTTAAGTGACAATTGCGCAGCCGTGCGACGCTGTACACAAATAAAATGTTTGCCCTTTTTCCTCACAAATAGAGCTTTCTTTTGGTGGTATTTGATCACCTCTGCGGTTTTTATCTTTTGTGTTATAAACAAAAAAAAAAGACCGACAATTTTGAAAAAAAAAAAAACATGTCTTACTTTCTGCTATAACATACCCAATAAAAAAATATAAAAAATCTAATTTCTTCATCAATTTAGGCCAATATGAATTCTGCTAGACATTTTTGGTAAAAAAAAATATCCCAATAAGCATATATTGATTGGTTTGCGCAAAAGTTATAGCATCTACAAACTATGGGATATTTTTTTCTTTATTTTCTTTTTTTACTAGTAATGGCAGCGATCGGCGACTTATAGCGGGACTGCAATATTGTGGCAGACAAATCTGAGACCTAACTGACACTTTTTGGGGACCAGTGACACCAATAGAGTAATCAGTGCTAAAAATATGCACTGTCGCTGAACTAATGACACTGGCACGGAAGGGGTTAACATCAGGGGTGATCAAGGGGTTAAATGTGTGCCTAGGCTGTGCTTTCTAACTGTGGGGGAGGGTGCTTTGATTAGAGGAAGGTAAAGATCTGTGTTCCCTGCTTAGCAGAAACACTGGATCAGCACATTCCCCTTCTCACAGAACAGCGATATGCCTTACGTACTAGGTACATGATCTGACACAGAGCGGCAGCCCTGCTGCAGTATATGAATGGTGGGTGGTCCGCAAGTGGGTAAAATGACACTAAACATTGGTTTAAAATGTTTTAAATGTTTTTTTGTTTTTTTTGCTGCTGTGAACTGACTTCCTGTCCTGCTGTATGTAGGAACGTAGCCACCCTGATCACTGATGGACTATAAGATTTGTGGTATACGCAGAGCAGTGCACATGACCACAATTGTTGTGTATTGCTGCTCCAAACATATGAAAGTAAGGGGGAGAAGAAGAAGTTCAGGAGTTCATGGAGGACATTACAAGGAGGCAGAAAAATACGGTAAGAAATAAATTAATAAAAAATAAATTCCAGGGCCATTAAAGCGGAGTTCCACCCTAAAGTGGAACTTCCGCTCATCGGATGCCCCCCTCCCCTCCGGTGCCACGATTGGCACCTTTCAGGGGGGATGGGGGTGCAGATACCTAATACAGGTATCTGCAGCCACTTCTGGGCTTAGATAGCTGCAGAATATCCGCAGATGCCCCCCCCCCCCGTTGTGTTCTGGGAAACACACAGTTCCCAGAACACAACGGGGACCAGTACAGTGGCGCAGCGCGACTCGTGCATGCGCAGTAGGGAACCGGGCAGTGAAGCCGCAATGCTTCACTTCCCAATTCCCTGACCGAGGATGAAGGCGGGGGCAGCCGAGAGCCGAGCGATTGATCAGCTTCCTCTGCCAAAATCGCTGGACCCTGGGACAGGTAAGTATCCATTTATTAAAAGGCAGCAGCTGCAGTATTTGTAGCTGCTGGCTTTTAATATATATTTTTTTAAGGTGGACCTCCTCTTTAAGTAGGAAATGTGTATGCATTATTTTTGTAGAAGAAGGATAATCACTTATGTTTATAATTGAAAGCAGAGTTGCTGTAAAAAAAACAATCTTTTACTATAGATAAAGCAAAAGAACAATTCACAAAGTGCCTTTTTAGGAGTCACCAACAAGGTGAAAATATAGATACATAGTAGGTGAGGTTGAAAAAAGATACAAGTCCATCAAGTCCAACCTATGTGTGTGATTATGTGTCAGTATTACATTGTATATCCCTGTATGTTGTGGTCGTTCAGGTGCTTATCTAATAGTTTCTTGAAGCTATCGATGCTCCCCGCTGAGACCACCGCCTGTGGAAGGGAATTTCACATCCTTGCCGCTCTTACAGTAAAGAACCCTCTACGTAGTTTAAGGTTAAACCGCTTTTCTTCTAATTTTAATGAGTTGCCACAAGTCTTGTTAAACTCTCTTCTGCGAAAAAGTTTTATTTCTATTGTAGGGTCACCAGTACGATATTTGTATATTGAAATCATATCCCCTCTCAAGCGTCTCTTCTCCAGAGAGAATAAGTTCAGCGCTCGCAACCTTTCCTCATAACTAAGATCCTCCAGACCCTTTATTAGCTTTGTTGCCCTTCTTTGTACTCGCTCCATTTCCAGTACATCCTTCCTGAGGACTGGTGCTCAGAACTGGACAGCATACTCTAGGTGCGGCCGGACCAGAGTCTTTTAGAGGGGGGGAATTATAGTTTTATCTCTGGAGTTGATCCCCCTTTTAATGCCAATATTCTGTTTGCTTTGTTAGCAGCAGCTTGGCATTGCATGCTATTGCTAAACCTATCATCTACTAGGACCCCCAGGTCCTTTTCCATCCTAGATTCCCCCAGAGGTTCTCCCCCCAGTGTATAGATTGCATTCATATTTTTGCCACCCAAATGCATTATTTTACATTTTTCTACATTGAACCTCATTTGCCATGTAGTCACCCACCCCATTAAATTGTTCAGATCTTTTTGCAAGGTTTCCACATCCTGCGGAGAAGTTATTGCCCTGCTTAGCTTAGTATCGTCTGCAAATACAGAGATTGAACTGTTTATCCCATCCTCCAGGTTGTTTATGAACAAATTAAATAGGATTGGTCCCAGCACAGAACCCTGGGGAACCCCACTACCCACCCCTGACCATTCCGAGTACTCCCCATTTATCACCACCCTCTGAACTCGCCCTTGTAGCCAGTTTTCAATCCATGTACTCACCCTATGGTCCATGCCAATGGACCTTATTTTGTACAGTAAACCTTTATGGGGAACTGTGTCAAATGCTTTTGCAAAATCCAGATACACCACGTCTACGGGCCTTTCCTTTATCTAGATGCCAACTCACCTCCTCATAGAAGGTTAATAGATTGGTTTGGCAAGAACGATTCTTCATGAATCCATGCTGATTACTGCTAATTATACCGTTCTTATTACTAAAATCTTGTATATAGTCCCTTATCATCCCCTCCAAGAGTTGACATACTATTGATGTTAGGCTAACTGGTCTGTAATTCCCAGGGATGTATTTTGGGCCCTTTTTAAATATTGGTGCTACATTGGCTTTTCTCCAATCAGCTGGTACCATTCCAGTCAGTAGACTGTAAAAATTAGGAACAACGGTCTGGCAATCACTTGACTGAGTTCCCTAAGTACCCTCGGGTGCAAGCCATCTGGTCCCGGTGATTTAATAATGTTTTAAGTTTCTCAAGTTTAATTTTAATTATTATTATTATTATTATTATTATACAGGATTTATATAGCGCCAACAGTTTGCGCAGCACTTTACAACATGAGGGCAGACAGTATAAAGCTTGTTAGAGCTTACAATCTAGAAGGGAGGGTCAAGTGGAAACAAAAGGTAATAACTGTGGGAGATGAGCTGATGGAGAAAATTAAAATACAGTTGTTAGGTGTGGGTAGGATAGGCTTCTCTGAAGAGAAGGGTTTTCAGGGATTGTCTAAAAGCTAATAAAGTAGGAGATAAGCAGACAGATTGGAGGTGCTTCCTGTGTTGTGCCATGAGGATAAACACTTCAGTTTTGGTTAATGAAGCCCCCCGATTCACTCGTGAAGACTGAGGAGAAGAATAAATTCAATACCTTTGCCATCTCCCCATGCTTTGTAACCAGATGTCCTTCCTTATTCTTTATGAGGCCAATATGGTCTGTCCTCCCTTTTTTACTGTTTACATACTTAAAGAATTTCTTGGGAATGTTTTTTTTATTTTTATTTTGATTTAAAGCTCAATTTCAGGCATAAAACCTTCATTAGCCACTTCAGCTCTGGAAGGTTTTTCCCCCTTCAAGATCAGCCCATTTTTTACAATACGGCACTGCGTTACTTTAACTGACAATTGCGCGGTCGTGCGACGTTGTACCCAAATAAAATTGATGTCCTTTTTTTTCCCCACAAATAGAGCTTTCTTTCGGTGGTATGTGATCACCTCTACGTTTTTTATTTTTTACGCTATTAATGAAAAAATATATATTTATATTTTACTTTCTGCTATAAGACATACCCAATAAAAAAAAAAAATTAAAAATGGAATACCTTCATCAATTTAGGTGAATATGTATTTAGCTACATATTTTTGGTAAAAAAAAAAAAAAAAAAATCCCAATAAGCGTGTATTGATTGTAACTGCGCATACAAACTATGGGATAGATTTAGGAACTTTTTTTTAATATTTTTTTTGCTAGTAATGGCGGCGATTAGCGTTTTAAAAAAAAAATTTTTTAGCAGGACTGTGACGATGTGGTGGACAAATCTGACACTTTTTGGGAACCAATGATACCAATACAGTGATTAATGCTAAAAAAATGCACTGTCACTGTACTATTGGCAGGGAAGGGGTTAACAGCAGGGGCAATCAAAGGGTTAAATGTGTCCCTAGGAAATGCTTTCTAACTGTGTAAAGGGAGTGCTTTGACTAAAGGAAAACAGAGAAACACAAGATCTCCATTTTCCCCTCTGGCAGTATGGCAGTCTGCCTTGTTTACATAGGCACACCGCCGTTCTGCCTCTCTCCGAATGATTGCGGGTCTGCGGCAGCGCGCGCCCAAGACCAGAAAGAAGAAATCACATACAGGTACGTGATTTTGCGCTTAAGGGCCACCCTGCCACAGTACGGCTCTGAGCTGACAGCCTCATGGAACAGCACAGAGCCAGCATTGACAGTTCTATCTCCCCCTCCATCCTCTCTCGCACAGGATTATAGAGGACCCAGCCGATCAGCTCCATCTTCTCCCCCCTCCCCTCTCCTGTGTGTGTGCTCAGTGGGCAGTCAAGTGCAAAGCCAACAAGGTCACATTTCCCGTGGAGCACACACAGGAGAGAGGAGGGGGGAGAGAAGGGGGAGCAGATCGGCTGCGTCCTCTCTCATCCCATGCGAGAGAGGATGGAGGGGAGATAGAACTGTCAATGCCGGCTCTGTGCTGTTCCATGAGATAGACGCTGTCTGCTCAGAGCCGTGCGACTAGCAACCCCGCTTGCCCCCCCCCCCGACAGTGGCTGAATGCCAGGGCCCCGTCGCAAGTGCAACTGTTGCGACCCTGGTAATTCCATCACTGAGTAGAGCAGAGGTTGGTGTCAGTAGGATAGTGGATTGTGTCAGTAGGACATGAGATATCAGGGGACTAAATGGACCAGGGCACGAGCAGCAGGGGGAATTTGCACCGCACGGGGTGATTAGGGCGTGCCCAGGCACATCCGACACACCCTATGCGCATACCTATGACAGGAAGTCGAAGTCTCACACTGGGATTCTGCACAGATCTGGAAGAAATACACAAAGCACACCAAGCTTCAAGGAAAAATACACATGATGAATGGATGTAGACAATATTTTGTTATCCAGTAGCTCAGCTTTCATTTTTTTCAACTTGGAAAAAATGTATTTTTACTTTTTTTATTAAAAACAGAAAATTAAAAAAACAAACAAACTAATAAAGCAAAGCGCAAATAGCCGATTTTTTTTCTCCAGCTTTATTAACAAGACTCTGTTCTCATTTATTTTGTGGTTAGGAACATTTGGCCAGGAGCGGCTCCCGTCTAGCTCTGCCACTCCCAAACCTTATGAGAACTTCTACAAACTCCATCCAGAACTAGGAACATTTATATATAGAATTATAGTTACAAGCTGGTGGACAGAATTCTGTTGTGCGGTTGTCAGTACCATTTCCCACCCTTTCGTGATGGGGGCTCACAGCTTGGGTTGTGTTTCTCCTCCGGCACAGAATATGCATTCTATATAAGCACAGTTGGCCAACATATGTGAAATGGAATGTGAGTTTATCCTAACGCTGCTGCGTAAGACATCAAAATGCCGAACTGCTGAACGTTTTCTCTTATCTTAATGTAAAAAATGGATGAGCTCTGCCGGTGTAATCCAGTACCAGGTTGTCCAGGCCTAAACGGTGCTTCTATAGTTACCTTCTTACATGTCTATATGAAATAAGCACCTTCTAGGCAATTGTTACGAGACACTTTGAGAAAATATTTAAAAAAAAGCAATTTGCATTGAAAGTGAATCAGTGTGCTCTTCTTAAATGGCCAGTCCACCCAAAACTGGTGGAACCTGGCAAGCCTAGGTGGCCCCATGTCTTGGATACTCCAACAGTGAGACCTTCCTGCCATAAAATGTGACTTTGTTCCTGTCCACCTGGATGTTTAGGGTGTCCCTTCCCAGTTTTGTGTGTTCTAGCTCCACCAGGGATAGAAGGAACACCTCAAAATGGGCCATTTGAGAGGTCCTTACAAGGTTTGGCCCTGTGTCCTCCACTGTAGTGGGTTCTATCTCACCTGTCGTAGTTTGTATCCCATTCCCCGTTGGAGGGTGTTTGTTTCCAATGAAATACAAGGATTTCTGTTATAAGACCAAGGGCATTTTGTTGCGGCAGAAGAGGTATTTGCATCCCATGCAAGTAGAGATATTCCATAGTAGAGAAAGAGAAATGTATGGGGTATTGATGAATCTTATTTTGCTGTGTTGATTGAAGATATGCAGTGTCTGTTTTGGTGGAACATTTTAGATGTCAAGCATTAATTGCACATTTTTCTCCATATAAAAAAATATATTTTCTAATCGATACACTGTAAAACCCTTTACAATGTGGAAGAACTTATCACACCATATTAAAAAAAAGTCAGACCTGCACAGTAAGGTGTACAATTATTGCAAGCAAATGTGTGAGGTGCTAAACACGTAGAAGGGGATGGGCAACTGGGGATAATATCTAGACCAGCCTTTCTAAACCTTTTTAACACAAAGGAACCCTTCAATTAACTTTCAGGTCTCAGGGAACCCCTGCTAAAAATGACTATATCTACAACTCATGATACATTAGTGTGATGGTCAGCGGCAGGGCTTTTTTTCAGGGGGAACTTGGTGGAACTCAGTTCCACCACCTCTGGCTCAGACCCTTGGGGGGGGGGGAGAGGCTGCTCACCACAATCGCTTGTAAACACAGAAGTCAGGTGAGTGACAGCTCTGCACTCTGTGTGTAACCCCCCCCTGAACTCTGCACTCTGTATGTAGTGCCCCTTTAGGACCCACCTACTGTTCGTGAAATTTGACTAACCACTTTGTTTGATAAAAAAAGCCCTGGTCAGCGGGAAGAATGCTCCTTACACATGTGGTCATTGGGAAGAATTTCCCCAGTACAGATAGCAAAAAAGATCAGCGGTATCAGTAGGAACTTATTTGAGAGGCAGAGTCTGATTGCTCAAGGAACCCCTAGAAACCTCTTAAGGAACCCTAGTTGGGAAACCCTGGTCTAGGCCCTTCTAGACAGGCCTAAACCAAGGGATGCGGAGCCTATGATCACCTATCAATCCATGTTGTATGTTCTTTAAGAGAAGACTGTGCTGTTGCAGAATGACTTATCAAGTTGAAAAAGAAAATCATAAAAATGTAAAAAAAAAAACTGCTGGTGGCAATTGGAGTTTGTTTTTTGAATGTGTCATGGGCCAGCTCCATGCAGATCTGTGAACTCAGTGCTGAGATCTTTCCAATAAAGTCCCCAATAAATACACAGTAAGATATTGTCAGATGGTTTAACTCCCCAGGACCTAACACATTTCTGGTGGCCATACCCTTTAAGGAATAAAAAATGGTCCTCAGCAGATTACTTCTATAATACCCCAAAGAGCTACAAAATGTGATGTGATTATAATTAGACATGAGCAGTTTGTTTTGTTCCAAATTAATATTCGGACAGATGCAAAAGTTACCGCGTGCCTACAAACTATGAGATAGATTTATGGACTTTTAATTTTTTTAATTGTTTTTACTGGTAATGGTGGCGATCTGCAATTTTTAGTGGGACTGCGGCATTGCTGTGGACAAATCTGACCTTAAGTGACACTTTTTGGGGACCAGTGACACCAATACTGTGATCAGTGCACTGACCCCTGTATAAATGGCACTGGCAGGGAAGGGGTTTACTACAGGGGCGATCAAGGGGTTAAATGTGTTCCCTGGGAGGTGTTTCTAACTGTGGGGGGGGTGGATTCACTGGAGGAAAAGAGGAATCGTGATTCAGCCATCGCGGCCGCCGGACCTGCTGATTGAGTCCCGCTGTGTCCAATCACAGCGGGAGCAGCGCGGGAGCGGGGCGGGTGCGCCACCTAAACCACATGCACGAAATCACATACAGGTACGTAATTTTGCGCACACAGGCCTCCCTGCCACAGTAAATGTATGTGGGGAGGTCTTAAACCGGTTAAAGTACCATTTCGAAATAATAATTATTATTATACAGGATTTATATAGCGCCAACAACATGAGGGCAGACAGTATAACTACAATACAAATCAATACAGGAGGGATCAGAGGTCCCTGCTGTTTTAGTTAAACCAATGGTGATTTAAAGAGTCATTATAATCGTTTTATTGAAGATTTTTCTTTTGTTTGTTCACTCTGAACGTTTCGAATCAAAAAAAATTGGTAAATTAGAAGAAAATTCGGGGAAATTAAGAAAACAAATTCTGAATACGAATTGAATGAATTAACTGAATTTAACAAAATAACTAGATTAACAAATCGAAACAAAACACATTTTTTTCGTCATGCACATGACTAATTATAATTTATTTATTACAGGTATTTTATTTAGTGTCAAAAAATTATGAGGCACTTTACATATAATGTACAGTCATATCAGTCCCCGCTCTCACGAAGCTTACAATCTAATGTCCCTGTCTAATATACATGGCCCATTTAAATCACCACCATATCTTTTGGAATGTGGAAGGAAACCAAAGTACCTGGAGCACATGCAAACTTCATGCAGGTATTGTTGTAGTTGGGATTCGAACCAATGACCCTAGTGATAACCACTAAGCCACTGCGTTATTATGCAGGTTTTGATGACCGCTTGCTTTGTTGAATATTGGCCCTCACTCTCCAACCCTCATTGGCAAATAAATGTGATGGGGAAAGTAGGAAGGAGCAATTGCCAAGAGAAGACTAGAGCTTTACCATGAAATCTGTGGTCAAAGTTTGCAAAATAAACCCCCCCCCGGCTCTGTATAAATTTAAATAATCATGGTGTCTATGGGTGATGGGCAGTTGTTTTAAAAACATCTGAATTTTCTTGGCGGGTTGACTTTCATCAGCCAATCAGCCGATTCTTGGTGGCATGCAAGCCACCTAGTCCACCAAAAAGTTGGCTGGCACTGGATGTCTCCATCCACAGTTTCAGAGCTTGCCATTAGAGTCCTCCATTCAAAAACCCCGGTGAACGGGGAATCCATCCGGTTACCTTAAAAGGGAGTTCCCCCACCAATAGCAGCTCCCTAAATTAGCTCATCTCTGATATAAATAATAGTCCTGCTTGTTTATCCGGCCCACCCCGTCTATTTAATCATTTATAAATAAAATCCCACTGTTTATTCACTCTGGTTGTGAATTTAATATCACTCGGAGTCGCTGGTTTGTGTTGTTGAATAACAAACACAGCTGATGTTCCCAAAATATCCCCCCCGTAATTCCCTGGTGGTGTGCTGGAGGAAAACAAAATATTCATTAATGACAGAGAGGGTTCGGTTTACTGTAGAATCTCCAAACACACAGGAGAGCCTTGTGCCATTCACAGCAAGTTTCCATATTTTCCAAACACAGAGACAAGGCATCTTGTAGCCCTGCACCCATACCGATGTACAATATGCCACTCTCTAAGTTCGAGCTGTCTTTGAAAAGCCATTTTTATAAGAGAATCAGATACAATGATTAAGGGATTTTTAAAACGCATACGTTTCATAGGGCCCTTCTTTCCATAGGTTGAAATGGCTTTTGTAAGGAAGCCTCTTCTTGAAGTTCAGGTTGATTATGTCTTCACTGTTCGTTTGAAAGAGAGCAAAATCATTGTACCTAGAACAGGGTTTCCCAACTAGGATTCCTCCAGAGGTTGCTAGGGGTTCCTTGAGTAATGAGCAATTTCTTCCTTTCGGATAAGTTCCCATTGACAACAATGATTGTTTCAGCTATCTGTAAGCAGGTAATTCTTCCCAATGACCGCAAGTGTAAGGAGCATTCTTCCCACTTACCATCATACTAATGTATCCTGAGTTGTAGATATAGCAATTTTTAGAAGGGGTTCCCTGAGACCGGAAAGTTATTTAAAAGATTCCTTCGTGTTGAAAAGGTTGAGAAAGGCCTGGAATGTTCACTGGATCCTGGGCCACAAAACATTTTTACATTTGTAGACCCCGTCATGGCTTTGGCTGATGCTCCTTGGCCAAGCAAGCTTAGGGAAGGTGATTGGGCAGGGTGGATTCTCCCTGATTAATAACTATCACTTTCCATGAGCCAGCTGCTGTCTGCTCAGCTCCCCCTGGCTAAGCAAAATATGGTAAGTTAATGGAAAGATCTTTTGGCAGTTGGGAGGTGTAAGTACAGCAAACTGCTGGCTAATATCGGTAGGTAGCTTTAGCATATCATAGCTGAGTAAGTGCATGTAGAAGCCTCCCCCAGTGGCATTGCTGCCATGTGTCTAAAGTACCAGACATTGATTGTGATTACCATATAGAAGAGCCTTTCTCAACCTTTTCAACACAGAGGAACCTTTGAAATAAATTTCAAGTCTCAGGGAACCCCTGCTAAAAATGACTATATCTACAAGACATAGTACATCAGTGTGATGGTCAGTGGGAAGAATGCTTCTTACACTTGTGGTCATTGGGAAGAATTACCTCCTTACAGAAAACTAAAAGGCTCAATGGTGTCAGTGGCAACTTACAGTATCTGAGAGGCAGAAATTACTCATTGCTCAAGGAACCTCTGGCAATTTCTGGAGGAGGCTTGGGGTTCTTCGGAACCCTGGTTGAGAAACCCTGATATAGAAGCCATATTGGAAACCATTTCCAATGCCTTAATTGACCGTACCTGGTTCAGGGAGGCTATAGTGACATCGTAATGCTATGTCAGCTGCCCCTCCAAAGCTTCTGTCCACATGGTTCCTGTCCCAAAAGAATACCAGACTGGAAAGCTGCCTCCAATTTTAAAGGTGCCATGACCACTGCTGTGACAAGGTGAGGGGCTGCAGCAGGGGCTGATCTGCATCAGACATTTGTCTGTACAGGCACCAGAATTTACATGATTGTGTCATCTCAGTCCAGGAGGTAGACGGTGACCCTGGACACCTGAACAAAGATGGCACCTTTCTTCTGGAGAGAAAAGCAGATGAAGGCATTGCCAGGGAGTATTGTGATCTTTGTGAGATATAATAAATACCTGGAAGTGTTACACTTACACATTACTGAGCATGCCCGCTTGTACCGATAAAAATAGTTTTGATGTCAGGACTGCTTTAAGTCCAAACTCAAGAGCCTCTGTAAAGGGTAACATTTGTCTGTTTTATTATTTTTTGGAATAAAGTAAAGGCATTCACATGTGTAAAGGGGAAGTGATTCATATTAGACAGCAGTTATTGTGATGAAAATCTGGCTAGTGTTCCGGTTTTACACTTTTTCGGTTATGGCTTGTGTTTTGTAATTTTCTTGTGACATACAGTCATTATTCTAGAGAGCGTTGGGCACAATTCCGAGGCTACAAATTATTAGCAAAGTCCCATTATTCCAGTTCAGGTTTAAGGCCTGATGAAGGAGGGAGTTTGTGTCCAGACCCCCACAACACATTTCCAGCTTTACCTTGTATTAGCCCAATGTGAAGCAAAAAAGATCTTCCTGTTCTCTATAACCATTGGTTTGGGGCCCTCACTATATATTCTACTTACAAATTTCCATCCAGGAAGCCCCTTGAACTTCCCTAGCCAATGAGAGCAAACTAACCAGAGCCAGTGAGCTCCACAAAACAGATTTGACTTCAGCAATACAGGACTCCAATATCGGAAAATCCAGCACATTGCCCACATAATCTCTGAATTTCTAGAACTTGTCTATTTTAGTCATCTGTAGGTAAAACTTGATGGCCCGCCCCATTCACACTTTATTCACACAGTTATTGCACATTGCCACAATGCATGGCAATGCACCTGCTCCATGTGGGTGTGCTCATCCGAGGCACTGGGTCTAAGAGGTAGTTGGTATTTGTCAGAGGTCCTGAAGGTGGAGATCCTAATCGTCACGGTTTACTTCTCTGCAAACTGACACCAAGACGCAGTCCTCAGGATCACCTCAGGAACCAAGGTACAAGGCTACGGCTTGGAGACTATTCACAGGGTTGCAGACGAGAGAGTATTCTGGTCCAGACAAGGGTCAAGTGAGGAGAAAGAGTAGTCAGGTTAAGGCAATGGTCAAGGCAGAGGAGAGGCATTTGAGAGAGTAGTCTGGTCCAGGCAATGGTCAAGGCAGAGGAGAGAAGAGTGTGGTCCAGGCAACGGTCAAGGCAGGCAAGAGAGTGGTCAGGTTCAGGCAAGCGTCAAGGCAGACATAAGAGTAGTTGTGTATAGGCACAGGTCAAGATAGATGAGAAAGTAATCTAATCCAGGCAAAGATCAAAGCAGGAGATAAAGTATTCAGGTAGGAGCAGAAGTCTAAGCAGGCACCAAGCAAGAGTAGTCAGGACAATTCAAGTCAGCAATGGTCTGGCAATCTCATAAGTAAGTATTTTAGCTCTTTAGCTCTCAGCATGCCCAATTGGGCACAGGGAGTTGGTTGAGCGTGTGCTGTGGGTTTTTTCATCACTGTTGTGTGCCGTTGTGGTAAAGCCACTTCCACCCTCTGCATGACATTGCCGCATCTGAGGCAGCTTCCCCTCCTGTTACCCCACTCCCCACACACAAATACTTTATCCTTGCCCTGTGCCAGCCCAAAATCCAGATTACCTATAGTTCTACCATCATCATACTATTGAATGATGACATATATGTTATTTTAAGGCCCCTTGCGCACTGGGCCTTTGCTTGGCTCTTCTGAATGCCTTTCTCCTGGCAGGAGAAAAGCACTTATCCCATAACGCAGAATCAGAATCAGTGGGAGCCCTGAGTATGTCACTTGCCCCTGTTGCCTGCAACCAGATGTAGCTACTCACTTGCCACCTGATGCAGCTTGTCGCTTGCCACCTCACCTGCCACCAGATGCAGCTTGTCGCTTGCCACCTAACCTGCCACCAGATGCAGCTTGTCACTGGCCACCTCGCCTGCCACCAGATGCAACTTGTCACTTGCCATCTCATCTGCCACCAGATGCAGCTTGTCACTTGCCACCTTGCCCGCCACCAGATGCAGCTTGTCACTTGCCACCTTGCTTGCCACCAGATGTAGCTTGTCACTTGCCACCTTGCCTGCCACCAGATGTAGCTTGTCACTTGCCACCTTGTCTGCCACCACATGCAGCTTGTCACTTGCCACCAGATGCAGACTGTCACTTGCCACCTCGCCTGCCACCAGATGCAGCTTGTCACTTGCCACTAGATGCAGCTTGTCACTTGCCACCTTGCCTGCCACCAGATGCAGCTTGTAATTTGCCACCTTGCCTGCCACCAGATGCAGCTTGTCATTTGCCACCTTGCCCGCCACCAGATGTAGCTTGTCACTTGCCACCTTGTCTGCCACCAGATGTAGCTTGTCACTTGCCACCAGATGCAGCTTGTCACTTGCCACCAAATGTAGCATGATACTTGCCTGAAAGACTCACAACTCTTCTCTCTGCCTCTCCCCAGCGCTACGGCATCCAAGCAGGTAAACTGGCACATGTGCAAATGCTGGGTCCCATCCCGGAGTGAGGGCAGAACAGCTGCAATGCGGAGTGGGCGATGAGAGATGATGTAATCTCTGTGCTCGCTCGCCGCTCCTCTGATAGAGCAGCCTTTTATGGCCCTGCTGTGAGGACAGATCAGTGGCGGGTGGTGAGAGATGATGTCATATCTCTGCTCACCCGCCGCTCCTCTTACCTTTGTGGCCCGGCTGCAAACAGGCCATGGACCGACACTGATCCGTGGCCCGGGGGTTGGAGACCCCCATATAAGAGGACTTCAGGGTTCCAGCACCTTATATCCACTCCTTTAATACAATGTAATAAAACATTTAAAAAACCAAAACATTTTGGAGGACAGAAATCTGAACTGACGAATATAGACGTCCAGAAGACATTATGACTACCTTCTGTCTGAAGGCCGCAGATGCACTTGAGATCCTTCAAAACTCTCAGCTCTTCAAAACATTTATTCTAAGTTATTCATTCTTTCCGAACAAGTGTTTGATTCACGCTGAGCCCAGCATATAAATATTCTCTTTTGTCCCTGGGAGAGCCACGCTGTATATTTCAATAACAGATTTTAGTCCTGCGGCACAATGGCCACCTCTGTCTGCCTGCTGGCACAGGACGGGCTGTTCAGAACAGGACGGTATGTGGCGGAAAATGACCGGAACCTTCTCCAGCTACAATTACAGTTTCGGTTCTGCATGGTTGCTGGCATGTGGGTCACATGTTGGCTTTTTAAAGTTAGATGTACACCCTAAAAGGGCTCATTCACATTTGAACTTTAATACAGCTTTTAGCCCTTGTTCACACTGGTGTGGCTTTGTAATCTCGCTACTACAGCGCAATTTCAAAGCCGCAGATCAGTGCAATTTGCACCGCTGATTTCATTGCAGCTTGCGACTTAATTTAACAGAAGTACATGCAAGTCTCAATGAAATCGGAAAAAAAGTGGTGCAGGAATATGAACGTTCCATTGCCGGACTTGTCATGCGAATTGGAACTAGACATGTGCAATTCATTTCGCTCCGAATTTGTTTTTTAAGACAAACTTTAACAAACTTTGCCGAGTATTCGTAAATTCGTAAATTAGAAAAGATTTGTAAATTTTCGTAAATTCTAAAAAATTCGGAAACTAGAAAAAAAAACGGAAATTCGGAAATGGGAAAATCTGAAATAATAACTAACTAATAATAACGTAACTATTACAAACTATTAAATTATAGGTATTGGAATTCCCTTTCAAATTTTGGCTCTTAGTGAACGTAATGAACACAAATTTATCCAAAGTTCAGAATTATCCGAAATAACGAATGCCGTATCTAAACGAATGGAGCAGAACAAATTAATAATAAAAAAGTTTTTGTTATTATTGTTATTTATTTTTATTTGTTCCGTTCGATCTGTTTAGATGCGGCATTCGTTATTTCATATAATTCGTTACTTTGGATAAATTCGTATTCGTTACGTTCACTAACAGCCAAGTTTGAAAGGAGATTCCAATAAGTATAATTTAACCACTTGCTTACTGGGCACTTAAACCCCCCTCCTGTCCAGACCAATTTTCAGCTTTTAGCGCTGTCACACTTTGAATGACAATTGCGCCGTCATACAACACTGTACCCAAATGAAATTTTTATCATTTTTTGCCCACAAATAGAGCTTTCCTTTGATGGTATTTGATCACCTCTGCACTTTTTAGTTTTTGTTAAAAAAATTGAAAAAGACAGAATTAAAAAAAAAAAAAAGATATATTTTTTTATATTTTGTTATAAAATTTTGCAAACAGGTAATTTTTCTCATAAAACAAGATAAGTGCAGCGCAATGTAACAATGAATGAATAAGAATAAAAAGTCCCCAAGATAACACTACAAACAGATGAAATCTGTTTTTCAATGGCCAGAGGAGATGCAATCCAAGAGCGATAAGTATATGTGCTTACCAGAGGCTGTGGACCTCTGCACAGCAGAGGTCAAACTCACGTATATCCCCTCAGGGATGATGGTGTCCTGGATACTGTCACTGGAGCCAGGTATCGAATCCTGATGTCAACAGGTGAAGGTAAGCTTCCATAGGAAAAAAACCCCAACGTCTATAAGTATCCGGATCAGAGTGTCACAGGCATCCACGAGCAACCGGTCCGTGTAATCTGATCTCTCCTCCCTCTGGTGCAGCACGCGCGCCGGTCACGCTCCCTCGCCACTCCGCATGCGCCTGAGCGCGTGCGTTGATGTACGCTGATGAGGCGGCACTGATGTGCACCGATAGGTGGCAGTGATGGGCACTGATGGGTGGCGGTGATGGGCACTGATTGGCAGCACTGCTAGGTGGCACTGATTGGCACCACTGGTGGGCATTGATAGGTGGCACTTGTGGGCATTGATAGGTGGCACTTGTGGGCATTGATAGGTGGCACTTGTGGGTACTGGCAGGTGGCAATGACAGATGGCACTTGTTGGCACAGATGAGGCATATGTGCCTCCTTCCTCTTCGGGACCGATGTCCCTTTGACATAAGCCGGTGATCTGCTTTTTTCTCCTCCTCACGCTGTCAGCATGAGAAAACGAAACCGATCACTGAGGTTTTGTTTACATCATGTGATCAGCTGTCATTGGCTGACAGCTGATCACATGGTAAGGGGGACCGGCCCCTTACTCGGATCTGCAGGGTGCTCGCGGTGCACGTGCACAGGGGAGGACGTCCCATGTCGGCCTCCCGGAAATTGAGGTCCGCGCTGTAGCCGTCATTCGGCTATGGCCCGGACCTCAAGTGGATAATAGATAGTAATAATTACGTTATTGTTAGTTCGTTATTAATTCAGATTTTGGAATTTCTGAATTTTTTCAAATTTCAAAATTCTTGTGGATTGCGATCATAACGAATGACCCGAAAAACAGAAAAAAAAAAACGAAACGAAAACAAACAATTTTTTCGGCAGTGCGCATGTCTATTTGGAACAGTCAAATTGCACAACAAATCGCACCGGTGTGAGCGAGGGCTACGTTTCAGGGTTAGGTTAGGAAATTAGGTGTTTCATTTTAGGAGTTCATTGTTAATTGTAAGTATTAGTACATTGTAGAGTTGGGGGTTATGAGTTACTAAAGCCTCGTACACATGATGAGATTATCGAATGAATGATCGTCTGGTTTTTTTTTTTGCATGCTAGTCTCCATATTGAAAATGAAGAGTTTACTAAAGTTACGAAAATTCTCGTATGACAGAATAAAAATTCAGAAGTGATGTCACATGTTGTAATGTATTTTTGGATGACAACTGTACTGATTAAACAAAAATCGCACGATCTGGTATTATACGAGAAAAATCCATGTGCTTGTCCCATCGGATAATATCGGAGGAACTGTCGTGATCGGATCTCGAAGCCGTGTAGAAAACATGTGCAATTTGTTGCGTTTCAGAATTAGTATTTTCGTCAAAATTCGGCATATTCGTGAACGAAAGACTATTTGACACATTTTTTGGAATTTTTTTTTCTAAAAGAAGAAAAATTCAAAAGAATGAAAATCAGAAAGAACAAAAATTTTAAAGTCCGAAAGAACAGAAAAAAACATTCGGATAATTTTTGTTTTCTGTAATTTTCTATTATAATTAAATTATTAATTATTATTATAGTTTTTTTTTATTATTTATTAATAATAAATAATAATAACAATAAAAAATATAATAATAGTTATAAACTAATAATAGGTACAGTAATACTTTGGATTACGAGCATAATTCCTTCCAGAAGAATGCTTGCAATCCAAAGCACTTGTATATCAAAGCGAGTTTTCCCACAGGAAATAATGGAAACTCAGATAATCCACAGCCATTGCTTGTCTATGCAGTACCGCATGTGGCCAGAGGTGCGGGGGCGCCATAGACATTCGGAAACACGCGGAGACACTCAAAGAACTCGGAGACCACTCGGAAACACTCGGAGACACTCAAAGACACTCAAAGACAGTTGGAGACCGCTCGGAGACACTCAAAGACACTCAGACACCACTCGGAAACACTCGGAGACACTCTGAGACACTCGGAGACCACTCGGAGACACTTGGAAACACTCAAAGACACTCTGAAACACTCTGAAACACTCTGAAACACTCGGAGACCACTCGGAGACCACTTGGAGACACTCGGAGACACTGGGAAACACTCGGAAATGTTCGGAGACCACTCAGACACTCGGAAACACTCGGAAATGCTCGGAGACCACTCAGAGACACTCGGAAACACTCAGAGACGCTCGGAGATGATTCAGACACTCGGAAACACTCAGGCACTCGAAGACCACTCGGAGACACTCTGGAACGTAGTGTTCCTGAGTGTCTCCGAGCGTCACCGGCGCCCCCGCACCTCTGGCCAAACGTGGTACTGCACACCCCAGAGGCTTGAATCCTACTCATCTTGCAAAACAACTCTCGCAAAGTGAGTCAGGATTTTTTTTTTTAAAAAAAAGCTTGTATTGCGAAACGTTTGTTAACCGCCTTACTCGCAATCCGAGGTTCCACTGTATTGCAATTTCCTTTCAAATTTTGCTGTTAGTGAATATAACAAATACGAATTTATCTGAAGTTACAAATTCTCCGTAGTAACGAATGCTGCATGTTGCTTCAAATGCAACCGAAGTTACGAATTATCGAAATAAAGAATGCCGATCATAACGAATGAACCAATAAATGCAAAAAGACCCAAAGACAAATTAAACAAAAAAAAAAAAAAATGAATTTTTTGACAATGCACGTGTCTCCCCATGTTTAGGGGGGGGGGGCAATTAAGAATTAAGAAATAACGGCATTGCAAACGTGTTCTGCGTTTTTGCTACGATTCTCGAATCCCGGCGATTCCGCCCTCGATCTGGATCGCTCAGGTGTGAACGGAGCCGTAGTGATTTTCAGAGCACACTTTTTAATCGACATTTTACCTTCTATACAGAATATATCAGCGCCGGGCTCTCTCTGATAACAAATCTTCTCCTAATACAGAGTCTTGCAGGGCGTGCTGGATCTTGTTGTTCCTCATCAGCTAGAGAGCCACGGGCTGCAGACGGCTGTGTGTGTGGAATGTCAGTCGAGGGATCGAGCGTTGGGTATAAGATTCAACATGTTTCTCACGCTTAAAGGGGCACGGCTATGAATGAGAAGTAGAATCAGCTATTCGGTAAGAATGCGAAATATGCCGCCACACCGTGTGACTTCATTGTATGGTAACCGGGCAATATGGCGGCGAAGAAGAATTAGAGAAGTGATCACCTTTATAACATCCTCCGGGAAGACAATCTGTGTTTAACCACTTCAGCCCCCCCACCATGGCTTTGGGGAAGAGCCATGGGCCTGTGGTCATGGTATGTTCAGGAGTGTGGGGGGGGGGCGCTCGCCCCCCCCCCCCCCCATTTTCCTGACCTGCTGGGCTGCATGCTTGGATAAGGGTCTGGTATAAATTTTGGGGGAGGGGCCTCACACCATTATTTTTTTTTTTTTTTTGGCGTGGGGTCCCCCTTAAAATCCACACCAGACCCCGAAGGGCTTGGTATTCACTGGGGGGGGGGGACCCCGCATTTTTATTTTATTATCAGAATTTTTATTTGCCGGCATGTTTTATTTTTACATTCAGCTGTCAGCGGGTATTTTTCCTTACAAATTTATTCAAGACCATGTTACAAAAATGAATACACCCCAATGAAAGTCTTAAAGCCTCGTACACACGATACGAAAATCGGGTGGAAAAATTTCTCTGCTTTCGACAGTGCTTTTTTTTTTTTTTTTTTGCGGCACTGCGGTGGACAGATCAGACACTTTTAACACTTTTTTGGGACCAGTGACATTATTACAGTGATCAGAGCTAAAAAATAGACACTGATTACTGTATAAATGACACTGGCAGGGAAGCGGTTAATACTAGGGGGGGGCGATCAAGGGGTTAAGTGTGTTCCCTCAGTGTGTTCTAACTGTAGGGGGGATGGGCTCACTAGAACATGACAGATCACTGGAAGCAGCAGATCTCTGTCATGTTGCTAGGCAGAACATGGAAATGCCTTGATTACATCTCCCTGATCTGCCTCTCTGTGCCACGATCGTGGGACAGGGGCGGACATCGAGTCCGCGGGCCCCCGCGGGCACGCTTGCGCTAGCCTGCGATGACGGAGGGACATACGGGTACGCCCATTTGCGCAACTGTGCCATTCTGCCGACTTACACGCAGCGGTTGGCAAGCAGTTAAAGAGTAACTCCCCTTTTGCAGAGAAAAAAAAATCTTTCCCCTCTGGGCGATCTCTGTACATTGCACGGATTTAAAAAAAAAACTTTGTTGCAGAATCCTACCTTTTATTATTCTGAAAAAATATCTGTTTGTGTCCATGTGGCAGGGTCTGCATCCCTTTAGATGGGATTCCCTTTGGAAGTATCTCACCAAAAATGACATTCTTGTTGCAGGGGATGCCTGATATCTGACTTGTATCTTAGTGCAGACTTCTGGGAAAATCAGTGAGCCAATCACACAAGCAGGAAATGACAATTCTGGGGGGGCGTTCTGTATACCATCTGTGTACAGACCTCTCCCAGGTTGCCGTGTTGCAATTTAAAGAAGATTCCAGCACTGCAGAGGGAAAAGGAAACGTAATTTTAAATAACATTCAATTACAATGTGAGTTGAGTCGCAATTGTATACACTATATTATTATTTTTATTTGCGTTTTTTTTCCCCCTACAAAAGTGGAGTTACCCTTTAATTATTCCAACAACAATATAATGCAAGGTCTACAATCCATTCACTTCATATCTCATATCTAAAGGCGATTGTACAATCAGATTGTAAAGTATGTGGATGGTTTTAGACATTAGGACTATTCCATATTGCAGCAGAGAGAATATTTGAGCACACTGGGAACTGTGATTTATCTCCCTGTCATACAGCTGACATAATATATCCGTTGTGTCTGGTCCACAAGCCAAGCGTTGGCCTTTTATTCTTATTTTTTTATATACTGGCTGCTCCTCTGCTGCTGGAAGGGAAGAGATTGACTCGGAATGTGAAGTGGATGTGATTCACACATTAGACAATGGCACCATCTGGTGGTGGAAATAAGAAAATGCACACAAATGGCCCAATTTCAAAGTGGCGCTGCACTGGGACCCTCCTGCTGGTCCATTGGGGCCCGGATCCAGTACAGGAATACTACCGCTATCTGTGGCCCTGTCTTCAGGACAAGAAGTGAGAAGAAAACTCCCAATGGGGTCATCTTTCATTGAGGAAATTTCTCCCCCAAGACAGGAAGTGAAGAGAAACTTCCCTAGTAGGACACAAGCAACAGAAAAAGCCCTGACAGGGGTTGTAACCCCTCCCTATAAAACAATACAAAGAGGGTGCACGACCTAACGCATTATCACTATATTACTTAGTATGGCGACATGGGAAGACCTCTCAGCGTCCAGTGCGGTTTCAGAATTTCGAGGGGAAAGCCCTATTCATCACAGACCCGGCTTATGTGTTTCAAGGGGCAAACCCTCTTCCACAGAGACCCAGCTTATGCGTTTCGAGGGGCAAGCCCTCTTCATCAGAACCCCCCGATTACGCGTTTTGAGGGGGCAAGCCCTCTTCATCAGAGTCCCAGCATTCGTATTTTGAGGGGGCAAGCCCTCTTCATCAGAGCCCCGGCTTAAATTTTTTCAAGGGCAAGCCCCCCTCATCAGAGCCCCGGCTTATGTGTTTCGAGGGGCAAACCCTCTTTCTCAGAGACCCAGCTTATGCGTTTCGAGGGGCAAGCCCTCTTCATCAGAGCCCTCGATTACACGTTTTGAGGGGGCAAGCCCTCTTCATCAGAGTCCCAGCATTCGTATTTTGAGGGGGCAAGCCCTCTTCATCAGAGCCCTGGCTTAAGTTTTTTCAAGGGCAAGCCCTCCTCATCAGAGCCCCAACTTGCATCTTTCAAGGGGCAAGCCCTCTTCATCAGAGCCCCAACTTGCATGTTTCAAGGGGCAAGCCCTCTTCATCAGAGCCCCGGCTTATGCTTTTTGAAGGGCAAGCCCCCTTCATCAGAGCAGCGGCTTATGTGTTTTGAGGGGCAAGCCCTCTTTATCAGAGCCCCGGCTAATGCCTTTCAAGGGCCCCGAGCTTACATGTTTTGAGGGTCAAGCCCTCTTCAACAGAGCCCTGGCTTACAGGTTTCAAGGGGCAGGTTTTCTTCATCCGAGCCCCAGCTTTCTCGTTTTGAGGGGTAAGCCCTCTTCATCAGGTTGTAACCCCTTCCTACTCCAGCCAAACAAAAGAGAACTTCTGGCTATAGATACATTATAAAAACGAAAGTATAGTTATTGGAAAAGAAATGTTTATTTGTTATAAGGAAATATTTAAAAAAGAGCTGAAATCGGAAAACCTTTAAAGGTCTATTGTTTTTTGTGCACAGTGCAGCACACAGTTGCCTCGGAAGGGATGCAGTGCATGCAGGGAAGCCCGAAGATGGTTTTTCCTCTATGGTGAGCCACGCCTGCATGGAACTGGAAGTGGATTCCTCTATGAATGATAATAAATCATGTAAGAAACATATAATATCATAAGAAAAATATAATAAATACCGGGGTGATGATAAAATAAAGTATAAAGAGTAATACAACATCTAGGTCCATCATGGGAATTGTCCCTGGAGGTGGAATATCAATCAGCGCATGGGTCGGCACAGGCTCCCAGGCTGTGGTTTGTCAGCCAAGTGGAGGATTAACAAAACATCAGAAAACGAAATCCTGGAAAAGACCAGAGCTTCCATTCTGGCCGCTGAGCCAAGGAATGAGTCAAGGACATCACAGATGGAACATTGTAACATTGTGTACACATTCACCCCATATACACACATATGAAAGAAAGATGTCGCCTTTTCACTGCAAGCTAAACACACCTATAAGGGAGCTGTTTTTACCTGGCAAAAAAATTATTTGTATTGCTGTTCATCCAGTCCTGAGACTAACACAGCCTCGTTACATAGCACAGTCTGGCAGGGCAGGGGACCTGAATTTTTCTTCTCTGCTTCAGTTAAGTAACACTTTCAAGTCTTGTCCCTCCCTCAGCCTTTGACTGGACAGTGAAATAAGCAGTAAACTGATGAGCACATCTCTATGTCACTCTGCCGTCTCCTTCTATCAGCATGCTCTTTGCACTTGCAGCACAATTGATTGGCTCCTTGTGCTGCTTCTCCCTCACCTAGTCTGAGATCTACTGTCCCGGGTTAGGGTTGTGCTCTCTTAGAAGAAGGCATTTCCCTTGCTTTAACTGGACAGTAAAAGGAGAAGCAGCAGATCACATCTCTATGTCACTTTGCACTTTCCTATCGGCATGCTGTTTGATTGACCCCTGGTGCTGCTTTTCCCTCTCCTAGTCTGAGCTTTGCTGTCCCGGGTTAGGGTTATGCCATCTTAGAAGAAGGCAACTCCCTTACTTTGGTGAGATTTCCTTTTGCTTGTTGTTGTCTCCAGAGGACATGATTGGAAGGGAGATCTCCCCAATTGGACACACACGGCAAAAAAAAAAGAACTGACATAAATTTAACCACTTCCTACCCCGCCCATAGTCAAATGACGTCCGCGGGAGGGATCTCCCATCCTGGGCTTCCTGGCGGTCTAGGGGGCACAATTTATTCTATACGAAATTTGAATTTTGGAAGATGGTTATATACTTTCTATTTCATTCTATTCTATTGTTTTTTTTTTCTATTCTATTCTTTTATTTTCTATTATATTCTATTCTTTTCTATTCTGTTAGAATTCTATATGAAATTCCAATTTTGGAAAACGGTTATATTGTTATATTCTTGCTATAATCTATTCTATTCTTTTGTATTGTTTATTGAATTATACTTTTTCTATTCTATGTTATTTTTTATTCTATTCGAATTTGAATTAATTCTATTTGAAATTCGAGTTTTGGAAGAAGGTTATATATTTTGTTTGAAATTAGAATTTCAGAAGATTTTTTTATTCTTTTCTTTTATCTTCTATTCTTTTTTATTCTTTTTTTTTACTCTAATCTTTTCTATTCTATCTCTTTATTTTCTATTCTATTTTTTTTCTATTCAGTTCTGTTTTACTCTATGATATACTATTATCTTATTTTCTATTCTATTCTTTTCTATTCCATTTTTTTTCTATTTTATTCCTTTATTTTCTACTCTATTTTATTCTCTTTGGAAATTCGATTTGAATTCAAAAACTATTGGAATTTGAATTTCATCCAAAATTTTGCTTCTATTTTATTCTCTTTGGAAATTCGATTTGATTTAAAAAAACTATTGGAATTTGATTTTCATCCAAAATTTTGCTTCTATTTTATTCTCTTTGTTAATTCGATTTGAATTCAAAAACTATTGGAATTTGAATTTCATCCAAAATTTTGCTTCTATTTTATTCTCTTTGGAAATTCGATTTGAATTCAAAAACTATTGGAATTCGAATTTCATCCAAAAATTTGCTTCTATTTTATTCTCTTTGGAAATTCGATTTGAATTCAAAAACTATTGGAATTTGAATTTCATCCAAAATTTTGCTTCTATTTTATTCTCTTTGGAAATTCGATTTGAATTAAAAAAACTATTGGAATTTGAGTTTCATCCAAAATTTTGCTTCTATTTTATTCTCTTTGGAAATTCGATTTGAATTCAAAAACTATTGGAATTTGAATTTCATCCAAAATTTTGCTTCTATTTTATTCTCTTTGGAAATTCGATTTGAATTCAAAAACTATTGGAATTTGAATTTCTTCCAAAATTTTGCTTCTATTTTATTCTCTTTGGAAATTCTATTTGAATTCTCAAACTATTGGAATTTGAATTTCATTCAAAATTTTGCTTCTATTTTATTCTCTTTGGAAATTCGATTTGAATTCAAAAACTATTGGAATTTGAATTTCATCCAAAATTTTGCTTCTATTTTATTCTCTTTGGAAATTCGATTTGAATTCAAAAACTATTGGAATTTGAATTTCATCCAAAATTTTGCTTCTATTTTATTCTCTTTGGAAATTCGATTTGAATTCTCAAACTATTGGAATTTGAATTTCATTCAAAATTTTGCTTCTATTTTATTCTCTTTGGAAATTCGATTTGAATTCAAAAACTATTGGAATTTGAATTTCATCCAAAATTTTGCTTCTATTTTATTTTCTTTGGAAATTCGATTTGAATTCAAAAACTATTGGAATTTGAATTTCATCCAAAATTTTGCTTCTATTTTATTCTCTTTGGAAATTCGATTTGAATTCAAAAACTATTGGAATTTGAATTTCATCCAAAATTTTGCTTCTATTTTATTCTCTTTGGAAATTCGATTTGAATTCAAAAACTATTGGAATTTGAGTTTCATCCAAAATTTTGCTTCTATTTTATTCTCTTTGGAAATTCGATTTGAATTCAAAAACTATTGGAATTCGAATTTCATCCGAAATGTAGCTTCGTTATTTCGGATTCGTTTAAATGTGTTACTATTGTAATTAGGAAATTCGGATAAATCTGAATTTCCAAATAGCGAAAAATTTGTCTGAACGTCAATTTGTAACGAAACGCACATGTCTAGCGGTAATCATATTCCCCGCGAACGCGGAAAACTATCTGCTGTGATCTTTTACAACGGTCCCCTCGTGGCGCCAATCTTGTTCTTAATCTTCCAGCACCGCAGACCCATCATCAGATCTGATTATATAAAGTACCAATTAATCCCCTCCCCCCAGCAGCATTCCAGGTGACGCGATCGCTTATCGGGGATTTCAAACACATCTGACGATAATCTGTTTTTATTTCTTTATTGCAGTTAAATAATTAACCTGAACATGACCCCGGGCGCAGCGGGGAAATCAGTCGATGTTAATAAAAAAAAAAAAAAAAAAGTGCAGTGATTAGGGACAGATGTCAGTAATGAAGGGAGTACAGTGCGACGGCGGCGATATCCCGCGAGTCTCGTAACTCCGCTAAGTACCATTTGTATGTAATGCGGCGGCATAAGAGAACCGCGCTGCCATTAAAAACAACCCGAAGCCAGAAAATAAGTTCACTCTCCATTCTGTCTTATGAATGACGCCCACATCTACAAGGAGTTGGGTTATCGTTCCCGGGTGTGTCCGTCTCCTTAACACCATAAAAGAGGCCAACCGTTATGGGCCAGGTTGAAATTTTCACACCAAAGTGCCCCGAACCTCTGCGCTCCAGGGGAGGGGCGGGGCTTAACAGGAATGGCGTGCGGCGTCTAGAAACATCTGCTTTAACAATACCGCCAACATTTTTGCATAGCTCCCAACTGTGCCTGATTTCGAGGGACTGTCCCTGATTTGGAGCAATGTCCCTCTGTCCCTCATTCCTCCTCATTTGTCCCTCATTTTGGTCTGATCTATATAGTTGTATATAAAATGCACTTTTTATCTTTTAAAAAGTGTTTTCCAGCGCTAAACCTTTCATCTGATTTCTAAATTGCTGCATTTGTAAATTCCAAAATCCAATATAAAGGAATAGTAGTGGTAAAAAAAAGCACTTGTGGGTTTAACCAATCTTGTTTTTTTTTTTTGTACAATTCTCCTTTAAGGGGGCGTGGCAAGGGGTGTGTCCTATGCCTGAATACTCTTGCTGATAGGTGTCCCTCATTCCAATCTCAAAAAGTTGGAAGGTATGTTTTAGGGGCTTTAAACATTTTCAATCTTCTACTTTTTTTAGGCTCAGCGATGTCCATCACTGGGTCTCTGTGCTTCTCCATGCAATGCAGGCAGATCACGGCTGGTGGGAGGGGCCAGCAGAGTGCTGTACGTAGCTTCCTGAATACATCACAGATCCCTGCTGAGCCCTCAGCCGTTGTGCAAGCAGTGGGCTGGCTCTTGGGAGGAGCTATGTAAATAATAAAATGGCATGGATTGATGGGTGGGTGTCGGTCTGGAGGAGTGGGCGTTCCTAAGCAGATTGTGATTGCATGCAGACCGCCCCCTAGGTTACGCCCACATGTGTTATGCTGAGCTCCATGATTGAGAAAAACTGAAACCCAAAGAATTAAAGGGGTGGGCCAGGGACAGGAAAGCGCCTAAGCAAAACTACAAGTCCCAGCATGCCTCTGCCTGTGGGAGTCATGCTTGTAACTGTCAGCCTTGCAATGCCTCCTGGGACTTGTAGTTCTGCAACAACTGGAGCACCCCATGGATGCTGGATGTCCTCAGCCAGGAAATAGGCGGGTTCTATCTGACTTGCTGCAGCTTCCAATGCACACTGTGAAAGGCTCACAGTGTGCAGAGAAATCAGAGGAAGTGATTTCAGTACAGGAGAGGAACCTGTACCACCATGCAAGACTGAAGGTAAGGCTTTAATTGGTCCTTTTTTTTCAGCCCCAAAAACCTACAAGGTTTTGAAATATGATCCGGGGAGATCAGATTACACACACCGCTAAATAACTGGTCTTTGAGTGTGGCCACTCGTTGCACTTTTATTTTATCTCCTCGCTGAGTTAGTTTGGGGGAGGGGCTGTCTGGTTGAGTCAGTTATGGAGAAGCATTTTCCTGCCTTTCCCAACAAATAGTTTAGATTGCATTGGTTTGGTTGAGTCAATTACACAGAGGCCTCCAAAAAGCATGCAGCCAGTGCTAGGTTTACCTAAAAAAAGAAAAAAAAAGAGCATTGTTGAAAATCAGGGTTGCCAGGGATGTAGCTTTTACTAAATATTTATTTGTAAACTAGAGTTTATCTATAGTAATAACTAAAACATTTTATATATATATATATATATATATATATATATATATATATATATATATATATATATATATATATATATATAAAATATATAACAGCTTCAACTCTTCTGGGAAGGCTGTCTACAAGGTTTAGGGGTGTGTCTATGGGAATGTTTGATCATTCTTCCAGAAGTGCATGTGTGAGGTCAGGCACTGATGTTGGATGAGAAGGTCTGGCTCACAGTCTCATATATAGTGTGTGTGTGTGTGTGTGTGTGTGTGTGTGTGTGTGTGTGTGTGTGTGTGTGTATATATATATATATATATATATATATATATATATATACTCTAATGACATGCTGGTAGGTTAATCGGATCTAAATTGGCCCTAGTATGTATGAATGTGAGTTAGGGACCTTAGAGTGTAAGCTTCTTGAGGGTAGGGACTGATGTGAAAGTACAATGTATATGTAAAGCGCTGCGTAAATTGACGGCGCTATATTAGTACCTGAAATAATAATAATTATAAATATATATATATAGGGCACACCCTAATCACCCCATGTGCATTATCATTATCCAGGGACAGCACCAGGTGGGTGGTTGGGGGTGCCAGTGACCAAGGTAAATGCCCCCATTATATTAAAGGCTAGGTTCAACAATAGGAACACATGACACCCGTATTTAGGGCGTAACGTAATATGCTCCCAATCAACTGTCCCCCACCACCAGAGCCTCCTTTCTGTGACATCCGGTGGTTGAGATTTGGGGTGCACACCCTAATGCAATAGGATAAACCACCTAACACCTAGGGGTCTATGTATAAAAACTTTGCAGTACGAATGTGGCAAATGGTCACAGAGCTTTAATGAAAATCACTGCATTTTGTTTAATGCAATTATTTCCTATAACCGTAAGTACCATCTAGTGGCCATATTGCAGTATTTTTCAGGCGTTTAAAAAAAAAAATACTGCATTATGGCCACCAGATGGCGCATGCGATCATCAAATCTAATCATAATACATAAAAGACAGCGTTTATTTGTTTGTTCGTACGGCACATTTTTATACAAAGATCCCGTTCTGCCAGTTTATGAAAAAGGTATCCACATTTATTCTTAAAAAAATAAAGACTAAAACAAGCTAGCAATTTCTTCAACCTACACAACCGTGACTCTATGGAGAAGGAAGAATGTGGAGCCTTAAATGGTTGCCTAACTGCAGGAAGTACACAGGTTGTAATAAAAGCTTCCTAATAGGCATTAATTAGCAACAGGCAATTCATAACCAGCCCACATAAGAGGGTGCCCAGCAAACTGGAATAAACCGCATTGTAAAGGCGATTAACGCTTTCTGGTCACCAAAGTAAAACATGGGAGAAACAGCAAGGATGTACAAGGACACCTAACAACCAATCAGAATTGAGCAGCAAAGCCTCCTTTTATAAAATGTGGGTAAAACATTGAAATGCCACACTGTAGTGTTAAAGTCCAAATGCAAATATTATTCCAATAAAAGGTCAAAAGGGAAAAAATAGGGTATAAAATGCCAACGTATTTCAGGGGCTAAGCCTTGCCTCCTTCATCAGGGCTTTAACCCCTTGTCTACCAAGATACAATTATAAATGCCATCGGGTCAAGCACATGGCTAATACTGCCGCTGTGAGCTTGGCATGCAGGGCAGGGTAGTGAACTTCGTAAAATGTTATCCCAGAATGAGACCAAGTGGATTCATGAAATAGATTCATGAATCCACAAGGTCTTAACATTGATATGGACCTTACCTGCTTTTTTTTTTTACAGATTTTTAATATTTTTTTTTTTAACTTCAATAATTAATTATGAAAGGGTTAATGTAATGATCCCCCAGTTCAGTTTAGTTTAAATAAAGGTATATTTTGTTGTTTATAAACATGTATTCTGCTATTATGTGATATGTTGTTATATGCGTATGGAATTTAGAAATTTTATGGGTTATATTGGTAAATAATGGGTATAAGATGCATTTTTGAGTTTTCCCACTAGATGGTGCTAAAGCACTTAGTATGGTGGTTGGAGATTGAGAAATTCATTTGTATCTATTTTTTTACAATTGATTTTATTTTTATTTTGTATGGAGGGATTTAAAATAGTGTAAGTAGTTGTAGATGTAATAATTGTATGGCATTATGGCGTAAAAATGTGGTATCGCCCCTGACTCACACAATGTAAATGCCCGCCCGTCTTTTTTATATGAACCAATCAGGGGTTATTGGGGTATACAGATGTGCTCAAAAGTTTGCATACCCTGGCAAAAATCTTGACATTTTGGCATTAATATATTGAAATATGACTGATCATGCCAAAAAACTTGCTTTTATTAAAGTGATTATAAAGGCACAAGTTTTTTTACCTTCATGCATTCTATGAATGCCTCCAGCCCCCCTAATTACCTACCTGAGGCCCCTCTCAATCCAGCGATGTCCATGAGAGCCTTGCCTCAGGAGATGGAGGGGGCGGGGCCGAACTGAGGCTCCATGTGTGTGAATGGACGCACAGAGCAGCCGCTCGGCTCCGGTGCCCCCATAGCAAGCTGCTCACAGTGCTCTGTGAGATGTCCAGAGCTTGGGATATTTTTTTTATAACCTAACCCTGCTTTAAACTTCTCCTCAACTTTATCCCTGACCTGTCTGGTGTGTTCCTTGGCCTTCATGATGCTGTTTGTTCACTAAGGTTCTCTAACAAACCTCAGAGGGCTTCACAGAACAGCTGTATTTATACTGAGATTAAAAGACACACAGGTGGACTCTATTTACTAATTAGTTGACTTCTGAAGGCAATTGGTTCCACTCGATTTTAGTTAGGGGTATCAGAGTAAAGGGGGCTGAATACAAATGCACGCCACACTTTTCACATATTTATTTGTAAAAAATGTTGAAAACCATTTTTTTATTTTCCTTCCACTTCACAACTATGTGCCACTTTGTGTTGGTCTATCACATAAAATGCTGTTTGTTCACGAAGGTTCTCTTTAACAAACCTCTGAGGGCTTAACAGAACAGCTTTATACTGAGTTTAAATCACACACCGGTGGACTCTATATTTCGAAGAGCATAATTAGAGCCTGAAGCTCTAATTAGTTTAAAAAAAGGGTGGGCTCAGGCCACAGAGCTGATTGTCGCCTTCCTGTATGTCTCTCGCCGGGTAGGGGGTGAGGGGGGGGGTGGGGGGGTGCCATTGGTTTGCCTGTCAGGAGTGATAAGCGTGTTCGACACAGGGTCATGTGTCTTCATCAGGGAAAATCCCCCTGATGAAGACACGTGACCCTGTGTCGAACACGCGTAGGGGAAGGACCAGGACGGAGCGCGGAGCCTTTCACTCCACTGAGATGCGATGCACAGCTTATCCCTCCTGACAGGCAAACTTTGGAGACTGTTATCAGATTGGTGCACTCACACGCCTTGCAAATGTGAGTACCCAAATGTGGGGAGCTTTTATTCTAATAAATATTTGAAAATGATATCACACTATCCAGTTTTTCTTTTCCTTTATTCCTAACTGTGGAGTTGCTGCTGAAAACTGTGTATCTGGATTCCATCACTGAGCCGTGGGATGGCTCATAAGCGTGTTTAGACTCACAGCTGAGTCGCATGCTCTGAGGTGAGCGGCTGTCCCCGGGGGGGTCACTGGATGGCACTTAAGCATGAGATTCTGAGCACTAAGCAGTAAGATAAATGCACGCACGTTGAATTTTTTATGGACTGTTTTTATGGACTTTATGTGCATTTCTTTCATTTATTGGACTTTAATAATCACGTATCACATCTTGGATTTGATATTCACACTCATTGTCTGGCACTTGGCACTTGGTTGTATGTTGCACTTATCACTGTGATATATTTATTTATAATTTTTTTTTGTTCACGGTAAATTTCAGACTATATAAATATTTTTTTTATCCATTATATATACAGGTAGTAGTTCAGTAATCGCTACTCTCATTCTAATGGTATACATCTAGTATATTATTTACACATTGCACTTTAAAATCACTTGTTTTGTGTATATATATATATATATATATATATATATCCTTTGTGCCTTGCTGTGACTGGATAAGCCGCTTATGCGGTATTTTCAGTATAACTCATATGCATTAATAATCTGCAGATTGATATTTTCACCTTAGCGCAGCGTATCTTTTGTATACAACTTCTCTTATGTGCTTCTATTTGGTCTGTTAAATATATCACTGAGTGTCTTGTTATCAGTGGCGGTGCGTCCATAAAGGGTGCAGGAGTGCCGCCCTCTCTCTCCTGGCACCGCTCTATCACCATGGATAGATGCATTGCATGAATCTATTTATGGTCACCGCTGACACCCCCTATTCAGGTGTTCGGACCCTTTTCGGGCGCCGGGCACCTGAATTACAGCGGCGGGAGTGTTTTTTGGAAGCACCTGATTAGAGCCGTAGGCTCTAATAGGCACCCAAAAAAGTTGAACAGCGGGCGCAATGCTGTGCGTTTGCTGTTCACTCAGCTGTGTGTTAGCAAAGCGAAGGAACACTGAACCACCTCTCAGCCAATCAGGTCCCTGGGTCTGTTACCTGTCACCTGATTGGCTGAAATGTCAGGCGCCTGATAGAGAGGACGGAAGGAGATATTGAGGAGTATGCAGGATACCGCCGCTGACCCGCTGTGAGACATGTAAGTGCCGGGCAATGCACACTGGCAGCAATTGATGGGGCACAGTAGGAGCAATTGATGGGCACACTGGCAGCATTTGATGGGGCACAGTAGGAGCAATTGATGGGCACACTGGCAGCATTTGATGGGGCACAGTAGGAGCAATTGATGGGCACACTGGCAGCAATTGATGGGTACAGTAGCTGCGTTTGATGGCACAGTGGCTGCGCTTGATGGGCACAGTGGCTGCGTTTGATGGGCACAGTGGCTGAAATTGATGGGTTTTTTTTTCAGTTTGTTTGCGCCCCCCCAAAATTTTGAGCACCAGCTGCCACTGCTTGTCATATTTGTTCAATAATTTAAAAAAACTGTTGGTCCCGTCAGAAATTCAGTTCTCTGCTATGCACTGTGCAGCGTTCAAATAACACTATCAGGAAGTGTGCAAGGGCTACATAACACCTTCCCATACAGTTTCAGGAGAGTAGAGGTAGAGTTCTGTGGTCCAGAGGCATAGCTAGAACCTTTATGGCCCCGATGCAAGAAACCAGGAAGGACCCCCGCCTGGGGCCCTTTCCTCTGAGCCCAGGGCCCTTCACTACAGTCCCACAGTGGCCCTCCTTCTTGCCATCTTGGGGCCCCCCACAGCGGTGGAACGCCAAAGCTCGGTTGCAAGTGAGACCTTTTTGTGACCTTGGTAGTTTTGTGACTGGTGTCAGTCGTAGTTTTTTTAATTTAATTTTTTTGCCATTTAAATAATTTATTTTTTATATTTATTTTTTACATTTTTTTTAGGAGCCCGTTGAGGGGCTTTGGTGAAATATCGGGGTGTATGTAAACAGACCTCTGATGGAACAGAGAAAGGAGATGGAGGACACATTTCTCAATTTCCATTTCTGCAGTCTTAGCAGCACAGAATGTACAGAGCTTCCTTCTCATTTACAAATTGGAGAAGAGTAAACGCCATGCCATACTATACCATGCTTCAGCTATGAATGGACATAGTGATTGGTATCTTTCGAGCCATTCAGAAAAGGAATGGGGCCAGTAAATGACATATGTGTCTGTCAGGAGAGAACGTGAACAGATCCCCCGCGGAAACCTTTGTGACATCTATACCTGTTCATTTTTCCATAAGGGCGCACGGGCGCCGCCCCCTCTCTCCTGCCACCCCCTCTATCACCAATAGATAGATTCATGCATTGCAGAGGACAGGAAGAGAGGACGGTAAAAGACATCAAGGAGCTGTCCCACAGAGACAGGTAAGTGCAGACGGCAGGCCAGCGGGGGGGGGTGGGGGGGCACACTGGCAGCATTTGATATGGCACAGTGGCTGCGTTTGATGGGGCACAGTGGGAGAAATTGATGGGCACAGTGGCGGCAATTGATGGGAACAGTGGGAGCAATTGATGGGCACAGTGGCGGCAATTGATGGGCACAGTGGCTGCATTTTATGGGGCACAGTGGCGGCGTTTGATGGGCACAGTGGTGGCAATTGATGGGCACAGTGGCTGCGTTTGATGGGCACAGTGGCTGCGTTTGATGGGCACAGTGGTGGCAATTGATGGGCACAGTGGCGGCGTTTGATGGGCACAGTGGCGGCAATTGATGGGCACAGTGGCGGCAGTTAATGGGCACAGTGGCGGCAATTGATGGGCACAGTGGTGGCAATTGATGGGCACAGTGGTGGCGTTTGATGGGCACAGTGGCGGCAATTAATGGTCACAGTGGCTGCGTTTGATGGTCACAGTGGCTGCGTTTGATGGTCACAGTGAGGCTGCAATTGATGGGGTTTTTTTCAGAATTTTTCAGTTTGTTTGTGCCCCCCCCAAAAATTTTGAACACCACCAGCCACCACTGCATATGATGGTTCTATGGGCGGCCAGATGTAAACAGATTTACATTTGTATACATCAGGTTACCTCCTATCTGTCATGTTTAAGGCCGTAAAAAAGGCAGACCAGGCGGACTGGTCTGACGGATGTCGACAGACCAAATCGGGCGGACAATCCGATCGTGTGTGGGCTTCACCGGACCCTCAGCGGACTTTTCCAGTCACGAATCTGACAGACTTTAGATTTGGAATATGCTTCAAATCTTTATGTCGTAACTCCGCCGGACCCAGAAATCCACTCGTCTGTATGCTAGTCCGACGGACAACAACCAACGCTAGGGCAGCTATTGGCTACTGGCTATCAACTTCCTTATTAGTCTGGTGTACGTCATCACGTACAATTCCGCCGGACTTTTGTGTGATCATGTGTAGGCAAGTCCGTTCGTTAGAAAGTCCATCAAAAGTCCGCTGGAAAGTTTGTCGGACCAGTCCGGTCGAAAAGTCCGCCTGTGTGTACGCGGCATGAGAAGTCTATCCATAGACTTGCATGGAGCTTCTGATCTGGTCTTCATAAAAAACTGCCTTTAGAAAGCTTGTGTGAAAGAGACCCAACACACACACACACCACTTACTGCAAACAATCCTCCAATGATCTGCTTGTGCAGTAATTGCGGCACATAGACTTGCAGAACAATAATAAGTGGCTGTGAAACATGTCATAATATGAAGTGCTGTGTGCATTGTGTGCACCTGTGTGTGGGTGGCAGATCATCTCCAGTCATTGTCTCCTCATTATCATCTAGTACAGTGATGTTTCCCCTTCCATAGGGAACCTGTACAGACAGAAATGTGTATATATATATATATATATATATATATATATATATATATAACACGTCTTATCATCCGCTATTACCAAGACAGCATGAGCGCGGGGTGCTCTCATTTCCATCTCATCACACCTCTCATACACATTGATGGATGCAAACTGCAACACTTGTCTATTCTAAGTTTTTACTTTTGTTACAAGTTGATACAACGTATGTAATTGTTGCACCAATTATTTTAGATATAATAAATTGTTTTTCTTATTCCCTTTGCACCCACCCTGGCATTCCTTTAACTGGACCTGTACAACGGGGGGTGGGGGTTGGAGGAGTTGCAAGAAGATGTGCCTAATCATGTGACCATTGTGATTAGTTGTCACAGTGATCATAGCCAGTCCTGACTATTCCTGATCATTAGTACAGGCCAAGAGCTGTCAATAGCAAATATTAATTTTCACAAAGTCTGCTGCTTTGGTGTTTTTAGATCTTTTTGGCAGATGTTACTATGATATACTGAAGTAAAATTACAAGCATTTCATAAGAGTCAAAGGCTTTTATTGACAACACATTAAGTATATGCAAAGAGTCAATATTTGCAGGGTTGGTCCTTCTTTTTCAAGACCTCTACAATTTGTCCTGGCATGCTGTCAATCAACTTCTGGGCCACATCCTGACTGATGGCAGAGCCCATTCTTGCATAACCAATGCTTGGAGTTTCTCAGAATTTGTGTTGTTTTTTTATGTTTACCCACCTCTTAAGGATTGACCCACAAGTTCTCAATGAGATTAAGGTCTGGGGAGTTTCCTGGTCATGGACCCAAAATGTTGATGTTTTGTTCCTCAAGCCACTTTTGCAGCGTACACACGAGCGGACTTTTGGACGGACTGAACTCCGAAGGAATTTTTGACAGAGTTCCAACGAAACAGACTGATTCGAACGTGATGAGGTACGACCGGACTAGAATAAGGAAGTTTATCGAGTCCGTTGGAAAGATTTGAAACGTTCCATTTCTAAAGTCCATCAGATTTTTCGACAAAAAAGGTCCGATGAAGCCCACACATGATCGAATTGTCCGCCGGACCCTTGCTGTCGAAAAGTCCGGTCGTGTGTACACGGCATTAGTTATCACCTTATGGCAAGGTGCTCCATCATACTGGAAAAGGCATTGTTCCTCACCAGACTGTTCTTGGATGGTTGGGAGAAGTTGGCCTCGGAGGATGTTCTTGTACCATTCTTTATTCGTGGCTGTGTTCTTATACAAAATTGTGAGTGAGCCCACTCCCTTGGCTGAGAAGTAACCCCACACATGAATGGTCTCAGGATGCTTTACTGTTGGCATGACAAAGGATTGATGGTAGCACTCATCTTTTCTTCTCTGGACAAGGTTTTTTTTCCAGATGCCCCAAACAATTGGAAAGGGGATTCATCAGAGAAAAGGACTTTACCTCAGTCCTCAGCAGTCCAATCCCTGTACCTTTTGCAGAATATCAGTCTGTCCCTGATGTTTTTCCTGGAGAGAAGTGGCTTCTTTTCTGCCCTTCTTGAATACCAGGCCATCCTCCAAAAGTCTTCTCCTCACTATGCGTGCCGATCCACTCACACCTGCCTGCTACCATTCCTGAGCAAGCTCTGCACTGGTGGTGCCCCAATCCTGCAGTGGAATCAACTGCAGGAGACAGTCCTGACGCTTTCTGGACTTTCTTGGGCACCATGAAGCCTTCTTCACAAATGCAGAGAAATGTTTTTTTTTGTTATGGGATTAAGTTTGTGTTCATGGCAAAGTGAGACTTTGCAATTAATTGCAAATCATCTGATCATTCTTCAGTTATTTACACAAAGTCTCAGCAGACTTTGTGTAAATAATATTTGTGTCATTGTCAAATTTTTTGGCCATGGCTGTACTCAGGTGATGATCTACAAAAGCAGAATCTCTTAAACTAGCACGTCAGCCATAGATAACGTAAGGAAAACGAATTCTCTGCTGTAGACGATCCATTTAGTTACAAAGCAGTGTTGGAAAGAACTCCAACAGAGGAGTGGGTTCTGTGTCCATCAATGAACTCAGAGAAAGGGGGTTTTACAGTAACAAAACATCCCATGTTCTCTTACATTCATTGACAGACACAGCTCTTCTGACTCTTGACTATAGCGACATTCCAAAGCAGTGACTCAACAAGAGGTGGGCAAACCAGACAAAAACATCCGGATTCCCTATAGTGGGGTCTATACCAGCTAGGACTGCCCATAAGCAGTGCAGAGTTCTTTTTCTGCCTAGTATCCTACTCCTGTAGGTGGCACTATAACTCTATGGACAAGATTCAGAAGAGCTGTGTCTGTCAATGAAATTAATTTTTTTTTTACCTGTCAGGGTGGCTACATTCCTTTTTCATGGTCCAACTGTATGTAGTAAGGTAAACACCCTCTCTTGCTCACTCCTGAGATGGGATTTGTAGTGTGCATAGAGCAGTGCACTGCTTGTTCCAAATAAAAGTAGAGAGGGAAAAAAAAGGAGAGGTTCAGGAGCTCATAGAGGATGTTGCATTCCTTGCATTAAGGTTTTAAAAAAAAAAAAAAAAAAGGATGCACAGATACCATTTTTTTTTTTTTTTAATCGGCAAAAACTGATGCCTTTGTGCGATTTGAGCACTGCAAAGAATCACACGCGATTTGAACAGAAATGCAGTCTGTCCAAATCACATGTGGTTTCTTGCACCGCTCCTGTATGAACCCACGCTGAAGTCACTATGACAAGCCTGGGTTCATTTACCACTTGAATATTAATTATATATATATATATAATTTTTAGCAGCGACCCTAAGGAATAAAATGGCAATAATTGCAATTTTTTTTTGTCGCACGGTATTTGTGCAGCAATTTTTTCGAAACTTTCATGAATTGAAAAAACAAGGGCCACATCCCCTCCTGCCTCCTGTAAAAGCAATCAAGCGGCTAAACAGCCACTATGATGGCTTTTACAATGTAGGGGATGATGCCTGTAGCTGCAGGTGGTCACCAACACTTAAAGCAGAAGTTCCATTTTTGGGTGGAACTCTGCTTTAACTTTTTTTTTTAAGGGGGTGTTTAATTATTCTGCAATGCTATTTGTAATATGCAGCATGGAAGGGGTTAATGTATTGTCATTGAGGCATTAGTGACCAATGGCAATTAACCCCTGACACTGATGCCACACAGAGGGATTTAATTAATTGCCACTGGACACTAATGCATCAGTAACCAAAGGCAATACATTAACCCCATCCATGCTGCATATTACAAATAGCATTGTCGACCCCCCCCCCCACCCCAAACAGTTAAAGTGGTTGTAAAGGCTGAAGGTCTTTCACCTTCATGTATTCTATGGACACCAATAGGCTGCACTGATGGGCACTGAACAGGCTGCATTGCTGGACACTGGTGAGGCTGCATTTGATGATGATTTTGCACACAAACACATACTGACATCACACACACACAAAAACCATGACACCCAAACAATAGAAATTACTTTCTTGAGACAGGGGTACTTAGTACATTTTTTTTTAGCTCTGCAGGGGTACTTCACTGCAAAAGGTTGATAGACACCGATATAGACCATGGTGAAATAATGTATAAATTGTGTAACATTTCCAAGCAAAACTGGCCAACCTGATCTTAAAATAGTTTTCTCTGATCTCTATCCCTCCCTATTCAAGTTTTCCTCGTCTATCGTGACACAACACATTTTTTGCTTTGGCCATAATGACTTCTATAAACCATATTTCTGTGTCACAATGACATTGCAGATTGGACATCGATCTTATATATAAAGGCTTCTCCCTTTCTGAGTATGAATGTGGTCTGGTAACAATCAGCAGCAAAGGTCACTTGAATCATTGACAGATCAGTGTCAGGGCTGTCTCCATCCTCCCTCAGTATGAACATTTCATGACTCTCAGCAGTCTCATATCCAGATTACACAAAGACCGGGTAGGAGCTGAATAAGGCAAACGTTCATAGAGGTCAGACAGGAACTGAGTTGGCCTTTTTTGCACAGTTCAATGAGTTTGCAGACTCCTCTAAGAGTGGAAAAGGAGTTTATCCATTTTTAATTTAAAGGATAAGTCCACTTAAAAAAAAGAAGATAAATGCACATTTTTTGCAGGTAAAAAAAAGTGCATTTATCATTTTTTGTTGCAGGAGGCTGGAAAGCATTGCACCAGTGACCAAGCAGACAGCCATTATGGATGTTAGGGCTTGTAGTTCATTCAGACACACACGGGGTTATTTACTAAAACTTCATGGTGCAAAGTGTGGTGCAGCGCTGCATAGAAACCAATTAGGCTTTCACAATAAAACCTGGAAGCTAACTGAACGAGCTGAAGTTAAAAGTTGATTGGCTAACATGCACAGCTGCACCAGATTCTGGGTGCATCAGTTTTAGTAAATCTACCCCACAGAGCCTTGTGTCTAAAAGGACGTGGTTGTGTGGGTGGAGCCCCGCACAATTGCACAGTTTTAAAATAGTGACAGCCAGGACAGGGAACATCTCCCCATACTTCTGATACAGGGGGGGGGGGGGGCAGCGGGCGTTGGGTGCAGCACTGGGAACATTTTACATGTTCCACCCTAAAATCAGGTGTAACATGTTTCCAAAGGGTGAACTTATCCTAGGGATATGGAATTAGCGGACCTCCAGCTGTTGCAGAACTACAAGTCCCATGAGGCATAGCAAGACTCCGACAGTCACAAGCATGACACCCAGAGGCAGAGGCATAATGGGACTTGTAAGTTTGCAACAGCTGAAGGTCCACTAATTCCATATCCCTGCTTTCAAGCATTGGTAACAAAAAAAAAAAAAAGATCCTATTCCTTCCAGCATGTTAAACAGCACAATCTTTGTGCTTTGTAATTTGTATGATGTAAAATACCTGGTTGATCCTGCCTGTTCCTTTTCCCCCTATGTGAACTGACTGCAGAATCATGGCTGCTGATCCCTGAAACTGGTCAGTTTACATGCCTCCTTCATCTAGCTGTGTTCAGAGCCTCTCCCCCTCCCTCCCTGCCTGTCAGTTCCTAGTCTGATGAGCCATCTCCTCCTCTCCCTTCCGGCCGCTATTCCATGTGTCTGGAAAGTTAGTTATGACAATTACTGGCAGACTCTCTGTAATAACGAGATATATTGTGCAGTGTTTTTTTGTTTGTTTTTTAAATCATGCCGCTAAACTAAACTACCTCTGCTGGAAGTTTATTCCAAGCATCAACTACCCTTTCAGTAAAATATTACTTTCAAGGATTAGTTTTGAACTTTCCTCCAGTTAGTTTGAGGTCATGTCCCCGTGTTGTTGATTTTGGTCTCATATTAAAAAAAACTGCCCCCCTGAACCTTAGTCACCCCCTTGATATATTCAAAGGTTTCAATCATGTCTCCCCTTTCCCTTCTTTCCTCCAGACTGTACATATTACGTTCCTGAAGTCTCTCGATGGGTTTTATCCCCCTGACCTTCCCACTGTTTTGTTACCCATCTCTGGACTCCTACAGTGAGGGAAAAAAAGTATTTGATCCCCTGCTGATTTTGTACGTTTCCCCACTGACAAAAAAACGATCAGTCTATAATTTTAATGGTAGATTTCTTTTAACGGTGAGACAGAACAAAAGGCGTCCAGAAAAACATTTCAAAAAAGTTATAAATTGATTTGCATTTTAATGAGTGAAATAAGTATTTTATTCCCTATCAAGTCAGCAAGATTTATGGCTTCCAAGTGTCTTCTATACAGGTAACAAGCTGATATTAGGAGCACTCTTCTCAGTCCCTGCTCACATCGACATGTCAAATTGCAGCCTATTGCCGACAACAGCACTGTCCCAATCGGTGCGCCGCTGACTTTGCAGCACCGCACCAATTTCCAAAAGTAGTTCCTGCACTACTTTTAGCGACTTCGGGGGTACTTTCAATAGACATCTGTACATAAACCCCCACAGATGTCTTTCAAATCGCCCCCGTACTAGCACAATTACAAACCCGCGTTCAGTGAGAACGAGGGCTTAAAAGGGAGTGCTCCTCATCTCAGCTTGTTACCTGTATACAATACACCGGTCCACAGAAGCCATCAGATTCCAATCCCTCCACCATGGCCAAGACCAAAGATCTGTCCAAGGATGTCAGGGACAAAACTGTAGATCTATACAAGACTGAAATTCGCTACAAGACCATCGCCAAGCAGCTTGGTGAGAGAGGATGACAACAGTTGGTGCGATTATTCACAAATAGAAGAAAGACAAAATAATCTCCCTCGGTCCGGGGACTACATGCAAGATCTCACCTCATGGAGTTTAAATGATCATGAGAACGGTGAGGAATCAGCCCAGAACTACATGGGAGAATCTTGTCAATAAACTCAAGGCAGCTGGGACCATAGTCACCAAGAAAACAATTGGTAACACACTACTCTGTAGGACTGAAATCCTGCAGCGCCTGTAAGATCCCCCTGCTCAAGAAATTACATGTACAGGTCCGTCTGAAGTTTGCTAATGAACATTGAATGATTCAGAGGAGAATTGGGTGAAATTGTCGTGGTCAGTTAAGGCCAAAATCGAGCTCTTTGGCATCAACTTGCAGTGTTTGGAGGAGGAATACTGCCTATGACCCCAAAAACACCATCCCTACCGTTAAACATGGAGGTGGAAATATTATGCTTTGGGTGTGTTTTTCTGCTAAGGGGACAGGACAACTTCACCGCAGCAAAGGGATGATGGACGGGGCCATGTACTGTCAAGTCTTGGATGGGAACCTCCTTCCCTCTTGGAAATTGGGTCATGGATGGGTATTCCAGCAGGACAATGACCCAAAACACACAGCCAAGGCAACAAAGGAGTGGCTCAAAGAAGAAGCACATTAAGGTCCTGGAGTAGTCCAGCCAGTTTACAGACCTTAATCACATAGAAAATATGTAGAGGGAGCTGAAGGTTCCAGTTACCAAACGTCAGCCTCGAAACCTTAATGACTTGGAGAGGATCTGCAAAGAGGAGTGGGACAAAATCCCTCCGGAGATGTGTGCAAACCTGGTGGCCAACTACAAGAAACGTCTGACCTCTGACTGCCAACAAGGGTTTTGCCACCAAATACTAAGTCATGTTTTGCGAAGGCGTCAAATGCTTATTTCACTCATTAAAATGCAAATCAATTTATATATATATTTTTTAAATGCGTTTTTTTTGTTATTCTGTCTCTCGCTGTTAAAATAAACTGACCATTAAAATTAGACTGATCATTTGTCGGTGGGCAAATGTACAAAATCACTGTAAGTCGCTTGCTCAACACAGATCCCATTCGGAGGATGCCTTCCATAAACTTAATGAATGCAAAATGTTCTCTGGGGACAAGAGGCGATGAAGTCTTGATCTCCACCTCGTCCAATTAGAGAACGCTTTGCTTTTGCTAAAGTGATTTCTCAACCAAATAAAGCAGAGAGATATGGATGGAATTGGTGGGGTGGGGGGGCGGAGTTTGCGTTGATTATTAACCACTTAATCTCCGAGCCTCTTTTTTACACTTGTTAACAAGTTAAAATCATTTTTTTTTGCTAGAAAATTAGTAAATTACTTAGAAAAAAAAATATATATAATGTTTGGGGGTTCTAACACCCTAGAGAATAAAATGGCGGTCGTTGCAATACTTTGTCACACCGGATTTGCACAGCGGTCTTACAGGCGCACTTTTTTGGGGAAAAAATACATATTTTTAAATTTAAAAAAATGAAACAGTAAAGTTAGCCGAATTTTTTTTTTTTTTAATACTGTGAAAGATAATGTTACACTGAGTAAATGGATACCCAACATGTCATGCTTCAAAATTGCGCCCGCTCGTGGAATGGCGACAAACTTTTACCCTTAAAAATCTCCATAGGTGAGGTTTAAAAATTTCTACAGGTTACCAGTTTTGAGTTAAAGAGGAGGCCTAGGGCTAAGAATTATTGCTCTCGTGCTAACGATCGCGGCAATACCTCACATGTGTGGTTTGAACACAGTTTTCATATGACAGTTAAAAAAAAATAATTTGGGTCACTTTTATTCCTTTTACAAGGGATGTAAACATCCCTTGTAATAGGAAAAAAAACATGACAGGACCTCTTAAATATGAGATCTGGGATCAAAAAGACCTCAGATCTTACATTTACACTAAAATGCAATAGCAGAGCAGGTGCCATTTTCCCCTCAGTCAGCAGCTAGGCATCCACGGGAGAGGAAGCGATAGTCTCCGGCGGGTCCGGTAAGCAGCAGAGACAACCGGAGCGCGACAGGATGGGGTCGCCTCTCCCGCCGCTGATAAGTGATCTCACAGTGAATCCGCCGCGGAGACCACTTTTATCCTAAAGAGAAATGCACGCCACTAACAGAAAATACGGGGTTATGGCAGCAGCTAGCTAGTATTTAGCGTCAGTACCGACATACAGGTACGGCAATTTGCGTGAAGTGGTTAAAAATGAGGTAAATGGTGTTTGTTGGTAGTGCTCACATGCAGTGAAGATCTACTTAAAATTATAAATCCCATTTTACACGATCACACACTGGTAACTCTTACTGACCACACAAAGGCTTTGAGCAAAGCAGGCTACTTATACAACTCATTGGCAATTTTTCAAATGGTAATTTGCAATTTAATGGATTTTTTTTTATCCACACAAACATTCACAATGCTATACAGATTTTATGCACCCTTTTACAGTTTTCAGGTAGATCCGTGTTTTTCTACTAGCAATTAAAAAGGACTGGAGTTTGAGTGACTTTATTCTTTTCACCAACATAATAAATGAAGATCTTATTCCAAAAGCAGATTCCAATAATGTCAATAGGTTCATTTTGAAACACCCTGGCTGTGTAAAAAACAAAGAGCCCAAAGGTGCAAAATACATACAAAGCTTGCGATGACTGCAAGCTTATACATAAAAATAGGCAGCTCTTCACTGGGGGCGGCCATATTGGAATATTTGCTAACAGGGCAAGGAAAAACCTAATAACAATGCGGCGTGCATCACAAACTGGTAACAACTGTGATGATTTTGATAGGATTGTCCATGGAGATACTGTAACACAGGAAAGGGTAGAGTGCATATTTAAAACAATAATTCTAAGCTAGAAAGTTGACATGATCTGGAAGATATTTGGACATCTGTCAGAGCTCTCCTCGATGAGGTGACAAGCAAAGACTTCATAATCAGCATTCCTGGGAAAAAAAAAATGCTGCTCCAAAACAGATCCAGATGTTTCAGAAACCCTGCTGTCACACCGAACGCCCATGAGAATCCTCCTGTGAGTGGTCACCGAGCTTCACCGACTCCTCCTGGAGGCTTCACTGCATGTCAGGTTGGTTCAAGGCGGCCTTGCCGATCTTCTACTGGAGTCTATTTAGCCGAACTGGCCTCACAGCCGGAAGATCATTCATGGGTGGCGTCAACAGCAGGGTTTAACCTCAGCAACCCTTTTGCGCGATGTCACCACCTGAAGCTTTTGTGACTTCCATAGTGGTAAATATCTGGTACAAGGGGAAAAAAAATAAACAAAAAAGTTAAGCCTAACCATTTAATTTCATGTCAGTGTTAATAACTGCACAAGTTAATCAACATCACACAAGCATTACTCCAAATCAGGCAGCACAGTGGTCTGGAGGTTAGCACTTTCTTGCAACACCGACAACAAATCCACACCAGAACATTATCTGTATGGAGTTTGCATGTTCTCCCTGTGCTGTAGTGGTTTACTCTGGGTACATTGGTTTCTTCCCACAAAGAAAAAAAAAAAAATGCTAGTAGGTTAACTGGCTCCTGCTTGAACTGGCCCTAGTATATTGCATGTATGTATGGTATGCATGTGATGTAGGGACCTTAGGCTGCTCCATCGTATGGGCTGTTAGAAAGCTGAAGAGTGAATGGACTACAAGCGCACTAATCAGCACGATTATAGTCCATTGAGAATTACAAGTCCGTCTGAGGTGGAAGACAGGACCTGCATTTCATTAATTCATAGATCCCTGTGAATGAAAGACAACAGGGTAGGTAGCGTTTTGGATTTGTAACACGTTACATAGTAGGTGAGGTTGAAAAAAGACACAAGTCCAACCTATGTGTGTGATTATGTGTCAGTATTTCATTACATATCCCTGTATGTTGCGGTCATTCAGGTGATTATCTAATAGTTTCTTGAAGCTATCGATGCTCCCCGCTGAGACCACCGCCTGTGGAAGGGAATTCCACATCCTTGCCGCTCTTACAGTAAAGAACCCTCTACGTAGTTTAAGGTTAAACCTCTTTTCTTCTAATTGTAATGAGTGGCCACGAGTCTTATTAAACTCTCACGTTACATAAGGTGAACTTTTCCTTTAATCATAGAAGTCTCTGATTACAGAAGTATAGCCAAAGCCATTTCAGCTATACCTCTCCAAAAAGAATCACAGTTCATTCTGCACTCCTGTGACCTATAAAGCCCGCTGTCGACTGAAGTCACTCAGCTGGTCCAGGATCTGGGATTGTTCTGGACTTTACAGTCAGGATCCACCCAGAACCCTGGACCGGCAGTTTGCTCAGCCTCTCAGCGAGCCGCGACTGAGCCAGCCACTCCCACCTCCTCCATAGCCCAGCGATTCAGTAAACACTGGAGGGGAAGAACAGAGAATCAGTCACCGGGTTACTGAAGACCAAGAACTGAGCGATCAGTGTTCCTTGAGCACTCAGTTTTCAGGTCAAGCTGCGGCGAGAGATGCAGAATCGTATCAATGATATGTATGTACTTTTTTTTTTAAATTTATTTATCCTATACTTTTTAATCCCAGCCTTGTGAGTGAAACGAGTCCGTGGAAAAGTTTTAGGTGGGGACTCTTGTCCTGTGGGGAATAAAGTTACCAGCCTTTGGCTTTTTCTTCGGAGCGCAGTTAAATCTTTTTCTTTGGATTTATACACAAGCAAGCCGTCTTTAACAAGTTATAACGGTTAAGTCGATGACATTCACATGCAAAGCGGAGCCAATCTTTTTTAGTCCCAGGCAGGCAAGGGAAATCTTTTGCCCAGCTGGGTAATAAATGTGCCTTTGTTGCCTTTTTACAAGTTACAGGTGGTTATGCTTCAGCCGTGGAAAAGCATCATATACTGCCATTGCTGAAAATTGTGCTGCATCTGCTAATGATTTTATCTGACAATTTGCAGCATATGTTTTCACAAAGTAGCTTGGCATGTCTCGATGTGGGGAAGAAACACTGTAAACCACCACACGATAAACCTTCTTAGCAAGTCAGTTTTTACATCGATGTGAAACTGATAACACAACGGCCTGGGGCTACTCACCTCTGCACACGTTGGATGGATGCCGATAGTCTCATCCAGCTTCTCTTTAGTGAGTCCGCATTTCATGGCGGCGGCATATCCCTGAGTAATCTCGCCAGCGTTCGGACCCAAGACATGGAATCCAACAACACGCTCCTAAGGAAGAATTAAATGTTAGTCATTGGCCAAATCCTGCTACTTCTGGGGGGGGGGGGGGGGGGGGGGGGGGAGTACATATTAGACCACAAAAAACTGCCCCAAAAAGCTTTGCTTCCTGGTAAAAAAAAAAAAAAAAAATAGTTATGAAAAACGCTCACTGTGACAACTTAAAAAGGGATTGTAAACCCTCATGATTTTTCACCCTAAAGCGGGGGTCCACCTAAACCGCCAAAAAAAAATAAAAATATTAAAAGCCAGCAGCTACAAATACTGCAGCTGCTGACTTTTAATACATGGCCACTTACCTGTCCCAGGGTCCAGCGATGTCGTCAGGCGACGCCGAGAACCCGCTCGGTTCTCGGCAGCTGCCGCCGCCATCCTAGGTGAGGGAATCAGGAAGTGAAGCGTTGCAGCTTCACTTCCCGGTTCCCTACTGCGCATGCGCGAGTTGCGCTGTGCATCGTAACTGGTCCCCGCTCTCTCCTGGGAGCTATGTGTTTCCCAGGAGACAGCGCAGACTGACAGGAAGAGGCATAGACTCCCATGGGAGTCTATGCCGGAAGTGGGTGCAAATACCTGTCTTAGACAGGTATCTGCACCCCCCTCCCCCTAAAAGGTGCCAAATGTGACACCGGAGGGGGGGAGGGTTCCGAAAAGCGGAAGGTCCATTTTTGTGTGGAACTCCACTTTAATGCATTCTCCCCGAGCCCCCCTTTTATTCTTACCTGAACCCGATCGTTCCAGCAACGGGGATGAGCACAGCATCCCCAGCCACCGTCTCAGGTCCTCATTGGATAGATTGATAGCAGCAGGGGCCATTGGCTCCCACTGCTGTCAATCTAATCCAGTGACACGGGAGCTGCGTCCCGAGTCCTGTGGTCTGTGTCAATGGACGCAGCAGGACTCTGGAGCGCGCCCATGGAAAGCGACTCGAGAAGAGGAGGAGCCAGGAGCGCCCCCAGAAAAGAAGGATTGGGGCCACTCTGTACAAAACCCTTGCTCAGACGAGGAAAGAGATATATATATATATATACATATACACACACACACACATATATATACACACACACACACACACACACACTGGCCAGGAGCTACACCAATAGGCTGTCTGGTGACACTAGAGAGGGGAGAGAAAAGTGGCTATGTTCTGCTGAGGAGCCATCAAAGCCCTCACTCCACGGAGTATATACCCTGCCCACCACCAATAGGACAAAACTTGGACCAGGCTTAAACACCATCACATAGGAGTGGCTGCATGATAGTTTGCTAGGTAAGCTCAGATCCCATTTCTCCAGACTCCTGCAGTGAGGAGGTGATGAGAACGCAAGGGGTTGCAGGTATAGCTTGGTGGGTGAGGGCCTATAAACAAACAGTTACTTTAGATCAGTACATTTCTCGAATACATGCATATTCCCCCATGCTTTGTCTCTTTAAAGCCCAACTTTGGGCTCCTCCCAATAGATTCAGTACATTTACGAGTATTGTTACACTAGGACAGGAAGCATGTTACTGACAGGATTACCAGGTGAAAAAAAAAAAAGCAAAGAACTACTAAAATGCAGCTACCACATACACTGAACAGCCAGAACTTTACGACCACTGACATGTTAATTGAATAACATTGGTTATCTTGTTACAATGGCATCTGAATTTTGGTGGGATAGATTAGGCAGCAAGTCAAAATGTTGTCCCTGAAGTTGGTGTTGAAAGCAGAAAAATGGACATTGCCGTTTGTGGTGTAAGAGGCTGTGTAGCCACAGACCGGTCAGGGTGCCCAAACTGACCCATGTGCACAGCCTAAAGTGCTTACAATGTGCACGTGAACTGGACCACGGAGAAATGGAAGAAGGTGGCCTGGTCTGATGAAGCACGTTATTACATCATATGGATGGCCGGGTTGGTGCCATTTACCTGAAGAGATGGCAACAGGATGCAGTAGGGGAAGAAGGCAAGCCGGTGGAGGCAGTGTGAAGCTTTGGACAATGTTCTGCTGGGAAACCTTGGGTTCTGCCATTCACGTGGATGATACTTGACACGTACCACATAACTAAACATTATTGCCAACCAAGTACACCCCTTCATTGAAAACGGTATTCCCTGATGGCAGAGGCCTCTTTCAGCAGGATAATGCACCCTGCAAAAATGGCTCAAGAATTGTTTGTGGAACACGAGTTCAACAGGCTGACTTCCAAGTTCTGAGGATCTCAATCCAATCGAGCATCTGTGGGATGTGCTGGAAAACTCACAATTTACAGGAGTTAAAGAATCTTCTAATGACGGCTCAGTGCCAGTCACCACAGCATACCTTCAGAGGTCTAGTGGAGTCCAAAACTCAGGACTGTTTTGTCAGCAAAATGGGAACCTTTTCAAGATTAAGTGGGTGGTCATAAACTTATGGCTGATCGGTGTAGATTACATCTTTGGTCCTGGGTTAAATAGATTTTATTTTCCTAAAATACCAGATGGCAAGATTATTTATCAACCAAGTTGTTACTTACATAGTCCTCTTTATTGCAGATGATCTTTGCATAGCACTGATTATTATCCCGTCCTGGGACCGTCCATTCCAGAGGCCAGAACAAAGTGTGGTAGACCTAAAGATAAATGGATGTTACTGGGAGGAAAAAAAAAAAAAAAAAGGCTTTCCAAAAAAGGACACTAAATGCATCTTTGGCTTAAACAAACTGGTCTAACCGCTAATATCTACAGAGTAAAGCATTTAAAAAGGTGTTGCCCAAACAAAATTACTATAAATTGATATAACATTGCTTTGTGCTATTAAACGCCACCAATCAACACATGCATCTGGATGTTTGAACTAATTATACCATGCAAAGGCTCTCATGATGTTTAAAAAGGTAATTATACAATATAAAAAGGTTCTCATGAATAAAACCTTTGCAGCACAAGTGATCAAACTGAAGTCTCTCAAAGAAGAGTGTGGGAGGTTTATGGAGGACCAACATAAAATAGAGCTGAAACTTTTCTATACTGGAGAAAACGTGGTTCATGGCCCAATCACATGACCACAAGCCTGGGTACTGCCACATGATAGCTGCTGAAAAGAAAAGAACCAGGTTTTCCAATTATCCCCCTTCAGCCGTCATCACGTGACCAAATCTCTCTGGGAGGGAATTAGAAGTTAATATGGGCCAGCTTAGAGATGACAGAAATCAAAAATCTGGAGGGCTCTTGGGGTTGCCAAAATTCTCAGTTGTATTCCTAGCCAGTGAGATTTGATCTTCCAGCTGCTTCCGCTGTGACTTCTGTGTTTAGAAATGATTTGGGGGCGACACGCTCACAATGCACCTTGTCCATTTAGAAAATGTCTTGCATTCCCGTCAGAGAATACAAGGCATTCTGCAATTGGATCAAGGTATATGGTGACTTTCATCTGCCCCTTCTTTCCACTCTCTCCAATCACAGTACACTTAGTATTCCCTGCAAAGAATACAAGACTGTTTTTAAATGGACGAGGTGAACTTTGAGCGACTCCCTATCATCACTGTATAAGACAAGAAGTCGCACCAGCAGCACCCATAAGATCAAAGCTCACACCGTATCCGACACAGAACACAATCATTTTAGCATTCCCAACAACCCGCCAGGCATTAGATGCCAATCAGAGGTAACTAAGCTAACATCTAGAAATGGTTTTCTTCTGGGTTCCACTTTAAGTTTTTCATTATGCAACCAGCACTGGAAGGAGCCCAGAGAAGCCATTCAGCTCTTCCATTACTCTATATCAGTAAATGAACATACCTTTATACCCAAGTTTAAAATTAGAATCTAGCATTTGTTTTATTGGGAGAAGTTTTAAAAAGGCAATTTCAACCTTGTGGCTAAAAAAAACCCCAAATCATTAAAGCGGAGCTCCGCCGAAATTTTTTTTTTTTTTAAAGTCAGCAGCTACAAATACTGCAGCTGCTGACTTTTAAAACATGGACACTTACCTGTCCAGGGCGCCCGTGATGTCGGCACCCAAGGCCGAACCGCCTCCATCTTCGGTAAGGGAATCAGGAAGTGAAGCCTGCGGCTTCACTTTCCGGCTCCCTACTGCGCATGCGCGAGTCGCGCAGCGCAATACGGCTGGTCCCTGCTGTCTCTAGGACTCGTGTGTTTCCCAGCAGACAGCGGGGGGGTGGGAAAGGAAGTGGCGTAAATAACCGCAGATTCTGCGGCTATCTATGCTGGAAGTGGGTACAGATACCTGTAATATACAGGTATCTGCACCCCCCTCGCCCCTGAAAGGTGCCAACTGACACCGGAGGGGGGGAGGAATCCGATGAGTGGAAGTTCCACTTTTGGGTGGAACTCCACTTTAATGAACTGTTTTCCCAGTCAAATGATCCGAAGAACAACTTCAATTCACACTAAAACCCAAGTTAAAAGTACAGGGTTTGCACTGGGAACTCAGGCTTACCTCCAGATTTTCTTCTCCAAAGACCTCAATGGCTTTCTCCTCTGAATATCCGCAGCAGCCATACTCCATTGGAGTAAACACTGTGGTTGGTACATTAATGTAATCACACTGTCAGAAAGAAAAATTAAATATTAGAACAAATGGCATCGCTTTATACTGCACACTCAATCCACCAAGGTAAAGCATTGCTATATGACCGATAAGACTCATTATGCCCTCTCTGATGGGCAGGGACTAAATGCTCATGGCAGGGAGCCCTTTCCTCCTGTGACCATCAATAGTGAGGCTAGGCGTTGGAGGAAAGAGATGTTCATTGCCAACAAGCACTGGGTATTGTTAGCATTTCACTGGGCGCAGTATTTTCAGCAACATCCAGCAAACATTGTCGACCCTCTGCCAGAAATCTAGGGAAACACTCGGGAACAGGCAATACGGATAAGGAAAATAAGTGGCCAATATCATTGAACACGCAATGTACTTTCCTTATGCTGTGCAGATTGCTATACTGACTTGGAGGAGACTTTAGGCTTCTGCAAAACACTTTATAAAGAATTCCAGGTGCAATGTTATACATATTGGTCCAGCTAGGATCAATGCAGCAATGTATACCATATAACAGGCTGATGCACCTGGAAGTCGCAGACGTAGACACTGCTACTTGAGGGATCTCCACTTGCTCCTGAGTCCCACGACAAGTGGCTGCTCTCCTGCATTGTGAACACAGAAGGTTGGCCAATCGGCACGAGAACCATTTAGGAAATAAAGTTTGATAACTTCATGGAGGTGGAGAGCGTGAGGACCCCCCCCCCCCCCTCATTAAATCAGGGAACACTTTAAAAAGTTATTTGGCAAATGCAAAGAACTCTCTGAATCACGCATTTTCCGAGTGACCAAACTCCTGTGTTCAGTAAACCGTGATGCATCGGATTGGCTGGAGGCCCAGAAGGAATTGGAGATCACTGGAGTATTGGTGTCTACTTAACCACTTTAAGACCGGGCCTCTTTTTTAGACTCGGTGTTTACAAGTTAAAAACACTTTTTTTGCTAGAAAATTACTTAGAACCCCCAAACATACTTTTTTTTTTTTTCCTAACACCCTAGAGAATAAAATGGCGGTCATTGCAATACTTTTTGTTACACCGTATTTGCGCAGCGGTCTTACAAGCGCACTTTTGGAAAAAAAAAAACTGATTTCTGTGCAGTTTAAAGAGTGTCAAAAACTGCAATTTGTAGTCTGAACCTCCAAGTATAAAATGACAGTGCAGATTTTACCTCTCAGGGATAGCTGTGTGTACTAGTTGGCTCTAATCCCTCCCCCCTCTCCTCTCAGAACATTCTGTCTCTTAGGTGTCAGGCCAGAAACTTCCAAGGAGATCACCTTATCTCCCCTTCTCTGCTCAGTGCTGATAATAGATGCTATAGCACTTGCATAAAGAGAAAATGAAAAGACCTTTTTGGCAGCTCAAAAGGCACGCTGCATTTGCCCATCAAAACTTGTTAATACAGACTCCAACCTACCTTCAGAAGCCCAAAAGAAACAGTTTTCAGCAGTAAGCCTTGGATGGGAGGATAGCCTATGAGCCCCACATAGAAAGTGATGCCAGCCATAGATGGTTGGAATCCATAAAAGATTTGATCAATCTGTGGGCAGACTGGTCGTACCCAAGTTGATCCAGCATGTCGGATTTTTAGGTGTTAGCAATAATTATGGTGTTCTCCCAGCAGGGACGCATTGTCCGAAAAGAGGAAAAAGGTGCTGGTAATGGCACAAAACCACACACACGCACACGCGCGCACACACACACACACACACACACACACGCCGTTTTTGTTGATCTATGGTGTGCTGGCAAATATCTACTTTGTGACTTGAACCAGTATCCAGGTTGTTGTTACTGCAGCACCCAAACTTATAACTAGACTTATCCAGGAACGTGTGTGATGGGAATATGAAGTATTATTTCAAAGGTCATGTTACTCAAAAACCGCATCAAAAGAGTAACAGGTGCATTACTGATGCGTTCTTGCTGTGTTTTTAAAGCATTTCAATGGGGAGATGCGTTTTTTTTTTCAATTGACCAAAAATGCAGCAAGCAAGATTTTAAAACCACAACGGAGAGCAACGGAACAGTGTGAAGAATTTAAATGCATGATAATAAAAAAGTAGAATATATATATATATTTCCTTCTACGCCCGCCCCACCACAAGCCAAGGAAAGTCACTGCTCGCACTGCATTCGCACCTTTACATTGGAGTCTCCGTACAGTCTCCTGGCAAGATAACGCCCTGCTTGAATTGCCACCGGCGTCAACTCCCACTTTCCCTCCAGGATATCTCCAATGGCATACACGTAAGGCACGTTGGTCTGTTCTTCGTCATTCACTGGAATCTTGCCATTTCTTAGGAAAAAGAACCACATGTGTGAAATCATGTTGCAAAACTATTACTCATGAAACAGGAAACTGTCACACACATACAATTCATTTGTGGGTGTCCTTCTAGCAAGTGTGTATGAGTTACAGATGACTACCAGAGACCTTGTGATTATTTGTTCTAATGTGACCCGACTGCAGAACACGATTTTATCCACATACACACATTATGAAAACAACACATATAGAAGTCACGGGGTATTGGATACAAATAGGAGGAAGACGAGTCTGCAACTAATTTCTGCTTTAAAAAGGTGCATTAAGGCAGTGGTCATCAACCTTGTCCTCAGGGCCCACTAACAGGCCAGGTTTTATGTATTACCTTGGGGAGATGCAGACTAGAATACTGCAATCACTGAGCAGCAAATGACATCACCTGTGATGTATTTCAGTTATCTTGCCTGTTAGGGTTCATGACTACTGCATTAAGATGAAAACCTTCTGTAATGTAGCTACCCCCCCCCCCCCCCCCCGCCTGAGCCCGATTCCATCCAGCGATCTGCGCAAGCACAGTGGCTCCAGCCACTGTCTCTTCCAATTGGACAGATAGCAACAGGAGACATTGGCTCCAGCTGCTGTCAATCAAAGCCAGTGACAGGAGCAGGGGCCGAGTCACGCTGTTTGTGTCGATGAATGCAGCAGCGGAACTAAAGCTACAGGGGTTTTTGGTTAAAGTGGTTGTAATCCTGCCTCTATCCAAAGCACCGAGTGTCATTTTTGAGTGATTTGACACCAAGAGATAAAAAGGTGATGGGGAGGGGAGCTCCAACACACAGCCCACGATTCATATACTCAGCTCTGCATCGTTCCTGTGTGCTGTGAGGAAGAGGGAGCGTCCCTTCCATCCAAACAGGGCTTTTTTTTTTTTTTTGATTGGCCTTTATAGCCATCACAAGGCATTAACACCACTTGTGATAATTTGGGCAGTGACAGGTATTCTACTGAATCAGCAGGACTGTACAAGATCCAATTCCTCCACTGCCCGATGCGTGCCTGGCAACGGCCAGTAAACAACCGAAAACAGAAGAGAAATTCCTAATCACTTCCAGGGTCACTCATTGCAGAGGAGGAGAAGGAACGAATGTTAAAAGAAATGGGTCATCATACTCACAAACCAATACAAAGGACATGCTTATCACAATTTTCCAAGTACAGAACTCCGCCAGAACTGCTATACACTCTTTGGTTCTGTCCTTGGAGAATTGTGATGAGCATTTCCTTTTTATTGCTTTGTAAGAATGATTACCTATTTCTTCTTTTAATAAAACAGTGTCTAAAGATAATGCACTAGACTGGTGCACCCCCTTTTCTACATTTGGACTATCCCAGTCTGAGGAAGACAGCAAGGCGTACTGAACACTGGGAAGAGGAAGCAGGCCTGGAATGGTAAGCGCCTCAGCCAATATTTCGAGCACCATACCCGAGCGCAGGAGGTTGTATTTTTTATTTTGTTTTGTAACCTTTTAAAACAAGCAGACCTACCTTTCATTTATTTTAACACCAATTCTCTCTAAGCCGATATTTCTGGTGCAGGAGTCTCTGCCTACAGCAATCAGTACCTGCAATAAATAATTATACAGTAAATGATAAAAGAGTAACATATTAATGTCTGGAGCACAGGCTTGTAACAAAGATCACTTACAGTATTATATTCCTCTTCGATGACTTGATCGCTTTCAGTGGACTTGGCAACGACTTTGATCCTTCCTGGAGTACCGGGTTCCAGCTCTTCTATCTGTGGGGGATCAGTTAGCTTAATAACAGAAAAAAGTGACAGTCCAACCTAAAATAAACACTATTTAAAAGTAGAACTCCACCCCAATTTGTTTCAAGTGGGGAAAAAAAAAAACCCCTCAAGTTCTACACCCTTCAGAGACACCCACTACCTGCTTGGTCCAGTACTAGCAGCCCTCTTCAGACAGAGCAACACTGGCTTCATTCTGCAAGCAGGCCATTATCTAGGGCTATTCATTCCAGGGGACCGGACCATGAGCAATTACAAGCTAGTGGTTCTGTGGAATCAGGAAGCCTCTCACCGATTTCACTGGGGCTGCCTCCTGCAGCTAAATCGCCAGGAACTGGGGTTGATGTATGCAATTGATGTTGGGTGCATTCGCAGGTGTGAATGTGCCCTAAATCAAGAAGTTCCACTTTAATACACATAATCCACATAATACAGAGTGGCCTTCTTTTATCTCTAGGGCAGGCATGCTAAATGTATGCAGCTTTGCAGCAAGAAACATCACCACCCCTGAATAAGTATAGAATCAAAGGGGTTGATTTATTAAAAGGCAAACAGACTGCAATTTGCAGTTGCGCTCTACAAGGGCATTTGCTGGAGAGTTTAGTAAATGAGGGGAAGCTCTGCGGACTTCCGTCATCCAACTCTAGACAAGAATTTTTTTTTACATTTTTATATCCTTGCAAAGAATACCCAATCACATGCAAAATAAAGCTTCACCCCGTTTACCAAGCTCTGGAGCAGAGTGCAAACTGCACTTGCAATGTGCACAGTCTATTTGCCTTTAGTAAACAGACCCAACAGAATCCAAAACATTGTTACGCAGCAGTGGAAAATTGAACAGTCACAAGGTTTTGAGACAGCATACAGTACAATGCTTTTCTCAAATGTTTCTCACTTCTGGTCATTCAAAAACACCAATTAAAGTTTCGGCAAACTGCTGTAATGGTGACATACCCTTCCCATAATGCATTTGTTCTCAGACCTAGCAATTCACTGCTAGACACGAGCAACTGCATCATAGGAGGTCACATGCTCCCCCATACCCTAAAGCTCTAATTTTTCAGCAGCAAAACGCAGGAGTAGTAGTGTGGGAGCACTTGAGATGCGACCAAGGGTGGATTTTGCATTAAATGGGCCAGGTAACAGGGCCCCTTTAGAATAAAAACATTTTGTCTGGAGTTGGGCTTAGATTTAAAAGCAGGAATATTTCAAGAGTTGAAAACACAAGGAATGGTCTACAGTCACATAAAGCAGAGAATTGTAGCAGTCTGTACAGAAGGTTGCAAATGGCATTAAAATTTCTTACAGAAGTTGGTACAAATTTCTTGAGGAACTTCACTCCATGCGTTTCCATGTAGGTGCCGGCTTTCTCTGCCATTTCCTGGTCAAAGCCACGGAGGAATATAGATCGCACCATGACGGTTACATCCAGACCTATACCAGCCAAAAACCCGGCACATTCCAACGCCACGTAGGAGGCCCCAACCACGAGTGTTTTCCCAGGGCAATATGACAGGGAGAAGAGGTCATCGCTGTGAGGGGAGAAGAGATAAAAAAGACCAATAAACAGAAGAATCTATTTTGTAACTGAAGGTTAAACAACAAAAATAAATAAATAAAAAGGGTACCCTTTCAAAAAGAGAAGTATGGTTATACTTTCTTGTGGATCACAGGAACGCACATACTTGCGCTCTCTTGTTACCCAGAAATCAGCGAAGCCTGCTATCAGTTGAGATCACAGAGCTGCCTCAGGCTCTGGAAGGATCCCAACCATGTTGTCAGGATCCACCCAGCTACTTGATTGGCAGCTGGCTCCCCTCTCCAAGCCGGATGCTCCAGTAGGCTCTGAAGGGGCAGAGCGGAGAGCTGTGACTGACAGTCACCGCTCACAGCTGAACGAGAACTGAGCGATCAGCAGGCATGTGAATCCTCAGTTCTCGTCTTAGAGCCGGTGCGGGGAGGGGACAGCTGCAGCACCACACTGATTCTGCAGCAGAGAGGAGAGTATGGATGTTTGTTTTCAGAACCCCCGTAACATCTCCTTAAAAATTTCCATTCAGATTTTTCTAAACTGCCAACCGTCACTCCTTATAGTAACAGAATACAGAACATCCATACAAATCTCCTTTGTTACTTATGCAGCTGGTTTGTGTTTTTTCCTGATCCTTAGGCCCTCCTGAGTAGCTGCTCTGCATCTTTCTTGGCAGTTTAGTGCACCTGGGAGGGACAGGTTCAGCATCCAGCCTCACGATTTGTGGGGCTGCATTTATTCATTAATTGTAGGCTGCAGCTGGCTGGAGGGGGGTTACTGCTGTACCAAGTGATACTCACGTGTTTAGAAGAGCTGCGTTTGGACATTTGTTTCTGAAAGCACAGAGCCCTAAATGAGAATACCACTCATTACAGCGCTCAGCCCAGTCCAGCTGCAGCCTGCCAGCAGTGGGGCTGGGCACTGTACCGGTCTTTTCCGGGTGCACTAAAAACGCAGAGAGGGATGTAGATTAGTGCAATACTACAGTATGGCCACAAGATGGCGCAACAGCACATGGAAATTTAAAAGCATCCCAAAAAATAAAGGAAAATCATCATTTTAAAAAAAAATTTCAGGGTTACACAAATCTGAAGAGCTGGTCACTTTAAATTTGGGGCAAGCACAGCACTTGTATTAAAATAAAAATGCCTGAATTTTTTTTTTTTTTTTTTAGGTTTTTGGGGGATGCAGCCACTTGTATCCTGCAAAGACTTCAAACAAGCCTAATGGTTTCGGTGACATGTCTTTCACACACAGAAAGTCTTCCCTTAAAGTGGTTAATCCACTTTTCTAAATTAGTCTTATCCCCTCTGTATCACAACATTTGTCCTTGTGTCTGTGTAATGTAAAAAAAACTGCTGATCTGTTCATGTATAAGCTGGACTCCGAGCGCTCAGCTGACATGCCAGCTCCCTTGTTTCTCCAGCTCAGAGCCAAAGTGGGTGGGGCCGAGCTGTCCTGACGTCAGCCGGGGATAGATTATTATGTGATTATTATGTGAAAAATTTAAGTGGTTAAAGTTGGCTCAGATACTTTTAGCTGTTTTTTTTTTTTTTTTTTGTCTGGCTCTTTTTTTTGAATTTGTTTGTGGCTGGAATCTCATAGGATTATTTTCATTAAGAGGTTGCAGCTAATGAACACTGGCCATTTCATAAATGAAATATTAATATTGGTTTCATACTCCACAAAACCACAACAGGCCAGCTCATCTGAACAGTAATCTTGCTCCAGGTTAAAATCTATTGAAAGCCTCTAGTATTTTTTTTCTACTCTGAGTGATAAATGTAGCCTGGAAGCTGGATTTCTGCTGAGCCATGCTAGACAATACTAGCTGAATGGGGACCGTTCAGTCGTGTCCCTAAGATACTACAGGCAGAGCAATGTGCTGTCAGTCTAAAGGTCTGTGGGCAAAGATAGTCACTGATCAAACAGTGCCAATGTCTAAGCAGCAGATGACAACTCTGGAGTGATTATACTGAAGATAACGTTGCACCCTATGAAAAAACGGAAAGGATTATTTACACAGGGACGATCAAAATGTATCTAAAGAAAGTTCTGGGGAGTACTTAAAATAAAAAATTAAGACCATTCTACCTTAAAGTGATTGTAAAAGGCAGAAGTTTTTTTTATATCTTAATGCATCAAAATAAAAAGCCTTCTGTGTACAGCAGCCCCCCTAATACTTACCTGAGCCCCCGCCAAAGAGGGACCCTAGAAGAGGAGGATCTGACCAGTATACAGAAGGCAAGTATAACATGTTTGTTTATTTTTTTTTGGTGAAAACAAGACTTTAGTATCACTAACTTCTTATATACAGCAACTTTACCCCATTATAGGGGGATCATGAGGGAAAGAAGGGCCTGATCTTTGGCGAGATATCAGAGGTCTAAACAGACCCCATTTGTCTTTTTTGAAACAGAGAAAGGGACTGAAGATAGTCCTTTTCTCTGTAGCACTTTAAATGAATGGATGGAATCTTTATAGAGATACCATTTATTAATAAAATGACAGTGATACATTGCAACAATTGTGGTTACAATGATCAGCTTTCAGTGGATATAGCAGGGGGGGGGGGGGGGGGGGGTTGGTATACACATGTATACCAAGCCCCCTCCCCTCACAATCTCCAGCCTGATCTGTGCAGGGAGAAGCTACAGGTGGAGGGAGGGAGGGAAGGAAAGATGCCGTAGTACGGGGGTGGGGGGGGGGGGGGGGGGGGTAGTGCTAAATGAAAGTTAGCAGCAGGAGATGGAGTGGCAGGGGACAGGGAGGAAGCAGTGTGGGTGGGGTCACATTAGGGGTTAATAACTCTGATCAGCGGGTTGTAATCCGTTGATCAGAGTTATAGAATTGTTCAGCAGAGTCTGCAGAACAATTCTGATATAAGCTTATGGTCTTTGAAGTGACCATAAGCTTATAGGAGAGGGAGATCTATATAAGGTCCGTACAGACTTGGCCACTATTTAGGTCTGTATGGCATACGGACCTGGCAGTGAAAAGGGTTAATAAATGGTTTCCCAATTCCACAGCCTAAGGCCGACTATACACAAATCGAATCTCGGCTGGTTCAGCAATAACCGGCCGAGATTCAAAGCACTTGTGGGCAGGCTGAATGTACCAAGTTGATCAATCAACTTGGGTACAACTGGCCTGTCGGATTCACTTGCGATTATTGCAAGCAGCTGCTATAGCCACTAGTGATAATCACAGTCTTCTCCCGGTGGAGACTGCTTCCCCCACCCTTCCGCCGGGAGAAGACAATGGCTCAGCAGGAGGGATTTCCCTGTCAACACTGTTGATTGGGGAATTGTACGAATTTCTTTCCTGGGTTGCAGGAAAGAAATTCACACCATCTATGGCCTGCCTAACTAGTTGCATTCTTAAAACATGCCATCAATATTCTATGTAATGAACACAACATGTTCACATCCCTCTCATGTAACCGGCTCTTAGCAAGCAGATAAGACTACAATTCTCAATTAATAATGAAGGTCACAAGATAGATAAAATCTAAATGTTGCGTTAAGTAGTAAAGCAAAATGCCAACTTGCTATACAGTGAGCATATGAAATGCGTTTGATTTAATCATAAGTGCCCGATAGGGATGGGTGAATGATTCGGCCCGGGCATAAGTTCTGACCGAACTTTCAACAATGCATTGCAAGCCCTGATTGGCTGAAGCAGTGAAAGTTTCAGCCAATCAGGGCACAGAGCACTGTCAGAGTCATGATTGGACACGGTCATCATGACTTTATCCAATCATGGCTCATTCCCGCCCCACAGTATAAAAGAATTTTCAATGGCAGCCATTTTCAGTGCGATTTCGGCATGGAGAGGGATAAAACAGGGCTGTGTTCAGTGCTATTAGTTCGTGTGCTATACTGTGCTATTTTGCTTCGATTGTTAGTGTAGAATATTAGTTTAGTGTCAGTCTAGGGACAGTGGGAGTGTAGTGAGGAGGACCATCATTCATTTTGCATAGTGTGCAGCTAGAGTAGGGAGCAGCTCATATAGTTTCAGTGTAGTGTAGCGAGACCATTTCAGTAATCTTTACATTAGTGTATAGCTAGAGTAGGGACAGTTCCAGCTAGCATCAGTGTAGTGACGGTGGAACGCAGTCTGATTGCGTTACTGCCAGTTTAACGCCATATAGTTCTGTGCGTCACTGTATGTTTGGCGCATTATATTGCAGTATATTATTTTGTATCCGTGGAGTGTGTCTGTGTAGTGTGAGTACTCAAATTAAAGTACACCAAACACCTCTTTACACTGATTAAAGTGCATCTACGTACAGATTTCAACTTCTTTACATTTGCTTATAAGCACCGCCCCCCCCCATCCCAATAACATCTGGGAGGACAACAAGGAGAGGCAGACGTTCCCTTGGCACTGTATGGGGGCCAGCAACAAATGTGTGCACAGGCAAAGGTGGTTGTGGTGGTCAGTCCTCAGACAGGGCATCATTTCCTCTGTTTAGTGAGTTTGCCCGTGCTATCCAGCCACAGCATACAGACGAGGTGGTGGACTGGCTTACTAAACCTTCCTCATCCTCCTCATTCTCTGTCACGCAAGCAGAGACAAGTGTGCAGTCTCCTGCAGTTACCAGAGTGGATAAAGCTGCCTCCTTGTCCACATCTATGCCATAGCCCCAACATCAGCCATTGAGTCAGCTGAGTTATTTGACCACAGCATCAGCCACCTGCTCCTTGATGCCCAGCCATTACTGGATTCAGATGTTGGTTCTGAGGTTGAGGATGACAGGAACATGAGCCTAGAGGGAGGAACACTGGTAGTCAAATTGGCATTTATGTTCCCCAAGCCGCAGCATATTGCCAAGTTGTCTCCCGTGATAAAATGATGAAGATGTGGGGGAGATGAACAAACTTGGGTACCAAATAGAGCAGAGGAGGAAACTGATGGTGAGGCAGCACAACTCCAAGGAGACCGACATCAAGAAAGAGTAGAGTGCAGCCACCCTATTCCATCACATTCTGCATCTGTTATCTCCCGACCCACTCCCCAAAGCTCAGCTGTCTGGGCCTTTTTCAGCACATCTGCACCAGATCGCACGGTTGCCATCATCAAACTGTCTCAGGCACAAACGTTTCAACACCAAACTATTTGGGTACCACATGCTTAACAAGGCATTTAACATCCAACCACTCGTATAGCCCAGGGTGTCCCAGGTCCTAGCAGCACATCTGCCAGCAGCACACCACCAACCAGTTGTAGATGGCAAATTTCTCTGCCCCATCTGTTGCAGCGGGAAAACAAAAAAAAAAACAAAAAAAACAAAAAAAAACAAAAAAAAAATCCCTGCCACCCACATGCCCAGCGTCTAAATGCAAACTTGTCAAAGCTGTTGGCCCTCAAACCCTCTCCCTTTCAGCCTGGTGGATTCTGCCCCCTTCCATGAATTTGCACAATGTGCTGTACCACAATAGCAGGTTCCCAGTCGCTACTATTTTTCATGTAAGGCCGTTCCATCTCTCTACCATCACATGGAAGGGAATGTTTTGGCATCGTTGGGCAAGGCATTTAGCCATAAAATCCACCTTACTGCTGACATGTGGTCCAGCAACAGGGATGATATATTTAGTTCACAGCACACTGGGTAACGCTGTTTGCAACTCGAAAGGATGCAGGACAGGGCTCGGTGCTGCAGCTTGTTGTGCCCCCATGTCTCCATACAGATGGTGGTGATGCCAGACCTGTGAGCTCTACCCCCCTCCTCCGCAGAATTGTCCTATGAACATCAGGTACTCACTCAAGCGTTCAAAGGGCTATTCCTAGAGTCAGGCTAAAAGGTGCCATGCAGTGCTTCAGCTGGTGTGTTTAGCAGACAGGAACCACACCAGAGCAGAGATTCTTGCAGCTCTGAAGGGACAGGCCCAGAGGTGGTTCACACCATGCCAGCTGGAGCCAGGAATGGTGGTGTGAGATAGTGGCTCAAACCTCCTGCCCTTAGACAGGGAAAGTTGACACATGTGCCATGCCTGGCACATGTCCTCAATTTGGTGGTGCAGCGTTTCCTAAATATGTACCCAGAGTTGCAAGATGTGCTAAAGTTGGAAAGAAGAGTCTGTAGCCATTTCAGGCAGTCATACACAGCCAGTGCTCGGCTGGCTGAAATTCAGCAGGAAATCCACCTGCTCGTAAACAGCCCGATTTGTGACATGCCCACCAAGTGCAACCCGACTGTCAACGAGTACCTGTAAGAATACGGCACGATGACAGGCTCATGCCGCCTCGGCTTTTTCTCCCGATGCCAATGGCTGATCATTAAGGATGCATGGTCACCCTTTGAGGAGGCCACAAAGATGGTGAGCCGTGACAGTGCATGCATCAATGACACAATCCCTATTGTGTTCCTGCTGGAGCAGGCATTATGGACAGAGCACTGGAGGCAGAGCAGCAAGAGAACGACTTCCTTTCCACTCAAGGCCCACTTTATCCAGACACCATCATTCCTGTGTCACAGAACACACAGGAGCAGAGAGGGGAGGAGGATTCTGGCACTTTCATAGGCTTCAAAGAAGAGGAAGACATGCATCAATCTGTAAGCGATGGCTTTCCAACCCCAGGACCCTTGGGAGTAGTACGTGGCTGGGAGGAGGAAGTTCCAGATGTGGTCATCCTGAGTGACCCCGAGGAGTCTGCTTCTCAAGCCTCAGCAAATTTGAGGCGCATGGGCAAACTCATGCTTCAAAGCCTGCGAAAGGACCCAAGAATACATGAGAAGGATTACTGGTTGGCAACACTCCTTGACCACCGTTAGAGGAAGGTCTCAGAACCCCCCGTCCCCAAGGGGGTGCAGAAGATAAAATCTCTTGGACATGTTAGAGGATTTTATTGACCTTTTGGGCTGCCCTGCATCCAATGTGCTTACAGAATGGGCATTCGGTGCTGCAGGAGGTTTTGTTACTGATCATAGAATGAGTCTGTCCACAGACTCCGTGGACCGTTTGACTTTTATAAAAATGATTCAGTCCTGGATTACCAGCTATGAAGCCCCTGATGCTGATGTCACTGATTAAGTCTTTTGGGATGTGGAATCTCTGCAGGACTTTGAGGCTGCCTAGCTTTGAGGGAGTTAAATCATTTCATCATCTGGAAGAATGTTTTTGGTATAGGTTTCATGGGTACAATTAACACCCAAAGACCAATTTTTCAGCACCCGTTTGACAGGTGCATATCATTGCATTTTTTTTGCCTTCATCAAGAGCACCTCTATAGGGTTACGGTAAGAAGGCACCCCCAACACCCAAAGAGTAATTTTTCTGCACCCGTTTGACCGGTGCATATCATTGAAATTTTTTACAGCAAGGCAAATTCTTGCTTTCATCAAGAGTACCTCTATAGGGTTACGGTGGGAAGGCGCCACAGACACCCAAAGACCAACTCTTACGCACCTGTTACTTCTATACAAAGTTAAAGTGACACCAGAATGCATCCAAAAAATCTCTAATCTTGTTCCCAGTGCACTACATTGTGGCCTCATCAGACACTGGCTCCCCAGCTGTTGCTGAGCAAAATAAAGGCAGCTAGCAGGGAAAAAAGTCTTTTTTTGGATTTATAAATACAATTATTGCTGCAGCAGATTCTAGACATGGTACAGATCTGCCACTTTACATGTAGACTAAGGAGACACCCCAGGCACTTCATTGGAAGGAATTTTCCATTTTTAGGCTTCCACTTAAAAAAAAAAAAAAAAAAAAAAAAAAAAAAAAATCACTGCTCATTTAAAAATGATGTTTTTTTCACTGATGCATGTCCCCCAGGAAAGGACCCGGACCCCTATAACCATTGTATGTCCAATTACTTGCATATAAGCCTTCAAAATGGGCACTTGATTTTTGACGTTCGGGTCCCATTGACTTTAATGGGGTTCGTTATTCTGAACTTTCGCGGTGTTTGGAAGTTCTGGTGCAAACCAAACAAGGGTCCGTTCGGCCCATCCCTAGTGCCTGACCAGGATTCATTTCTATGCAAGTGTTTTGTGGGTTTTAAAGCAAGATGGAGTGTGGTTTTATTCCCTGTCATGCCGGTCCTTCAGATTTAACACATTGAGCCAGAGCCAGCATGTTCTGAATTCACTTGCTGCATCTTTGTTCCAGGTCAGCATCTCTAAACACTGAGGAAAACCCATGACCAATAGAATTCTCAGAACATGATTATTAGCAATGGACATGGTTAACTCATGGCAGCTTAATTACTTTACAGAAATACATTACCGGGTTCCCTTTCACACCAGTTAAAATGATCAAATAAAAAGTCAAACCACACGGATGTTTGACTAACAGAAAATAATTACACATTTGTTAAAGCTGAACTCTGGTATCAGCAAATCTTGTCTAATCACAAGGGTCATGTACAGTGGATATAAAGTCTACACACCCATGTAAAAAAATGAGACCAAGATAAATCTATTCAGATTTTTTACCTACCTTGAAATGTGACCTATAAATTGTACAACTCAATTGAACAAACTGAAATCTTTTAGGTGGAGGGAAGTAAAAATAAAAAAAAATATAGTTGCATAAGTGTGCATACCCTTACACTAATACTTTGTTGAAGCACTTTCTGACATTATTGCAGCACTCAGTCTTTTTGGGTAAGAGTCCATCAGCATGGCACATCTTGACATGGCAATATTTGCCCACTCTTTGCAAAAACATTCCAAATCTGTTAGATTGCGAGGGCATCTCCTGTGCACAGCCCTCTTCAGATCACCCCACCGATTTTCAACCAGATTCAGGAATGGGCTCTGGCTGAGCCATTCATGAAGCCATGCCCTTGTTGATCTGGATGTATGTTTTGGGTCATTCTAAAGATGAAAGGTGATCTTCCCCTTCATGTTCAGTTTTCTAGCAGAAGCCTGAAGGTTTTGTGCCAATATTAACTGGTATTTGGAACTGGTTAAAATTCCCTCTACCTTGACTAAGGCCCCTGTTCCAGCTGAAGAAAAAAACAGCTCCAAATCATGATGCTGCCACCATCATGCTTCACAGTGGGTATGGTGTTCTTTTGGTAATGTGCAGTGTTTTTGCACCAAACCTATCTTTTGGAATCGTAGCCAAAAAAAGTTAAACCTTGGTTTCAGACCATAACACATTTTCCTACATGCTTTTGGGAGACCTCAGACATGTTTTTTCAAAATTCAGCCGGGTTGGGATGTTTTTCTTCATAAGAAAAGGCTTCCGGTCTTGCCACTCTACCCCATAGCCCAGACATATGAAGAATATGTGAGATTGTTGTCGCTTGTACCACACAGCCAGTACTTGCCAGATATTCCTGCAGTTCCTTTAATGTTGCTATAGGCCTCTTGGCAGCCTCCCTGACCAGTTTTCTTCTCATCTTTTCATCAATTTTGGAGGGACGTCCAGTTCTTGTTAAGGTCACTGTTGTGCCATATTTTGTCCACTTGAGGACTTTATTCACTGTGTTCCATGGTATATCTAATGCCTTGGAAATTCTGGAATGGAATGAACCATTCTCCTGACTGATACCTTTTAACAATGAGATCCCTCTGATGCTTCGGAAGCTCTCTGCGGACCATGGCTTTTGCTGTAGGATGCAACTTAAAAAAATGTCAGGAAAGACCTACTAGAACAGCTGAACTTTATTTGGGGTTAATCAGAGGCACTTTAAATGATGGCAGGTGTGTACTGACTCCTATTTAACATGAGCTTGAATGTGATTACTTAATTCTGAACACAGCTACATCCCCCCAGTTATAAAAAGGGTGTGTACACTTATGCAACCACATTTTAGTTTTACTTCCCCGCCCTAAAAGATTTCAGTTTTTTTAAATTGCGTTGTACAGTTTATAGGTCACATTTAAAAAGGTGGAAAAAGTTCTGAGATGATTTATCTGTCTATTTTTCTTACATCACAGAAACCTGACATTTTAACAGGGGTGTGTAGACTTTATATCCACCGTATATTCTTCCAGGAATCTTGGCGGTCTTTGTGTATTTCTTCCAGATCTGTGCAGTAATTTCCTGTAATTTAGGGCCACGCAGTGCGAGAAACAGTTAGGGTAATAAAACCCCAAGTGCAGTACGTTTGCCTGTTCTGTGCCATCTGGTTACAATGAGTTTCCAAAAAGTAGCGCATGGTGTCCGATTTTTTGAATAGGCTGAATCCGCACCTCACAGAACTGCAAGTGAATCACACAGCGTGTTCCTGTGCGATTACCGGTGTGAACAGGCTCAAAGACCGGTCACTGCTGCTTTCCAACCTGTGCCTATGTACAGCACAGTGATAAGGTCACTGCTAATTTTACAAATGTAAACACTGGGTTTCCAAAGGCGTCTGGTACACTCAAAGTAGATATACATCATCATTTGTGGCCAATATATGCAAATTAAAAAGCTTTTGTGTCTGCTACATGCCAAATACAAGACATTCCAATTGCCTGAGCTTTGCAGAATACACAACTGATCTTTCTCAAAACGGAAGAGAAGTGAAGAAACACCTTGCACCACTACATATGAGGAAAACTTTAGATTACAAAAACCTTTTCTGGCTTTGCTAATCATAAACTAAGCAGACCTGAACTCAAAGCAAAGCTTTACCATCTTAAAGAGAACATCTAAAGTCAATTAATTGACTTTTTAATCATTACCCCACAAATGTGCATAAGCAGTACCCCAAAAGATTTGTTGTACCCTGTGCTTTAAAGAGCGAGGGCCACTTCTGTGATTTGGTAACTGGTCGACCCAAAATGCAAAAATGAGCTCTTACTATCCTGAGGCCCTAATAAAACTGCTTTCACACTGATGAGCTGCAGTTTACCCGCCACCATGGGAGAAGCACACTGCACCTGCAACTTCCCTGCATTGATTCCCTAGACATCTATTATACCTTGAAGGTGCGGTACACTTTCAGAAAATGCACCAAACCTGCAGGATATAACAGAAGTCTACGGGGAAGAGAGCCGCTGGAGATGCGGGGAACAAAGCCATAGGAGAGGCAGGAGCAGCTCAAGCTCAACCCCCTCAAGCAGGGAGATTTCCTGCACTGCTCTTGTGTGACCTCAGGCTCAAAATCACTATGACAAGCCTAAGTTCCAACAGAAGCTGTGTGGGGGAAACTGCATGCGTTTCGGAGAGGAGCGGCACAGCATTCCTGTTCAAATAACATCCAATTATTTGCAGTGCGATTTGCACCCATTTTGTTTGGACGCAAATCACACCGCAAAGTATCAGCAGCATTTTTACCAATACTTGTGAAAATAGTCAATATCGGCAAAGATAACTGCATCCCTAATACTGATATTTAACCATTTCAATCCTGGGCACCCCCCCCCCCCCTTCATGCCCAGGCCAATTTTCAGCACGGTCGCAATCTAAATGACAATTGCGCATGCAAGCCTGTACCCAAATAAAATTGTTATCATTTTGTTCCCACAAATAGAGCTTTCTTTTGGTGGCATTTGATCAACACTGGGGGTTATATTTTTTCTAAACAAATAAAGACCAAACATTTTGGAAAAAAAAAATATATATAAAAAGATAAAAGTCAGAAGAGCACTACTCAAATCTATCAGTGCGAGTGGAGGAAAAGCTGATAAATGGCTCTTCCTGTTTATTCTGAGATTGGACACAGCTGATCGCATGGTGAAGTGCCTATGTCAGAGGCTCTTTATCGAGATTCAGTGATGTGGTGCGTCAGACGCACACACCACATCAACGATCACGGCTTATCCTGCTGGATGTCATGCGACGTCCAGTCAGGATAACTTAACCATTTTGCGCACACCATTCTGCTATATGGCAGGCGGGAAGTGGTTAAGCCTTTTGCTTGACTTTTTTGGGCACAGCTTTCACAAGTCCTCTTTATAAAACTATCCTTTTTCAAAAACATAGTTGCAAAAATTCTTTGAGTAGCATCAGTAATTTTCATGCAGAGCTTTTTTGCATTCAAGCTGCTCCTTAGAGTTCACAAAGATCATCCCTACCATAAAGAAGGCGGGTGAGGTCACTGTGCAATAAAACATACTTGGCTTACATTGAACGTTACACAACCAGGCTTTTCATTAAGACTTTCAACTGATAAACTGTGTCCTGACCATAAATCTGTCAGGCAACAGCAAAATTCAGGAAGAGGCGTTGACAATCTGGAATGTAGTAATAGTACAAATACAAAGCAGAAAATGGGAGAGTCAGAAGGAAGAAATACACTCACCTGGTAATGCAGAATTCTTTATCTCCAGGGATGCCAAGGTATCGGGGCCTTTCACCTGTAGCCACAACAAACGTCGCTGCAGTGAAGAAACTCTCTTTTCCCTTCCTGTTTGTAGCCTAAAACACCAGTTTTAGACATTAAAAGCCCAAGTTTCTAACTCTTTCAATGACAGAGCGATATTTAAACTTTTGCACACATAGAAATATAGGCCTAATGATTACTTAAAACCCCCAATACATTTTCTGAAGCAGAGACCCTGTAGGATAAGAAAGCGGAACAATTTTTAGGTTACAAGATAAAATGCACCATTGTATAATTTCCTGAAATTTTAAAGATTTGACAATCTAGTGCACAGAAACAAAATAAATCCCCCTTTTTTTGGGAGAAGAAAGAGAGAGAGAGAGAGAAGGAAGAGAGAGAGAGAGAAGGAAGAGAGAGAGAGAGAAGGAAGAGAGAGAGAGAGAAGGAAGAGAGAGAGAGAGAAGGAAGAGAGAGAGAGAGAGAGAAGGAAGAGAGAGAGAGAGAGAAGGAAGAGAGAGAGAGAGAGAGAGAGAGAGAGAGAGAGAGAAGGAAGAGAGAGAGAGAGAGAAGGAAGAGAGAGAGAGAGAGAGAGAGAGAGAGAGAGAGAGAGAGAGAGAGAGAGAGAGAGAGAGAGAGAGAGAGAGAGAGAAGGAAGAAGAGAGAGAGAGAGAGAGAGAGAGAGAGAGAGAGAGAGAGAGAGAGAGAGAGAAAGAGAGAGAAAAAGGAGAGAGAGAGAGAGAAAAGAGAGAGAGAGAGAGAGAGAGAGAGAGAAAGGAAGAGAGAGAGAGAGAGAGCGAGAGAAAGGAAGAGAGAGAGAGAGAGAGAGAGAGAGAGCGAGAGAGAAAAAGAGAGAGAGAGAGAGAGAAAGAAAGAGAGAAAAAGAGAGAAAGAAAGAGAGAAAAAGAGAGAAAAGAGAGAAAGAAAGAGAGAAAAAGAGAAAGAGAAAGAGAGAAAAGAGAGAAAGAAAGAAAGAAAGAAAGAAAGAAAAAGAAAGAAAGAAAGAAAAAAGAAAGAAGAAAGAAAGAAAGAAGAAAGAAAGAAAGAAAGAAAGAAAGAAAGAAAGAAAGAAAGAAAGAAAAAGAAAGAAAGAAAGAAAGAAAAAGAAAGAAGAGAGAAAGAAAGAAAGAAGGAAGAGAGAAAGAAAGAAGGAAGAGAGAAAGAAAGAAGGAAGAGAGAAAGAAAGAAGGAAGAGAGAAGAAAGAAGGAAGAGAGAAAGAAAGAAGGAAGAGAGAAAGAAAGAAGGAAGAGAGAAGTAAATGGTTATTAAATACGTCAAGCTTTAAGAAAAACTGGGTGCACATGAAGTGGCAAAAAGCCACAGTACCCAAAATTGTCCATAGGTGATGCTTTAAAAGCCTTTATAGTGCATCAAATTAGCGTTTAAAGTGGTTGTAAACCCTTACATATACCTACTGAAGTGACTGGCCTCCTCCTACATGTAGTATATACCCATTTATCTCCAGCCCTCTGTTCACCCTAACCATTGAATAGAGATGCACTGAAATTCCGGAAGCCGAAACATATTGGGCGAAAATAAAGTTTCCGGCATTTTATTGATAGAGAAAAAAAGGTGCCGATAAGGCCGCCGAAAAACCACAAGAGATCTTATGGTGTGGTTTTTTTTTTTTTTTTTTTATAGGCATGGGATTGTGTGTTGGTCTGTGTACGTGTCCATGCCTGTGTAATTTACCAGTAGCTGCTGCATTTCCCACCTTAGGCTTATACTCGAGTCAATACGGTTTCCCAGTTTTTTGTGATAAAATTAGATAGATTTTAGCATTTGACTTTTCAATGTAAATTTATTGCCGGCCATTATCGACACCTTTGGCACAAGAAAAATATAATATTTGGTTCCCCCTCTACCATTCAAGTGTACAGTTTACACGCCATTTCTATGCTTCCCAAAGCAGAGGACCTGTTGTCACACTGCACAGTACAGAGCAGGGAGCCGAGTGTACAACCATCCTGGCCTGGAGAACACCGTGAATATTAATTTTGACGGCTATAACCACTGGAAATCGCATCCTAAAAATCTGTCATGCTGGTTGTACCCGTGTTGATCGATGGATCTTATGGTTCTGTTTATGGCTGGCTTAACTAAAGTAAATACAAAAAGGAGGGATAACCCTCTTGACTACTTTGACCCACAAGGACAGTTTTAATTAAGTGAGATTACCTTGATTTTATGTGGTTCAACAAACTCTGCATATGCGTTTTCATAGCGGACATTTTTGTCCCGCAGAGACACCCTGTAGCCCCAATTCAAAGAGCCAATGTAGTCCTGAATATTCTGTCGCATTGTATCCCAGTTGTGATTCACTGCAGATTGGAGAAAAACACAAAAAAATTAAAAACAAAAATAATTTTCTCTCCCTCTCATCAATCCTTTTCTTGCACCCGAGTATGTGACTGACAGATTAGCTCTTTAGTCTTGGACTTTAGTGCCCACTCCGCTCCATCCTTTTATCTGCATGCTCCTGGGCAGCACAACTGATAAGCTCGTTGTGTTGCTTTCCCCTCTCCCAACCTGAGCTCTGCTGTACAGGGATTGTGAGAGAGGCAGCAGGTCAAATTCAGTTACCTACACCAAATGGTTAAAAATACAATTCCAATTCATGTATTGTTTGCTCATTAAACACACAAGCATAAATTGTTATTTTTTTTTCTTCTTTTTTAAATCTACTGAGCTTTATTAGTACAATATATTTCTTGTGAAAGTGTGTGACAGGCACGCATGTTGCAATTCAGCTCTTGGCTTGCCATAAAGAATTATACTGCATTCTCTCTTTACCTTGCTCTTCATACTCCCAGCCAAACTTCCTGGAGTCTTTCAGTGCCTGACCCAAGAGAGCCGCTTGATGCATTAGTTTCTTTGGAATACACCCAACATTTACACATGTACCACCGAGCCCTGTATAAAAAACACAAATCAGTAATAAAAACTAAGCTGGGGAGGGGTACAGGGTTACTAAAGCAGCAACAGAAATTATATTTGATAAAACAATCGGTCATTGTTCTTAGTTTATGTACTGGCACTTACTCGCATATCAGGAAGTGCAAGAAATATTCACAGGAATAACAATAGATGATCCAAGTCATTAAAGCTGAAGTTTAATCAGCTGATATTTCACCTTTTCTGGTTCTCTCCTTAAAATAAATTAAAAAATCAAATCTGGATTTTCAAAATGCATATGTTCTGTTTGATTTAGTAATGTCGTGTCTTTGCATCTCTATGAAATTAAGGCAGATCATGGATGGTGAGAGGGGCCAGTGAGATTGCTGTATTAAAGGTTCCTGAAGACAGGAAGCTACGATAAGGCCCACATGGGCCTTCATGATTGAAACAGCTGAAAGCTAATGAATGAAAAGGTGCGGGCCAGGGACGGTCAAGGGAAGAGAGGAAATTTCTATATAATGCTAGATGTCCTTCAGCCAGGAAATGAGACGGGCTCTGACAGCTTCTAATGCACACTCAAAAGCCAACAGTGGGCAGAGCAAGTAGTTTCAGTACAGGAGAGGAGCGCCTCTACAACTCAGCAAGATTGAATGAAGTGAGATTGTGTTCGGATTTAAATAGACCTTTAACCACTTTCGGAATGCCCACCATACATTTACTGTGGCCACTCTGTCAGATCACGTACCTAGTATGTGATCTGACACTTGCGGGTCTGGAGGGCCTCCAGCAGCCAGCGGGAGCTGATCAGCTAGTACGGTGGACTCGATGTCCGCCGATACCCAGTGATCATTCATTACACGGGCAGAATGGCAGTCCTTGGATAAAGTGGGAAGGGATTAGATCTGACAGCCTTCTATTGTCAAGTCTTCTTTGGGAAGATTTGCTCTTGCTTCTAGCCCAGGCTCTCACAAGTGAGGGGATATATTCCCAAATGTGGACAAAAACAAACACCATGTCAGGGTTTTTATCTATATAAATTATATATTCTCATTATGCCCCCCACCCACACCTCTGTAAACTCCTCCTATAGCTGTAGTGAGCAGGCAGAGTTCTGCTTTAACACTCAGCAATCTACTGAAAGTTATTTCACATTCTGTCTACATGAAGAAACATACCCCATGACGCCCCTAGAGGGGTGGGTACGACGTAATCCAAGACCATGACCTTCTTTCCCAGAGCAGCCGCTTCCTGAAAGAGACAGAATTTTAATCAACTATCAATAACTGAATTTAACAACCAGGAAGCACAACACCCACACATACTGGCCAATCATATGCATCACAGGGACACTAAACCTGAACTTCAAACAATTTCAAATCTAATTCATCTGTAAATGGGAGTCTGTCCAAGTCTGTTCAATCAGCTAGAGAGCATAAGCAATAATATCCTCCCTGGTGTACCCCACTGTCTCTGGGATTTTTTGCACAGCATCATGCATTTTAATGGCGTTGGTGGGACAGCAGCACAACGCTAATCCAAGGCTGGCAGCATTTAGAGCAGCCCCAGCAATTAGTAGGGTACAGAAGTTTGCCTCCTCCAAGTCCTGGCCTGCCAAGCTAGGGCATGTGGAAAAATTTGGAAGGTAAGATTTTCTTGTAAAAAAAAAAAAAGGGGACGGGGACTCAGAAATCTGATGTGATAGGGGTGAGAACTTAAGACTGATATGAAGGGAGAGGGGGGCAGAGGACTCTAGTGTGAGTGGGGTTGCAGAGTGCGGATCCACCCCCCCTCCCCTTCCGGAAGCATGCTCACTGTGTTAGAATGACAGCATGTGAAAAACAGCATTCTAACAATGAGACCTTATGAGCTCAGCACTGCATCTCCCCCTTTAACCTGATTACAGCTGAACAGAGGATTATATTAAAAAGCCTAATAAATTTTTTATTTTGAAACCTACCTGAATTAAAATTGTATTTTTTCCCTCTAACTGCCTTTAAGTGGAGCTTAAAAAGCAGAGTTCCACACAAAAGTGGAAGCTCTGCTCATCTGCTTCCCCCGCCACATTTTGCACCTTACGGGGGTGGGGGGGAAGATACCTGTCAAAAACCAGGTACCTGCTCCCACTTCTGTGGATGGGTGCCTTGGCGACCTACGTCATTTACGACTCCTCCTCCTTCCCCTCCTGCTGCCTTCTGGGAGACAGGTGTTAAGTCAGCTTGAACAGTATTTGTAGCCGACTTTTTTTTTTTTTTTAAATACAGGCTGGAACTTCTCTGTAAACAATCCAACTGCTGAAATTTTACCGAATGAGCACCAAGTAAGTTTTGCATATATAAAAATCCATTCCCAGGATGAAGCGCTATGGGAGCAGCATCCACCGAGATGTCCAAGTATAAGGCTGAGTTCAGACAGAGCGGATTGGTTGGAAGGACTCCACTAGCTCAGCAGGAGATCGTTCCTTTGATCCCTGCTGAACAGGCAGATGACAGGTCCGTCTCTACTCACTGTGCTGAGAGGGACCCATCAGAGTCCCACTCTCCTCTATGGTGAGATCGGATAAAAACGGACCACCTGTCCTATTCATCCGATTGGCGGATGGCGAACGTATCACTATCCATCTGTTTGGAGCGGATCTGGACGGATCGGATGGCAGGCGGGTGTCAGCAGACACCTATCCACCAACATCCGCCTGCATATAGAAGTCAATGGATGGCCTGCTCAGATCTGCCTAAAAGGCGGACCCGATCGGGCCGATCGTGTGAAAGGGGCCCAAGATTTGCAGTAGATCTTTCTACTAGGCTCTGCTTCCTAAAGGTACCAGCAGGGTGAACCTGAGCAGATCATTACATTTGCCTGTACTGAAACCTTCAGCTCACATCTGCAGACGCAACTCCGTGCTTTTCCGTTTGTGTCTATACTGCGGATCAAAAGGGGATTTGCTGGTTGTTAAGTTTTCAGTCTGGAGAAGATATAGCCAAGAGTAAAAGTGACATCATGCAGGGAACATTAAAAAAAAAAAATTCTTTATGATACAATAATTGTAAAGGTGGGAATGTTTAGCTTTGCAACTGACCCACTTTCACAATGTGAGCATTGTCTTGCAATAGATCACATTAAATAAGTAGTGAGCGATATGAAAAAACATCAAACACACACATATTCCCCTCAATGCTGCAGCTGTCCCACATCGCCTAACACTGAGAACCAAGAGATCACATGACCACTGAACACTCAGGTCTGTCGGCCCAGAGCGGTGACTAAGTCACTGCCCTCCACTTTTCCAGCACTCCACTCCTCCAGCACTGCAGCCGTTTGCTTACACCGATTCCTGCTGCAGAAAATGGTTTTCTGTTCCAAATGTAGCCCAAACTGAGCCAATGCGCTACACAACCAAGAGTTTGTTGGCACCCGTGCAACACCTATATGCAGCGATGCGATGAGCCGTAAAGCTGTCACAGCTGGCAGCCAATCATAGGCATGGAGGAATTCCACCAACTAGAATCCTAGTTGGTGGAATGCCTCCACGCCTATGATTGGTTGCCAGCTTTGCCAGCTTTCAAGAAAGAGGAAAGAGGTGATCCCTGGTGCCACACATCCATATTATTCTATAGTGGTGATAAGAATGGCAACCTCAGCCTGGACTCCAACCAGGCCACACCACTGACACGTTTTGCTCCATCCTGGAGCTTAGTCAGGAGTAAGCTCTAGGGGCGGAGCGAAACGCATTTGGGTGTGGACTGGTTGGAGTCCAGGCTGAGGTCACCACTATAGGATAATACGGATGTGCAGCACAAGGTATCACCTCTTTCTTCCTTGGGAGCCACCCCTCGCCAGTGGCGGATGCTGAAGAATCCACATACTTATCCCAGATCAGCTGAGCGACACACAAACACTATGGGGTTTATTTACAAAAGGCAAATCCACATTGCACTACAACTGCACTTGGAAGTGCAGTCGCTGTAGATCTGAGGAGGACATGCAAGGAAAATAAACAGCATTTTTGCGTTTACATGATTGGATGATAAAATCAGCAGAGCTTCCCCTCATTTTAGATCTTCCCCTCAGATCTACAGCGTCTGCACTTCCAAGTGCACTTGTATTTGCCTTTAGTAAATCAACCCCTATGGGTCACTGACAGCTTTCAAGCATGATAGCTCTGGCTTTTGTTGAGCTGAGCTCATCTGAGTGTATTGCACTGCTCCTCACCGGCCCTCTTCTCCAGTCCATCCAAGGCACTTGTGGGTGACATGGGATGGACGGGAGAGGAGAAACGGCAGAGATCAGTGCTTCAGAACAAGTAGGTCTTGTCACAGCAGCAGCTCTGCACAAGGAATCCACTACTGTACTACACACTACTGACACCCAACCCCAGTACTTGGGCCCTGCTGACCCCCTGTACCCTGCCCCACATACTACTTACACTGGCCAGAACTCAGATGGCCAGGCTAGCATCAAGGCAAACCAGACCCAAAACAAGTTGAGCAAGTCAAGCCTGCAGTACCAGTTGCTCTGCATTAGCCTTGTGGGACTGACCAATTACCCCCCAGACATGGGGGGGGGGGGAATAGTTAAAGAAAAAGTGAATGCAAAGTGTCTTACTGAAGCTTAAAGTATAACTAAAGGGCAACACTTTTTTTTTAGTTTTGAATAGAGTGGAGAGGGATTAGAACCCCTGTCAGTTTTAATTGCAGTCTGTGCCCCCTGTTAAGTAGATTCACCCTCTCCATTTGTCCTCTTTACCATCATCGAAAATGAAAGTAAAAAATTCAAATTTTGGGTTGTCACATAAAAGTAAGAAGTGAAATATGTCAATGGGTACACTAGTTCTGGTGGCCTGGGGGTCCCCAAGGAATTCCCTTAATTTACAGAGATTTCCTCTCACTTCCTCTTTGGGACAGGAAGTGAAGGGAAGTCTCCGCAATGGGACACAGATGACGAAAAAAAAAAAAAAAAAAATCTGAGGGGTTATAACCCTTTCATACAATATTCAAAAATTAAAGAAAAAAGTTTTGCCTATAGTTCTACTTTAAAAAAGGTAGGCTAAATTTAAATTTTTACTGTGACTCTTTATTGAAGGCTCACCCTGGTGATCTTGTATCTCTTCCATGTTGTGTCCAGGTAGAGCTCCTCCTCTCAAAAATTTGCCTACCCTAGATCAAAAAATGTCCTTTGTATGCCGCAACATTAACAAAACTCACAGGAAACACCTGAGCTCAGTAATTGGGAAGGAGTTCACGTACTTTTAAGCATAAGTTTGGAAACCTTCACTCATTTGCGATCTGAAGGCACACCGGCAGGTGAATACCCAGCAGGGAGACACGCGACTAACCCAGAATTGTTCCTATATTTTTTTATTCTTACAATTTCCTGAATTTTTCCTGAAATTCATATTGATGACAGCTGTACCCAATACCCTTAACTTTTTTTTTTTTTTTTGTACAACAGTCAAACCACAGTTCCTTCTGAAACACTTTGTAAACAATATGAAAACAGGGCATTCTTTTACTAAGAAAACAAGGATCTGATTTGCATCAACGAGGTGCATGTGTAAAGTTATATGAACAATCTCTTGAACAGGTGATTAATATTGTGAACATCTTTGAAAGTTTGCAAGCTCCACAGGGCTTGCAAACATAGAACATCACAGAAAACCAAGCAGTTTAGTTGATGAATACAAATGGTGTGGTGTTAAAACACGTCCTCCATTACATGGCTATGAACCATAACAAATAAAAAAAAAACGATTATAAAACAAGGCAGTGATCGGATTATTTTGCTACAGAAGAAATAAAGAACGGCCTTATGTGGGCATCTGTACACAATAGATCTAATCATGAGCATGTAGCCCATGGTTAGAGCGCTGCTTAAACTGTTGGCGCTATATAAATCGGGTATTAAACACAGCCCTATACAAGATTCTCCTGTAATAAAAATATTCTATATTATTTATCCGTCTGGTCTCCGATAACTATCGTGCCCAGAGAATCTTCTTCATTCAACTCTGAGATTTTACAGATTCCTTGTCCCTGCCAAGCAATGCGGTTCCTCCTGCCAGCCCCAAATACTGCAGGCCACAGTGGAGGAGATGTATGGAACAGCAGAAGGAACCGCAATGCTTGGTGGAGGATCAGAAATCTGACAACCCAAAGTGTATTGTTCGAAGAGGATTCTCTGGGTACCACAGCTCTTAAACCATGTTCACATTTGTGCATTCCCTGAACAGCAAGCCGTGGTGGATTGCTTTCGAGTATCCTGAAGCAGCAATTCCAACCCCTGGATGTCTTTTTTATCTGAACAGTAATTTTCATAATTTTTGGGTCTAATGCACCACAACCCCGAGCTACGTACTTGACTCACGGTCCTGATCAGCCTTCATTGACCTGAACAGGTGAGTATGCCAGGCCTGTGAACTTGGCAAGTGACGAACCAAATCAAGCCGTGTACAGTAGGCTTTAGGTGGGCAATTGGGGAGGGAACTAAAAACCGTGGCTCATTTGCCTGTTACTGTCCCCCAACCACCAGTGTGAAAGAGACCTAAGGCCGTTTCACATGGCTGTTTGCTGTGGCCTGTGGATTCCTGCAGCAATGTGGCAAGAATGACCGTGTTATGCAATCTTCAGCACATTTAAAACAAATGGTGGGCCAACAGTGGCCGCTGATTGCATGTAACCGCACACAGAATGATTAGCTGTGGTTTGGGACACAGTCAGCTGATATAAAGAAGGCTCATCATATATGTAGGGGTGTGCATAAAAATGCAGCTCAAGGGACTGTGTTAAGAAGCCCTCACAAAAATTATGCAGGAATGATCAACGCCAAAGCAAGACATCTTCAGGTTAAAACCTCTCTGCCCTGTGAAGCCAACGCCATCTTGGATAAACTCCACTTTGATGATAGCAGCTGCCCACCACTAATGTTTCTAGGAAATCAAATGTGCACTCGCATTGCAGAGTTCTGCTACAAGGGCCACTGTGATGTCACTCAACTGCAGAGAGGATTCTGGGCATTGCGAGGACGCCGGGAAAGAAGCAGCACAGACTGCACTTGTGCTACCTGCACTTATTAGAAAGAAAATAAAGGAGAAATCCTCAATGTGAGGATATCTGTGAAGATCAGCAGAGTGGGAGCAGAACAGGCAAGTTTAAGATTTAGTCATTACAGGTAGACTTTTCTCTCCCCCCCCCCTCTAACTTTTTAAAATTTTAACTTTCACAAGTTCTTTCCTGTAAGAAATTTGCATTACAGGAGTTCCCACACTATGGAGGTGACTACAGGTTCTCAGCAGGAATTAGCCACATGAAAACCTGCTGAAAAACACAGCATTAACAGTACCAGTAATCAGTATGCAACCTCAGCTTCCCCTTTTCAAATAGATCAACCAACCTACAGATTGTGAAAAACTGGTGAAAGTAAAGTCTTATCACACGTGTCCAGGCATTTTTCTTAGCCCCTGTTATATTTCCACATTGGTTTTCATTACATTTCCACAGAGGCCCTGCTTCCTGAACTAGTTACCACATCAGAAATTTCAGCCAGACGTGGTGGAGGATTTAGTGCACACAGCCACAGTCCATCCACTCTTCTCCATACAGTATGAAGAATAGGCGCTCAGTGGGGTTTTCCCACCTTGTGCTCTATGATTATTTGTCTGTGACAAAGGCCCTGTTCACACGGCGCTAAAATGCACATTTAAAGCGCAACACAAGCTCCCGAAAATCTCACAACTAAAACTTGCGTTATTCACATTGCTCAATTTAATTAGGTCGCACTTGAGATGATCGTAGTCTGATCATGGCTACATCAGAACTTCTATGGTTAAAAGGGGGGGGGGGGGGGGGGGGAGAGCACACACACACACACACACACACACACACACACTTGAGCTGGATATCCTCAAGCAATCATTACTGATGTATGGTACCGACGATTCTGTAGAGATTAAAATGGACATGTACTCAAGTATAACCTATAGCCTTTCCTGGCGAAACTTCTGCTCGTTCAACCAAAGGATGAGGAGCCTTGGTTCACACAAACTACTGAAATTGGTTTGGCCATTACGAACGCTACTTAGGCTTTCACTCACACGACCAGAAGTGTTGGAAGCCAAGAGCAGCACAATGGCTTAGTGGTTAGCACTTTTACCTTGCAGAACTAGAGTTCAAATCCTGTCCTGGACACACTACCTGTAAGAAGTCTGCCATGTTTCTCTGTCCATGTGTTGCTTTGCCCTGGGTCCTCTGGACAAGACATGCTGGTAGGCCAGTTAGTCTGTGTCTGTTAGGGACCTTAGCTGTTAAGTACTGTGAGGGCAGTGACTGATGTGAATGTACTGCATAGAACATGCTGTGTAAATTGTCAATACAAAAAAAAAAAAAAAAAAAAAAAAGATAAAAATTGTGTATATATAATATATATATATATATATATATATCTTTTTTCCCCTCGGAGAATAGGTGCAGGAACTCCCCCCCCAACCCACCTTCCCTTGATTCCACCTCCTACCCCCCTACAAGTACCGCCCCTTTTAGAGGATACAGAACCAAGTATCATTTTGTGGTGCTAAATCATTTGTATGGAACATGTTAATGATAAAAAGAAAAGCAGTAAAACAGATCCCCTGCAGCCATCAACAATAGAATCCCCACATAATAGACTCCCCCAGCAACAATAGACCCTCACACAAAATCAGATCCCCAACAGTGACAATATCAATAGACCCTCCAGCACTCCCCACGTTATTACATACATTCAGTGCTGGAACTGCGTTCCTGCTGGAAGAATAATATATATATTCAGTCATTTGATTTCACTGTTTCCCCCACCCTGCCAGGCCAGAAGGCCTTTTAACAGCTATCGATTTTAAAGATTAAATTCACGTCAACATTCATGATCCGGTGATCTGAATAGGAGGAATGAAGGACAAAAGGAATACGCTGCCCTATGTCCTCTCACACAGGCATTTGGCTTTGCGATAGATTCCACTTGAAGTGCTCAAGTAGAGCACAACCTTAGTGGAAAGACAGGTAAGGGAGGGATGAGACTGTCACATGACCATACCTTAGAACAAGCCAGGCCACCTGAGCCTCCTCCAATGACAATCAGGTCATAATCATAAGAGACAGTATTGTTGTCCAACAGTTGTTGCAGGGTCCCATCTCGGTGAGCCTAAGAGTAAAATTTAAAACAGGGTTCATGTTAAAATACATAAACACAGCAAAAACATGAATCTTATCGTTCTAGTACATTTGTATGACCTCATGCACACTGGACGTTTTCTAAACTCTCCTAAGAGCCTTTCCTGGCAGCGTTTTGGCAAGAAAAACACAAACTGGGAATTACGATTTTCATTTTTTTGCTTAAAGATCACCAGTCTTGCAGCGTAACATCTTTCACATTATACAAAAAAAAAAAAAAAAAAAAAAATTGTGCCAACTTTACTGCTTAGATTTTTTATTAAAGTGTATTTTTCCCAAAAAAATTGCGTTCAAAAGACCGGTTTAGTCTTTAAGTGGTTAAAAAGCCCTCATTTACAGTCCGAAGTTCATTCCTTTGATCTAAAAGGACTAAGTGTTATGTTTCTCTTCATCTCCCTCTAATGCCTGGTACATACAATGAGATCATCTTTTCCATGCTAATCTCAGATCGAACCAAATCTACTGAAACCAGCAGTGCCATAGACATCGCGGATCTCCAGCTACGCCTCAGTACAAACAAAAAAAAATAAAAAAAAAACACATACAAATTCTAATTCCCATTGAAAAGCATTTCACTTCCTAGTGTGTGCCGGTGGCCTCCACAATTGCACTGCCGATTTTTTTTTTTTTTTAAAGGGTTAGGCTTGGGCAATTTCTAACATTCTCTGAAACAAAGCAAATCTTTTTTGATTTGTTTCACTTCATATATTTACCAGTGCTCAGACAGAAACTGCATACATTTTAGAAAAACACACAAGAGGCCCAGACAGGTCGAAGCAGGCAGATTTAGGTCATATTAGAGCTGCACGATTCTGGCCAAAATGAGAGTCACGATTTTTTTGCTTAGAATAAAAAGATCATGATTCTCGCGACGTAAAATCATTCACATTATTTAAAAAAAAAAAAAAAAAAAAAAAAAGCTAACTTTACTGTTTTTTTTTCTCTTAAATTCATTAAAGTTATGCATTTCAAAAAAAATTGCAATTGAAAAACTGCGCAAATACAGTGTGAAACCAACAAACATCTGAAAAAGGTTTAGTGTTTAAACTTTTCACTTACACATAGTCTATTCCATTGACATATTGTTACAATGTTTATACTTAAGTTCAACTGATAAAGAATGTTGTGATTCTTGGCAGACTGCCCAGTTTTTTCTTCCTTTCTTTTGACAGCTGTGGCTTCAGAAGAGCAGAGAGAATTCTTTGCATAGAAAGAATCGGGAAACACCGAGTCAAGATCGCGATAACGATTCTTGACGATTAATCGTGCAGCCCTAGGTCATATATGTTTTATCACTCAATTCCTGGAAAATTACCTCAAGCGTTCTATCACATCCTCCGACATGGGTTTTATTTACAAAGACGTTGGGAACAGTTCTCTGGCCAGTCATTTCAAAAAGGACTTCTTGAATACGGTTACCATCATCTACAATGGAAACATCTTGTGGTGATCAGTAAAAAGTTTTTTAAAAAAGTATTTGATGTTCAATATTTTATAATGAAATTTCAAGTGGAAAAAAAATAAAACAGAAGCCCAGTACTGTAGCCCACAAGGAAACAATCGTGTGGGCTCACTAGAATTACACGTAGTCAAAACATAACAAAAACATACATTTTGCAAGTTTATTCCAGCAAAACAGACCTATAAAGAAAAGGGATATTTATTATAGCAAGAAGTAAAGAAAAAAAAAAAAAAAAAAAATGCGAAAGGAAAAAAGAAGAATTAAATCAAAAAAAATCTGATTTAATTAAAAAAAAAAAAAAAATTGATTTATATCCACCCTGGAACAGAGCATATCCCTCTATAGCAGTGGTTCTCAACCTTCTAGTGCCGTGACCCCTTGATAAAATTTCCCAAGTTGTGGGGACCCCTAACAGTAAAATTATTTTCGTAGCGTGGGTTGTCAGCACCCAAGGCAAGACAAGTAATTTGCACTCCTAACCCACGGACATTTACCGCTCCCTGAGTCCCTTCCACCTGTACAGTATTAAAACCCCTTATGGTACATTTTAGGATGTACCACTCTTTCTCTTTGTTCTCCTTTATTTCCCTTTTATCTCTCTCTATCCTACGGTAATTTCTTGTCCCCCCTCTCTCTGTGTTCTTCCCCCTCTTTTCCTCCCCCTTCCATGTATTCTCTATTTTTATTCCTTCTTTTATGCCTTGGGGGGTGGGGGGAGTTGGGATGAGCGGCAGTGCTGGAGGGGAGTTCTCATCAGGCAATTTAGGTGCTCTTGATCAAGGTCATCTGCTGATCTGAGAACTTTAGTGGGGACTTTTAATGGCAAATCTAATCACAGGTAGTGTTACTCACTGTGTCTCCGGCTTCACTGTGTCTCCAGCTCTGTGGTGTCTCGTAGCAGTGACACCTATGCCGAAATCAGGAGATAGGGTCTTCTCCTCCAGCCCCTCCCACTTCACATTCCTCACCAGTCAGCCGACCTCTAGTCTCTGCCCCCCCCCCCCCCCCGCGCCATGCCGTGAATTGTGTGAGCAACTGGGGAGAGGCTAAGTGGGTGGCCGTGAAAAGGCTAGGAGAGCGGTGCGAGCTTCAGGAGCAGCCCAGGATTTGGTGACCCCTGGCAAATAGTCATTTGACCCCCAGGTTGAGAACCACTGCTCTATAGTGTGTACTAGCTTCAATTAAAAGCACCAAATAGGATTTCTGTCTCCTCTTTCTTCCTATGCTATCTGCATTAGTCATTTCAACACTACAGAACCTCAGGAGAGACCCCCGACACCCCTCCAAGAACACAGAAGGTGATGGACAGCCTCAGCTCCCTGTCAATCAAAACCATTGACGAGGGAGAGTCAATATCTGTGTCAGTGGACGCAGCAGTGGGGCTCAGGAACGAGCACACACAAGTGCCCCTATGGGAAGTGGGGGCCCTGGACAGAAGGAGCCAGGAATGCCAGCAGAGGACATGAGAAGAGGAAGTTTGCGGCCACTCTGCAATTCTATTCCACAGAGCAGGAAAGCAGAACATGTTTGTTGTTTTGTTTTTTTACCTTTACAAAAATTGCTTTAAGATTACACTCAGCTCCCTGTTGAGTCCTATGCTGTGCAGTGTGACATTGGATCCCTGCCCCCTGCTTGCTGGAGCTCAGAAATAGCCTCTGATATGTGTACTTTAGAAGGCTGTAGGAGGAGAGGGCTGCAGATAAACAGGTACAACTTATGTAGGAGGATTCATTTCATCTCCATCACATAAGGCCAGTCACTTCAATGAGTATATGCTAGGCTTTACAACTAACTTTAAGGTGGGGCCCACACTGCACATCACTAGATGGACGTCTGAAAATTTTAATTCAGCACATAACCTCTGCAGTCACCATTCCCTTTTTATTCGGAGTTGGGTTATGCAAAAAAAAAAACAAGCATCACCCGTCCAAAACAAATGGGAATTGAATCTACTGCCCAGCCACACAGAAAAGACATTATATTATGTGACCCAATACTCACTTTAGGTCCCGTTCACACCCGAGTGATTTTCCGCTTGAAGCTCTAAAAACGCTCAACAAGCCAAACCCCCCCCCATTCATTTCAGTGTCCCCCGTTTACATCGGAGCGTTCTGTCACCTGACGCAAAACACCTGAAGCTCAAATAAGTACATGAGCTTCTTTTTGGCAGACTGCAAAGCGTTTTTGGCCCATAGACTTCAAAAGAAGAAAAAAAAAAAACAAAACAAAACAAAAAAAAAACACCGGATGAGCATTTTCTTGCCAAATAGCAGCTCTCCACCCCTAATTTCCCCTCTTTCTCCTCCACCTAGTGCTTTCTATTGGCTAAACAAAAATGCCTGAATCTCTTAGAACGCTTGTAATAAAATTTTAAAACAGCTTAAAAACACGCTCAAAAATCAATACGCTCAGGTGAGAATGGAGCCTTATAGGCTAAAAACGTCAATATTAATGCAGGTAGGAATAAGGTCACCATTATGTAAACCGCTTTACATCATTTGTGTAATGACACAGCAGAGCAGTATAATAATTCTGCATTTCTTGGAAACAGCTGAAGGCCGTACATTTACTACATGTAAAACATTAATAGTCATAACTAACTAGACAGGTAAGTTTGCAAAGAGGAAATCAACTCAGCATGATCTTACCACACTGATCCAACTCCAGGGCCAAATATTCTCTGTCCAGGGAGGAAAAGAGTTCTTTAACCTGAAAAACAAAAATAAATGTAAAGGGCAAGTTCACCTTTAGGACTTTCACCAGCACCCCTCCCTTGACAGCGGGTGGGGGGGGATTCCTCTCTTAAAATAGTCACGCCTGTGCAGGGCTTTGACCGCACAGCACCATCATTCATTCGTAGAGCTCTGTAAATGAATGAACTAATATCCCATCTGCCACCCGCGGCAGACGGCTTGTAGTCCTCAATGGATTGTTGCGCTGATCGTTCACTGACACATTTCCTTCAGCTTTCTAAGGCCCCTTGCACACAGGGGCCTCCGCTCAGCGGGGGGGGGGGGGGGCAAGGGGAGAATCTCTCTGCTGATCCCTGTTAAGCAGGCGGATGACAGATCCGTGTCTGCTCCGCTATGTAGAGCAGACAGTCCCGCTCTCCTCTATGGGGCAATCAGACGGAAACCGACCACCTGTCCATTTCCATCCAATCGCCGGATGGAAAATAGGATCACCATTCGTCTGTTTTTGGCGGATAGGATCGGATGGCAGTGGACACGTGACCACTGACTTCCGCCGCGCCATAGAGGACAATGCAGTGTTCGATCAGGTTCACCTGAAAAACTGACAGGTGGACCTGATCGGAGAGCCTGTGTGAAAGGGGCCTAACTGAAAGCCCATATGGGAGGTACAGGCAGAAAGCTGGAGGAAGACTCTGCAAGAGACTGACACTGCACCTGCAATCCACTGATCATGAGTACAATCAATGCTTTGCAGGGATATATATAGAGATATAGATATATATAGAGATATAGATATATATAGAGATATAGATATAGATTATATATATATATATATATATATATATATATATATATATATATATAGCACATTCTCTCTCTCTCCCCCCCATGCAAAAATGTGCATTTTGCAACCCTAAAAAAGGTAAATTTAGCATTCCTTTAATGGGCTTTTTAATATTTTTCAGTGCAATCTCTATTAGTTTTCCCAGCTCCACCCAAATATAATGTATGTTTGCATGTACACACAGGCAGTCATATGTGTTTATTATATAATTAGGCTTTACTTTCTGTAAAACCTCTTATGCTGATAAGAGCTGTGTCAGAACAAGACACCGTAATACCCACAATGGACCTGCTACCTATAAACCAACCACGGCTTCCCTTAAGTCACACACAAGAGCTTACAGCAGAGTTTGTTTTTAATACATGGCAAGAAAGCTGGGTTCAATGTCCTTTTTAATCTGGATAGGGCAGCGATAATAGTCCCATGAACAGTTTAAGATAAAGCTAGAATATTCCCCTTTTTCTCTGGGTGGTGAGCGGTGGGAAGGGAGTAGCACTGCAGATACTTCTTGGGTACCAGCTTTTCATGCATTTCTGGTACTTTTGTATATGTTGTTGCTGCTCATTGACCCCGTTTTATGTGAATGTAAAGCTGCTACCTAGTGTTTTGCTCTATTTTTATATACCTACAAAACTGATATAAAAAACAAGAACAACAGAAGAAAAAAACAAAAAGAAAAAACACACACACCACACACGTTTGATTAAAAAGCTAAATAAAAAAGCAAACCAAACTGTAATCCATTATGTATTCAAGAAAAATACCCCACTTCCAGACCAGGCCTTTGTTTACATCTAACAATCAGTATTTTTAACTAGAATATTTCTTAGAACCCCGAACATTTTTCTTAAAGCAAAGGCCCTACAGACTAAAATGGTTGTTGCAATTTTTTACGTCACACAGTATTTGTGCAGTGGTTTTTCAAATGCATTTTTTTTTGGGGGGGGGGGGGGGGAGATTTGAATATTAATACAAAAAAATACCAATATTTTGTAAAATATAAAAGATATTATGCCAGGTAGATACCATACATGTCGCGCTTTAAAATTGCGCAAGTCTGTGCAATACCTACAAACAACGTAAAATTTGCTATCTGTAGGCAAAGTTTTAAAAGCCTTTACAGGTTACAGAGATCTGGTGCTAGAATTGCTGCCCATAATCTGACGTTCGCGGTAATACCTCACATGTGTGGGATGATCGCTGTTTGTGTGCGGGACCGACACACGCATTCACCTTTGCGCACAAGCATGGGGGGAGGGGGCACTTTAATATTTTTTTTTTATTTTTACACTGTTGCTTTGAATGTTTTTGTTTTTAAATCACTTTTTATGCAGTCACAAGGGATGTAAACATCCTTTGGTTGGTGTACACATGTCCCCTACAGCTGCTTACAATAGCAATCCAGTGGCTGGTTAGCTGAATACAGGAGTGTTCCGGGTTGGACCAACATATATACATGGCTGATGCCTCTGGAAGTGACTGAAATAGACATCACTACTGATCTCTACCAACTTCAGGGTCCCGTCTTGAGTAGCTGCCCCTCTACTCCCTAAACACAGGAGGTCAAGTCCTTGGCACAGGTGATCACTGTATGGGTTACATTCATAACAGCTGTGATTACCATTGTGATGCTATGATTGGCCCAGGTACCAAATGATAGCCGGGGGCCAATCACAGCATCACAATACTTAACACAGCTGTTACAAATGAAACCCGTTCCCGACCACTCAAAGCAGCCAGGTACCAGGAGCAGAAACCCAAAGCTGGGCGACATACAGATATGTCCCCTGGCCTGTAGCAGCCACACGCTCGCAGTTAAAGTGATTGTAAAGGCTCGTTTTTTTGGGGGTTTTTTGCTATAAAAATAACAAACATGTTTTTCTTACCTGCTCTGTGTAATGGATTTACTCAGAGCAGCCCTGATATTCCTCTTCTGTGCTCCTGGCCCCTACCTCCTGTTGGAGTGCCCAAGCAGTCTATGGGGGCACCCGAGCCGCAGCTCTGCGTCTCCATTCAGACACGGAGCAGTGGTTCGGTCCCGCCCCCTCTTTCTCTCCCGAATGGCTAACTGACTAACAGCAGCATAAGCCAATGGTGCAGATGCAGTGTCTCAGCCAATCAGGAGGGAGAGTCCCGGACAGCCAAGACACTAGTGGACATCGCTGGACAGAGATGGGGCTCAGGTAAGCATTAGAGGGGCTGTTGCACACAGGCGGCTTTTTATCTTAATGCATAGAATGTGTTAAGATAAAAACAAAAAAAAAACAAAAAACAAAAACAAAAAAAACAAAAACAAAAAAAAAACAAAAAACAAAAAAAACAAAAACAAAAACAAAAACAAAAAACCTTCTGACCTTACAACCCCTTTAAAACTACTATGAGTGGGCGGCAAGTGGTTAATTATCAGACAGAGGGCAAATGGTAAATAACCTTTACTTTACCCCAAGTAGGGTGAAATTCCTCTAATCACTAAAATGTGTGTAGATAAAACGTCTTGTACGTGTTGCTCCCTCACCGGCTGGATACGCGAGATGTCACACTCCGACTGCCAAAAGTGCTGCAAAATCTAAAATCCCACCTGTCAAACACAGCAAGCTTTAATGTACACACTCCCTCCCCCCCACACCTTGTTGGCCTTTCGGTGGGTGGTAAAAATGTGGCCAAATAGCCAGTTTTTACTGTCTTTGTGAAGGAGGCCTTCATTCTAACACCATTACCCTACCACCAAAAGAATGTTCACCGTATCCCAAAAAAAGCATATAAAATTCATCTGTGTACATTGCTGCTGCATGGAGCAATCATCAGTCAGATCAGCAGTGGACGGTGGCCTGGACAGGAAGGGCCTGGTGCTGAAATGGTTAAAGGGGGACTCCAATCTAGACAAAAACTCTGCTAACCAGCCAAGTGGTTAGATGTTAAATATTTCCTTAGAGGAACACAGGCCGCCATTATTGATTTCCTTTAAAAACAGGAATTGCCCGGCTGTCATCCTCCTACATACAGCACAGACGTAATTCCGAAGGGACAGGACAGGACAGTGTTTATTAGTATATAGAGAACTCAGGAGATTTCCTCCATCACACCACACAGATTATACAGAGCCGCCAATACACGGCTCACAGGATACAATCCTATCCTATTGTAGTAGATGGACTCTCCCATCACATCAGACTATGATTCTGCCACTCAGCAATCCATCCCATAACAATCCTAATGACGTCATCAATACACAGAGCGACGTGCGGCATCCAACCATAACACACACCTTCAGATCATCCTGAACTCCACCATTCTTGGGATCTGTATTCCCTCAGATGCTTAGGGTCTCTGTGCTATGCTGAGCAGTCGGGGGCCCGGGAGCCCCTAAGCACACCACAGCAGCTAAGGGCACAGGAGCCCCTCAGGTTGGCACCTGTAATCTCAGGAACGGAGCATGCTGGGATTTGTAGTCCCCCAGAACCTGAATGCTGGGACCAATAGCCCCACAAGAGAAAAAGCATGCTGGGGTATGCAGAGAATGCTGGGACCAGTAGTTCCTCAGTAGAGATGATCATGCTGGGTTGTATGCAGTCCCCTCAGCATCTTAACCACTTGCCGACCGATAGAGATGATAGAGATGATAGAGATGGAGATATTTTGCAAGTGGATTACTGGGATTATGGCAGTGCGGCCAGCTGCAAAGAGTAGATACTCTTTGCTGGCCTCTATGGTCTTGGAGGACTGGAGCAATGTCATGTTGTCACTTGCAATCCAGGCTGGAAGTAAATACATTTTTTTTATCGTTAGGTTTTTTAAAAGGTAAAAAGGAGATTTGGGGTCCTTTTGGCCCCAGATCCATAAAGAGGACCTGTCATTCTTATTTCTATTACAAGTGATGATTACAATCCTTGTAACAAGAATTTAAAGTGGAGTTCCACCCAAAAGTGGAACTTCCACTCATCAGATTCCTCCCCCACTCCGGTGACACAGTTGGCACCTTTCAGGGGGGAGGGGGGTACAGATACCTGTATATTACAGGTATCTGTACCCACTTCCGGCATAGATACCCGCAGAATCTGCGGATATTTACGCCACTTCCTGCTCCCTCCCCGCTGCCTGCTGGGAAACACACGGGTCCCAGAAGCAGCAGGGACCATCCGGATTGCGCTGCGCGACTCGCGCATGCGCAGTAGGGAACCGGGAAGTGAAGCCGCACGGCTTCACTTCCTGATTCCCTTACCGAAGATGGAGGCGGCAGCACCCGAGGACGGAGAGACGCTTCGGCCTCGGGTGCCGACATCGCGGGCGCCCTGGACAGGTAAGTGTCCATGTTTTAAAAGTCAGCAGCTGCAGTATTTGTAGCTGCTGACTTTTAAAAAAAATTTTTTCGGTGGCGCTCCGCTTTAAAAAAAAAAAAAAATAAATAAATTTAACACTGCGCAAGTGTTAATTTAGTCGACTAAAACATTTTAGTCGACTAAATGAATACTATTTTAGACAACTAAAATATGACTAAAACAATTGAGAAGACTAAAATACGACTAAAATGCCATTTTAGTCAAAAGACTAAGACTAAAACTAAATTGAAATTTGACTTCAAAATTAACCTTGGTCTATAGTGCATGTTCATACCTCAATACCATAAATAATAACATATGAGATTTTTCACTCCAGTAGTATATAATGAGTTTGGAAATGGTAGAGAATTGTTAACTAATGCATTACAATTTAATTACACCTATTATATTTTAGACAACTAAAATGAGTTTGATGATTAAAAACAAACAATTGCAGAAGACTAAAATGGGACTAAAACTAAAAAGACATTTTAGTCCTAAGACTAAAACTAAATCGAAATTTGCTGCCAAATGAACACTGCTCTGTGCGGAGTGTTTGTAAATATGTGGCCCCTCTGCGGCCGCATATTTGCATGCAATAGCACCGATAGAGCTCTGCAGGTCGCGCACGCATACGTAAACTGTGATCGCACCACACATGTGAGGTAACGCCACGAACGTTGGAGTGAGAGCAATAATTCTAGCACTAGATGTCCTCTAACTCTAAACAGGTAACCTGTAAATGTGTTTAAAACATCACCTATGAAGATTTTTAGGTACCGTAGTTCATCACCATTCTACAAGCATGCGCAATTTTAGTGTGACATGTTAGGTGTCTATTTACTCGGCGTAACATTTTTCACATTACACAAAAAGAATTGGGGTAAATATTGTGTTTTTTGTTCATGAACCACTTAAAGATCGCCCACTACATATATACTGAGGCAAGTATTGCGCGAAACATACCAGTACCTCCTTTCGTGTAATAGATACTGTGGGCGTGCCCGCTGCACGGAGGGGGAGCCAATCAGCATGTCCGGCGGACCCGATGTCCGCCACCCACCCGCAAACGCTCCAGGGAGAGGCAAAACGGGGGATGTAAACAAGGCAGATCCCAGTTCTGACAGGGAAGTGCAGAGATCTTCTGTTCCTTATAAGCAGGAACATGGATCTCTGCGTTCTTCCTTTCAGTCCATCCCCCCACACAGTTAGAAAAACACTCCCAATCCTTTGATCGCACCCCTCCATGTTAACCCCTTCCCCGCCAGTGTCAGTGCATTTTTTTTTTTAAGCACTGACCATTGTATTGGTGTTACTGGTCCCCAAAAAGCGTCAGATTTGTCCGCCGCAATGTCACAGTCCTGCTAGAAATCGCCGTCATTACTAGTAAAAAATAAATAAATGAAAAAAAATTCTATAAATCTATCCCATAGTTTGTAGACGCGATAACTTTTGCGCAATCCAATCAATATACGCTTATTGGGATTTTTTTTTAACCAAAAATATGTAACAGAATACATATTGGCCTAAATTGATGAAGAAATTGGATATGTATTATAACAGAAGGTAAAAAAAAAAAATTTCTCCCCCCAAAATTGTTGCTCTTTTTGTTTATAGCACAAAAAACAAAACAAAAAAAAACAAAACAAAAACAAAAAACAAAAAACAAGCGATCAAATACTACCAAAAGAAAGCTCTGTGGGGAAAAAAAGGACATCAATTTTATTTGGGTACAGCATTGCACGACCGGGCAATTGTTACTTAAAAAGGAGGTTCACCTCCCCCACGAAAAGTAAAAAAAAAAAAAAAAAAAGTCAGCAGCTACAAATACTGCAGCTACTGACTTTGAATATTAGGACACTTACCTGTCCAGCCGCCGCCATTCCTAGTAAGGGAACCCGACAGTGAAGCCTTTCGGCTTCACAGCCGGTTCCCAAATGCGCTGCGCCTTCTAATTGGTCCAGTGGCGGAGGAAGGAGCCAAACTTCCGGGAGACAAGGCTGTGGCCCAATCGCCCAGAATTTGGGAATGAGTAACTGTCAAAAACAGGTATCTGTTCCCCCCCCCGAAAGGTCCCAAACGTGGCACTGGAGGGAGGGGGGGGGGGCAGATAGATAAGCAGAAGTTCCACTTTCGAGTGAAACTCAGCTTTAAAGTAACACTGCTGTATTCCAAAAAAATTGCCTGGTCAGGAAGGGGGGGGGGGGCAAAACCTTCTGGGGCTGAAGTGGTTAAAAGTTGTTTTTTTTATTTTGGTTCACATTTTACGTGTCAAATCTGCAGCAATGAAACCGTCCTAATTGGTGCAACACAACATTTGCAGCGCCGCACCGATTTTAAAAAGTAGCTTCTGTACATTTTTTTGCGATTTCCATTGACATCTATGAAGAAACCCGCACAGATGTCTCTGAGATCGGGACTGACATGTGCGGGTGGACTGGAGCGGGTGGACTGGAGCGGGTGGACTGGAGCGGGTTCAGCTGAACTCACACGCCTTTCATTCCCGCAGCTCAGTGTGTGAACCCGGGCTCAATTGCATTTGCAAAACCCCTGTGCAAATACCGTGTGACAGCAAATTGCAACGACCGCTATTTTATTCTCTGGGTTGTCTGAAAAAGAGAAAAAAACTTATGTTTGGGGGTTATAAGTAATTTTCTAGCAAAACGTGCCAATTTAAACTTGTAAACAAAAAGTTCCAGAAAAACCCTGGTCTTCAAGGGTTTAAAGTAAAACCAAGGGCTGGAGTGGAGAGGGATTAGAACCTCTGTCAGTTTATATTGCCGTGTCCCCGGTAGAGAGATTCCCCTCTCTATTTGTCTCGTTTACTGATATCAGAGAATAAAAGGGAAAATACATAAGATGGGTTGTCACCACGACAGGAATAGAGGAGAAATCTTCTAGCGGGGACACTCTCTCCCTACGGTGGGTTTCTCTCTCCCTCTATGGTGGGATTCTCTCTCCCTATGGTGGGATTCTCTCCCTCCCTATGGTGGGATTCTCTCCCTCCCTATGGTGGGATTCTCTCTCTCTCTCCTCTATGGTGGGATTCTCTCTCTCCCCTCTATGGTGGGATTCTCTCTCTCTCTCCCCTCTATGGTGGGATTCTCTCTCTCTCTCCTCTATGGTGGGATTCTCTCTCTCTCCTCTATGGTGGGATTCTCTCTCTCTCTCCCCTCTATGGTGGGATTCCCTCTCTCCCCTCTATGGTGGGATTCTCCCTCTCTCCCCTCTATGGTGGGATTCTCCCTCTCTCCCCTCTATGGTGGGATTCTCCCTCTCTCCCCTCTATGGTGGGATTCTCCCTCTCTCCCCTCTATGGTGGGATTCTCCCTCTCTCCCCTCTATGGTGGGATTCTCCCTCTCTCCCCTCTATGGTGGGATTCTCCCTCTCTCCCCTCTATGGTGGGATTCTCCCTCTCTCCCCTCTATGGTGGGATTCTCCCTCTCTCCCCTCTATGGTGGGATTCTCCCTCTCTCCCCTCTATGGTGGGATTCTCCCTCTCTCCCCTCTATGGTGGGATTCTCCCTCTCTCTCCTCTATGGTGGGATTCTCCCTCTCTCTCCTCTATGGTGGGATTCTCTCTCTCCCCTCTATGGTGGGATTCTCTCTCTCCCCTCTATGGTGGGATTCTCACTCTCCCCTCTATGGTGGGATTCTCTCTCTATATGGTGGGATTCTCTCTCTATATGGTGGGATTCTCTCTCTATATGGTGGGATTCTCTCTCTATATGGTGGGATTCTCTCTCTATATGGTGGGATTATCTCTCTCTATGGTGGGATTATCTCTCTCTATGGTGGGATTATCTCTCTCTATGGTGGGATTATCTCTCTCTATGGTGGGATTATCTCTCTCTATGGTGGGATTATCTCTCTCTCTCCTCTATGGTGGGATTATCTCTCTTCTCTATGGTGGGATTTTCTCTCTCTCTTCTATGGTGGGATTCTCTCTCTCTATGGTGGGATTCTCTCTCTCTATGGTGGGATTCTCTCTCTCTATGGTGGGATTCTCTCTCTCTATGGTGGGATTCTCTCTCTCTATGGTGGGATTCTCTCTCCTCTATGGTGGGATTCTCTCTCCTCTATGGTGGGATTCTCTCTCCTCTATGGTGGGATTCTCCCTCTCTCCCCTCTATGGTGGGATTCTCCCTCTCTCCCCTCTATGGTGGGATTCTCCCTCTCTCCCCTCTATGGTGGGATTCTCCCTCTCTCCCCTCTATGGTGGGATTCTCCCTCTCTCCCCTCTATGGTGGGATTCTCCCTCTCTCTCCATGGTGGGATTCTCTCTCTCCCCTCTATGGTGGGATTCTCTCTCTCCCCTCTATGGTGGGATTCTCTCTCTCCCCTCTATGGTGGGATTCTCACTCTCCTCTCTATGGTGGGATTCTCTCTCTCCCCTCTATGGTGGGATTCTCTCTCTCCCCTCTATGGTGGGATTCTCACTCTCCCCTCTATGGTGGGATTCTCTCTCTATATGGTGGGATTCTCTCTCTATATGGTGGGATTCTCTCTCTATATGGTGGGATTCTCTCTCTCTATGGTGGGATTCTCTCTCTCTATGGTGGGATTCTCTCTCTCCTCTATGGTGGGATTCTCTCTCTCCTCTATGGTGGGATTCTCTCTCTCTATGGTGGGATTTTCTCTCTCTTCTATGGTGGGATTCTCTCTATGGTGGGATTCTCTCTCTCTCTCCTCTATGGTGGGATTCTCTCTCTCCTCTATGGTGGGATTCTCTCTCTCTCTCTCCTCTATGGTGGGATTCTCTCTCTCTCCTCTATGGTGGGATTCTCTCTCTCTCCTCTATGGTGGGATTCTCTCTCCCCTCTATGGTGGGATTCTCTCTCTCTCTCTCTCTCCTCTATGGTGGGATTCTCTCTCTCTCTCTATGGTGGGATTCTCTCTCTCTCCTCTATGGTGGGATTCTCTCTCTCTATGGTGGGATTCTCTCTCTCTATGGTGGGATTCTCTCTCTCTATGGTGGGATTCTCTCTCTCTATGGTGGGATTCTCTCTCTCCTCTATGGTGGGATTCTCTCTCTCCTCTATGGTGGGATTCTCTCTCTCTCTCCTCTATGGTGGGATTCTCTCTCTCTCTCCTCTATGGTGGGATTCTCTCTCTCTCTCCTCTATGGTGGGATTCTCTCTCTCTCTCCTCTATGGTGGGATTCTCTCTCTCTCTCCTCTATGGTGGGATTCTCTCTCTCTCTCCTCTATGGTGGGATTCTCTCTCTCTCTCCTCTATGGTGGGATTCTCTCTCTCTCTCCTCTATGGTGGGATTCTCTCTCTCTCTCCTCTATGGTGGGATTCTCTCTCTCTCTCCTCTATGGTGGGATTCTCTCTCTCTCTCCTCTATGGTGGGATTCTCTCTCTCTCTCCTCTATGGTGGGATTCTCTCTCTCTCTCCTCTATGGTGGGATTCTCTCTCTCTCTCCTCTATGGTGGGATTCTCTCTCTCTCTCCTCTATGGTGGGATTCTCTCTCTCTCTCCTCTATGGTGGGATTCTCTCTCTCCCCTCTATGGTGGGATTCTCTCTCTCTCCTCTATGGTGGGAGTCTCTCTCTCTCTCCTCTATGGTGGGAGTCTCTCTCTCCTCTATGGTGGGAGTCTCTCTCTCTCCTCTATGGTGGGAGTCTCTCTCTCTCCTCTATGGTGGGAGTCTCTCTCCTCTATGGTGGGAGTCTCTCTCCTCTATGGTGGGAGTCTCTCTCTCTCTCTCCTCTATGGTGGGAGTCTCTCTCTCTCTCTCCTCTATGGTGGGAGTCTCTCTCTCTCTCTCCTCTATGGTGGGATTCTCTCTCTCTCCTCTATGGTGGGAGTCTCTCTCTCTCTCCTCTATGGTGGGAGTCTCTCTCTCTCTCTCCTCTATGGTGGGAGTCTCTCTCTCTCTCTCCTCTATGGTGGGAGTCTCTCTCTCTCTCTCCTCTATGGTGGGAGTCTCTCTCTCTCCTCTATGGTGGGAGTCTCTCTCTCTCTCTCCTCTATGGTGTGATTCTCTCTCTATGGTGGGATTCTCTCTCTCTCCTCTATGGTGGGAGTCTCTCTCTCTCCCCTCTATGGTGGGATTCTCTCTCTCTCTCCTCTATGGTGGGATTCTCTCTCTCTCTCCTCTATGGTGGGATTCTCTCGCTCTCTCTATGGTGGGATTCTCTCGCTCTCTCCTCTATGGTGGGATTCTCTCGCTCTCTCCTCTATGGTGGGATTCTCTCGCTCTCTCCTCTATGGTGGGATTCTCTCGCTCTCTCCTCTATGGTGGGATTCTCTCGCTCTCTCCTCTATGGTGGGATTCTCTCGCTCTCTCCTCTATGGTGGGATTCTCTCGCTCTCTCCTCTATGGTGGGATTCTCTCGCTCTCTCCTCTATGGTGGGATTCTCTCGCTCTCTCCTCTATGGTGGGATTCTCTCGCTCTCTCCTCTATGGTGGGATTCTCTTGCTCTCTCCTCTATGGTGGGATTCTCTCGCTCTCTCCTCTATGGTGGGATTCTCTCGCTCTCTCCTCTATGGTGGGATTCTCTCGCTCTCCTCTATGGTGGGATTCTCTCGCTCTCCTCTATGGTGGGATTCTCTCGCTCTCCTCTATGGTGGGATTCTCTCGCTCTCCTCTATGGTGGGATTCTCTCTCTCTCCTCTATGGTGGGATTCTCTCTCTCTCCTCTATGGTGGGATTCTCTCTCTCTCCTCTATGGTGGGATTCTCTCTCTCTCCTCTATGGTGGGATTCTCTCTCTCTCTCCTCTATGGTGGGATTCTCTCTCTCTCTCCTCTATGGTGGGATTCTCCCTCTCTCCTCTATGGTGGGATTCTCCCTCTCTCCTCTATGGTGGGATTCTCCCTCTCTCTCCTCTATGGTGGGATTCTCTCTCTCTCCTCTATGGTGGGATTCTCTCTCTCTCCTCTATGGTGGGATTCTCTCTCTCTCCTCTATGGTGGGATTCTCTCTCTCTCCTCTATGGTGGGATTCTCTCTCTCTCCTCTATGGTGGGATTCTCTCTCTCTCTTCTATGGTGGGATTCTCTCTCTCTCTTCTATGGTGGGATTCTCTCTCTCTCCTCTATGGTGGGATTCTCTCTCTCTTCTATGGTGGGATTCTCTCTCTCTCCTCTATGGTGGGATTCTCTCTCTCCTCTATGGTGGGATTCTCTCTCACTTCCTGTTTTCAGTACGGAACAGGAAGTGAAATCTCCCCAATGGGGTCACAGCTGACAACGGAAGTGTTGTGTGAAGGTCGGGATCTGAGGCCCGTTCCTGGCACGGAGTACGTCGCTGGGCCTTGTAGTCCCTCAGCACAGGCCGCGGGTACACAGGACACACACAGAGGCCCTCACCTTGGTGCAGTACGGACAGAAGCTCTTACTGAACACCATCACCGGGTTCTGGTCCACCATCTCCTGCACCCGGCTCCGGAGCCCATCGTTGCCGGTTGGCGGCATGGCGGCGTCTGTGGATGTGTGCGCCTCGGCGGACTGAGCGGCGCTCTCTTTCCCGCCAGCCACGCCCACTCCCCCCTCCTCCTCAGCCGTGACGTCACCTCACCGCGGGACACGCCCCCCGCACAGTGCTTAGTTAGGATGATGAGGCAGAAAGACAGTCACGTGATTCAGGAGGAGTCGGGATAAAGCTGACATGTATCCATGGTAACAGCCGATTTCACACGTGGTTTAATTCCACCGGACCATCAATTACATATGTTCATGGCAACTGTCATTCACCACATGTGTCCATGGCAACTGTCATTCACCACATGTGTCCATGTCAACTGTCAATCACCACATGTGTCCATGGCAACTGTCATTCACCACATGTGTCCATGGCAACTGTCACTCACCACATGTGTCCATGGCAACTGTTATTTACCACATGTGTCCATGGCAACTGTCACTTACCCTATGTGTCCATGGCAACTGTCACTCACCACATGTGTCCATGGCAACTGTCACTCACCACATGTGTCCATGGCAACTGTCAATTTACCACATGTGTCTATGGTAACTGTCACTCACCCCATGTGTCCATGGCAACTGTCACTCACCACATGTGTCCATGGCAACTGTCATTCACCACATGTGTTCATGGCAACTGTCACTCACCACATGTGTCCATGGCAACTGTCATTCACCACATGTGTCCATGGCAACTGTCAATTCACCACATGTGTCTATGGCAGCTGTCATTCATCACATGTTTCCATGGCAACTGTGATTCAGTCACCTGCCAAAGGCAACTGTCATTCATCAGATGTGTCCATGGCAACTGTCACTCACCATATGTGTCCATGGCAACTGTCATTCACCACATGTGTCCATGTCAACTGTCATTCACCACATGTGTCCATGGCAACTGTGATTCAGTCACCTGTCAAAGGCAACTTTCATTCATCAGAAGTGTCCATGACAATTGTCATTCATCAGATGTGTCCATGGCAACTGTCATCCATCAGATGTGTCAATGACAACTGTCATCCATCAGATGTGTCCATGGCAACTGTCATTCACATGTGTCCATGGCAACTGTCATTCACATGTGTCCATGGCAACTGTGTATCAATCATTTGTCCATGGCAACTGTCATTCATCAGATGTGTCCATGGCAACTGTCATTTACCACATGTGTCCATGGCAACTGTGTATCAATCATTTGTCCATGGCAACTATCATTCACCACATGTGTCCATGGAAACTGTCATTCACAGCATGTGTCATTGTCGGCGTTTGATGTCGGTGTCTCGCAGTTCCCAGGTCTCATCTCTCTAATACCCTGACATTTGTTGCCAAATTCATGAATAAAATGAGATGGAAATGTAGGAATTATTCTGCTAATTACCTCTCAGGGTCACAAATTGATCATTTCGGTGTGTCTTATGGCCCGTACACACGATCTGATTATTGGATGACAGATTGTCCTTTTTTTTTTTTGCACGCTAGTAGCATATCGAAAATGGAGAGGTAACTAAAGTTACGAAAAACTTCTGGTACGACAGAATAAAAAAATCGGAAGTGATGTCATGTATTGTAGTGTGTTTGTATTGTATTTTCGGACGACAACTGTACTGACTAAACGAAAATCGTACGATCTGGTATCATACGATAAAATTTTTTGTGCGATCGGATAATATCGGATGAACTGTGATGATCGGCCCTCGAAAGCTCTGTGCTAACGATCCGATTATTGTCCAATCGCTTCAAAAGCGGTATTTTTCCAACTATTTTCGGATCGTGTGTACGGACCATTGGAGACAAATAAATTGTATTTTTTTTTTTATTCTCAGTGCTGTTAGTAAACAAGATTATAATAACATAACATGTTAATAAAACAAGTCTAAATATTTTATTAACAGGGAAGCCTTCTGTGTTTCTATGGAGATTTTAACATCTAAAACATCTAAAAAAGGGTTTATCTCTCGGGGGTTAAAACTGTTTGCAGAGAGGATACTTAGCGTTGTAACCAACTGACCGGCGGGGTATGATCTACATTGCAGAATTCCGGACTCGGTGTGGCCCGGCTCCATACCGCCCAACTTTCTCAGCTGGGAATGAGGGACACCTATTAGCAAAAGCATGTAGGCATAGGACACGCCCCCTGCCACGCCCCCTTAAAGGAGAATTGTACAAAGAAATTATTGGTTAAACCCACTAAGTGCTTTTTTTTAATCACTACTCTTCCTTTATATTGGTTTTCAAAATTACAAATGCAGCAATTTAGACATTGAATGAAAGGTTTAGCACTGGGAAAAACTTTATTGATAGATAAAAAGTGCATTTTATATACAACTTTATAGATCAGAGCAAAATGAGGGACAAATGAGGAGGAAAGAGGGACAGAGGGACATTGCTCCAAATCAGGGACAGTCCCTCCAAATCAGGGACAGTTGGGAGGTATGCGCCTTGCGGCTCTCTTGGAATGGACCGTCCTGCTAGTTTTTAGTCTGTGATTTGTCCTTATCATGTATTTGAGGTTGTTTTTTTATACATGATTTCTGTGGGGGGCTCTGTACTTTATAAATTCTATCTGTTGTTTCTATTTTGTTGCGGATTGCTGGATTCTTCTTTACTAAATAAAGAATTTGCAAAATAAAACTGTTTGCAGATATTAGAATCAACAAGCAAAGCTTTATATTATTTTCTTAAAGAGGAACTGCAGACTGCTTACATAATGTGTAATAAAAAAACATCTTTGCCATTCTGAAGCTTCCCTCCAACCAATTTGCATATTATTTTTTATATACTGTGACTGAGTGACTCTATACTTTGCCAAATATGCTGCAGAAATTTCCCTCCACTGAGTCTGGCTGCAGCCATTTTAATTGTGGGCAGCTGAAGCTGATGCCTGTTCACTTCCTGGATTTACACAGACACACAGAGGCACACCTCCAGCTCTGCAGCCCTGCAACTCTCATTGGCCCTCTTATGATTCCCCCCTTCTCCTGGCAAACTCTCAGGAGAGCGAGAGCTGTGCATGATGCCATAAGCCTAGGCTAATGACCAGACAAGAAACAGGAAGTGGGCTGTATGAGGTATTTACCGGCAGAAAAAAAATGTTTTACTATCCAAAGTTAAAACAACAACAAGGGCAGAAAATTTAATAGATGGAAAGATGAAAAAAATGACTGAAGTTCCGCTTTAATGATTTTAAAACATTGGCTTCTGCTTTCCTGGGGGAGTTCAGTAATAAGTAATACGCACCTAGAGTGTCTTGAAGAGCTTCCTGCCCACAGAAATATGTTTATATTTGTTATTTTCTGTATGCACCATAGCTGCCGATCGCTTAAAGTGTCTGTAAACCCTTACACACCACTTTTACCTACAGGTAAGCCTATAATAAGGCTTACCTGTAGGTACCGTGAATATCTCCTAAACCTGCATTGTTTAATAGACATTTACTGTATCAGCATGTGCCGTTTCTTCAGCTGCTGTGCTGTTATTGGTGGATCCTACGTGCACGCGCGGGATTGACGTAATCGTGGCTCTGGCCAATCACAGCGCTGCAGCCCGTGATACCCGGAAATAACAGCGGTGTGATGGGACCGCTGCAGGGGGTTTCGACCTAAGGTAAGTATTTCATAATGAGCTAGTATGCTATGCTTTAATTAGAATGATACTTAATACTTTAATTAGAATGATACTTAATACTTTAATTAGAATAATACATTCTCCACGTGAATTCAAGATTTGTGATCCTATTTTGCTTGCTGTAGACTAGAGCAAGCTAAGTCCTCCAGCAGGATACATTTCTAAATGAATGGTGCCCTCTGGTGGATAAATACCAATATACACCCTTTAATGTTTGTTTGTATCAGGTTATTAGGAACATCACCCTACCTGACCCCCCTCCCCCCACCCAAAAAAAAAAAAAAATAATAATAATCCTTAACAATTGTCACAGTCTCAAAAAAAAGAAAGAAAAAGAAAATGTCATGTGTTTCATCCGCTCTCCTCTGATCCTCCCCTTGTTCCACAGTCCCAAATCCATCTGCTGATAGACCAGGGCCTTGGGGGCACTCTCCACATGCTCAGTTTGGTGTTTTTTTCCTGGGAGAGTGCATGTGATCAGTACAGGGCCAATCAGCACTGTCCAGACAGAAGGTCAAGAGACCAGACACTGACAGAAGGCACAAGACTGCTATATACTGCTCATAGAAAAGCTATTTAGTAGTTTATATTTACTAAAACAATTGCATTTCTGTGCTCTGTGTACTGTGGGAGACCAGATATAGTGAGTACAAGTGTAGGTGTCAGTGTAGGGGTTGGTGTCAGTGTAAGTTTTGGTGTAGGTGTCAGAGTAGGTGTAGGTGTCAGCGTAGGTGTAGGTGTCTGTGTAGCCATTAGTGTCAGTGTAGGTGTTGGTGTAGGTGTTGGTGTCGGTGTCAGTGTTGGTGTCGGTGCCAGTGTAGGTGTAGGTGTCAATGTCAATATTGGTGTCAGTGTAGGTGTCGGTGTCAGTGTAGGTGTTGGTGTATGTGTCAGTGTAGGTGTCGGTGTCAGTGTCAATGTTGGTGTCAGTGTAGGTGTCGGTGTCAGTGTAGGTGTTGGTGTCGGTGTCAGTGTCAATGTTGGTGTCAGTGTAGGTGTCGGTGCCAGTGTCAATGTTGGTGTCAGTGTAGGTGTCGGTGTCAGTGTAGGTGTCGGTGTCAGTGTAGGTGTTGGTGTGGGTGTCAGTGTAGGTGTCGGTGTCAGTGTCAATGTTGGTGTCAGTGTAGGTGTCGGTGTCAGTGTAGGTGTTGGTGTCAGTGTAGGTGTCGGTGTCAGTGTAGGTGTCGGTGTCAGTGTAGGTGTCGGTGTCAGTGTCAATGTTGGTGTCAGTGTAGGTGTCGGTGTCAGTGTCAATGTTGGTGACAGTGTAGGTGTCGGTGTCAGTGTAAGTTTTGGTGTAGGTGTCAGAGTAGGTGTAGGTGTCAGTGAAGGTGTCAGTGCAGGTTTCAGTCTGGGAGCTGGTGTAGGTGTCAGTTTAGGTGTCTGTGTAGGCGTTAGTGTCAGTGTTGGTGTCGGTGTCAGTGTAGGTGTTGATGTCAGTGTAGGTGTTGATGTAGGTGTCAGTGTAGGTGTAGATGTCAATGTCGGAGTCAGTGTAGGTGTCGGTGTCAGTGTAGGTGTTGGTGTCGGTGCCAGTGTAAGTGTCAGTGCAAGTGTAGGTGTTAGTGTTGGTGTCGCTGTCAGTGTAGGTGTCGATACTAGTGTAGGTGTTGGTGTAGGTGTCAGTGTCAGTGTAGGTGTCGCTGTCAGTGTAGGTGTTGATGTCAGTGTAGGTGTTGGTGTAGGTGTCAGTGTCAGTGTAGGTGTCGCTGTCAGTGTAGGTGTTGATGTCAGTGTAGGTGTTGGTGTAGGTGTCAGTGTCAGTGTAGGTGTCGCTGTCAGTGTAGGTGTTGGTGCCAGTGTAAGTGTCAGTGCAAGTGTAGGTGTCGTGTCAGTGTTGGTGTCAGTGTAAGTTTTGGTGTAGGCGTCAGAGTAGGTGTAGGTGTCGGTATAGGTGTCAGTGTAGGTGTTGGTGTCAGTGTAATGCCCCGTACACACGGTCGGACTTTTCATCTACAAAAGTCCGACAGCCTGTCCGACAGACTTTCGGCGGACTTCCGGTGGACTTTCGGCGGACTTGCGGCAGACTTTCTAACGAACAGACTTGCCTACACACGACCACACAAAAGTCCGACGGATTCGTACGTGATGACATACACCGGACTAAAATAAGGAAGTTGATAGCCAGTAGCCAATAGCTGCCCTAGCATGGGTTTTTGTCCGTAGGACTAGCATACAGACGAGCGGACTTCGGGGTCCGTCGTAGTTACGACGTAAAGATTTAAAGCATGTTTCAAATCTAAAGTACGTCGGATTTGAGGCTAAAAAAGTACGTTGAAAGTCCGGAGAAGCCCACACACGATCGGATTACCAGCCAGCTTTAGTCCGTCAGCGTCCGTTGGACTTTTGTAGCTGAAAAGTCCGACCGTGTGTACGCGGCATAAGAGTCGGTGGCAGTGTAGGTGTCGGTGTGGGTGGCAGTGTATGTGTCGGTGTTGGCGTCAGTGTAGGTGTCAGTATAGGTGTCAATGTAGGTGTCGGTGTAAGTGTCAGTGTAAGTGTCAATGTAAGTGTCAGTGTAGGTGTCTGTGTCAGTGTAGGTGTTGGTGTCGGTGTCAGTTTAGGTTTTAATGTTGGTGTCGGTGTCAGTGTAGGTGTCAGCGTAGGTGTCAGTGTAAGTTTTTGGTGTAGGTGTCAGTGTGGGTGTCAGTCTAGGTGTTGGTGCAGGTGTCATTGTAGGTATTGGTGTCAGTGTAGGTGTCAATGTTGGTGTCGGTGTCAGTGTAGGTGTCTGTGTGGGAGTCAATGTTGGTGTCGGTGTAGGTGTCAGTGTAGGTGTAGTGTCAGTGTAGGTGCAGTGTAGGTGTCAGTGTCAGTGTCAGTGTTGGTGCCAGCGTAGGTTTAGGTGTCAGTGTGGGTGTCAGTGTAGGTGTCAGTGTAGGTGTCGGTGTAAGTGTCGGTGTAAGTGTCAGTGTAAGTATCAGTGTAGGTGGCAGTGTAGGTGTCGGTGTTGGTGTCAGTGTAGGTTTCAGTGTAGGTTTCGGTGTAGGTGTCGGTGTAAGTGTCAGTGTAGGTGTCGGTGTCAGTGTAGGTGTCGGTGTAAGTGTCAGTGTAGGTGTCGGTGTAAGTGTCGGTGTAAGTGTCAGTGTAAGTATCAGTGTAGGTGGCAGTGTAGGTGTCGGTGTTGGTGTCAGTGTAGGTTTCAGTGTAGGTTTCGGTGTAGGTGTCGGTGTAAGTGTCAGTGTAGGTGTCGGTGTCAGTGTAGGTGTCGGTGTAGGTGTTGGTGTAGGTGTCGGTGTAAGTGTCAGTGTAGGTGTCAGTGTAGGTGTAATGCCGCGTACACACGGTCAGACTTTTCATCTACAAAAGTCCGACAGCCTGTCCGACAGACTTTCGGCGGACTTGCGGCGGACTTGCGGCAGACTTTCTAACGAACAGACTTGCCTACACACGACCACACAAAAGTCCGACGGATTCGTACGTGATGACATACACCGGACTAAAATAAGGAAGTTGATAGCCAGTAGCCAATAGCTGCCCTAGCGTGGGTTTTTGTCCGTAGGACTAGCATACAGACGAGCGGACTTCGGGGTCCGTCGTAGTTACGACGTAAAGATTTAAAGCATGTTTCAAATCTAAAGTACGTCGGATTTGAGGCTAAAAAAGTACGTTGAAAGTCCGAAGAAGCCCACACACGATCGGATTACCAGCCAGCTTTAGTCCGTCAGCGTCCGTTGGACTTTTGTAGCTGAAAAGTCCGACCGTGTGTACGCGGCATAAGTGTCAGTGTTGGTGTCGGTGTGGGTGTCAGTGTAGGTGTAGGTGTCGGTGTCAGTGTGGGTGTCATTGATGGTGTCGGTGTCAGTGTAGGTGTCAGTATAAGTGTCAGTGTTGGTGTCTGTGTCAGTGTAGGTGTCGGTGTCAGTGTGGGTGTCAGTGTTGGTATCGGTGTCAGTGTAGGTGTCGGTATAAGTGTCAGTGTAGGTGTTGGTGTCAGTGTGGGTGTGGGTGTCAGTGTCGGTGTCAGTGTAGGTGTCGGTATAAGTGTCAGTGTTGGTGTCGGTGTGGGTGTCAGTGTAGGTGTAGGTGTCGGTGTCAGTGTAGGTGTCGGTATAAGTGTCAGTGTAGGTGTCGGTGTCAGTGTGGGTGTCGGTGTCAGTGTGGGTGTCAGTGTAGGTGTCGGTATAAGTGTCAGTGTTGGTGTTGGTGTGGGTGTCAGTGTAGGTGTCGGTGTCAGTGTAGGTGTCAGTGTCGGTGTGGGTGTCAGTGTAGGTGTCGGTGTCAGTGTATGTGTCGGTGTAAGTGTCAGTGTAGGTGTCAGTGTCGGTGTGGGTGTCAGTGTAGGTGTCGGTGTCAGTGTAGGTGTCGGTGTAAGTGTCAGTGTAGGTGTCAGTGTAGATGTCGGTGTAAGTGTCAGTGTAGGTGTCAGTGTAGGTGTAAGTGTTGGTGTCGGTGTCAGTGTAGGTGTTCGTGTAGGTATAGGTGTCAGTGTAGGTGTTGTGTCAGTGTAGGTGTCGGTATAATTGTCAGTGCAGGTATCAGTGTAGGTGTCAGTGTTGGTGTCGGTGTCAGTGTGGGTGTGGGTGTCAGTGTTGGTGTCGGTGTCAGTGTAGGTGTCAGTGTTGGTGTCGGTGTCAGTGTAGGTGTCGGTATAAGTGTCAGTGTAGGTGTCGGTGTCAGTGTGGGTGTGGGTGTCAGTGTTGATGTCGGTGTCAGTGTAGGTGTCGGTATAAGTGTCAGTGTTGATGTCGGTGTGGGCGTCAGTGTAGGTGTCGGTGTCAGTGTGGGTGTGAGTGTCAGTGTTGGTGTAGGTGTCAGTGTAGGTGTCGGTATAAGTGTCAGTGTTGGTGTCGGTGTCAGTGTGGGTGTCAGTGTTGGTGTCGGTGTCGGTATAAGTGTCAGTGCTGGTGTCAGTGTAGGTGTCGGTATAAGTGTCAGTGTAGGTGTCGGTGTCAGTGTGGGTGTCAGTGTTGGTGTCAGTGTAGGTGTCGGTATAAGTGTCAGTGTAGGTGTCGGTGTCAGTGTGGGTGTCAGTGTAGGTGTCGGTATAAGTGTCAGTGTCGGTGTCGGTGTCAGTGTAGGTGTCAGTGTCGGTGTCTGTGTCAGTGTGGGTGTGGGTGTCAGTGTAGGTGTCAGTGTAGGTGTCAGTGTCGGTGTTGGTGTCAGTGTGGGTGTCAGTGTCAGTGTAGGTGTCGGTGTCAGTGTAGGTGTCGGTATAAGTGACAGTGTAGGTGTCGGTGTTAGTGTAGTTGTCGGTATAAGTGTCAGTGTAGGTGTCGGTGTGGGTGTAGGTATCGGTGTCAGTGTCGGTGTCAGTGTAGGTGTAGGTGTCGGTATAAGTGTCAGTGTTGGTGTCAGTGTGGGTGTCAGTGTAGGTGTAGGTGTCGGTGTGGGTGTCAGTGTGGGTGTGGGTGTCAGTGTTGGTGTCGGTGTAGGTGTAGGTGTCGGTATAAGTGTCAGTGTTGGTGTCGGTGTGGGTGTCAGTGTAGGTGTCGGTGTCAGTGTGGGTGTCAGTGTGGGTGTGGGTGTCAGTGTAGGTGTCAGTGTCGGTGTAGGTGTCGGTGTAGGTGTCGGTGTCAGTGTGGGTGTCGGTGTTGGTGTCAGTGTAGGTGTTGGTGTCAGTGTTGGTGTTGGTGTCAGTGTAGGTGTCGGTGTGGGTGTCAGTGTGGGTGTCAGTGTGGGTGTGGGTGTCAGTGTAGGTGTCAGTGTAGGTGTCAGTGTCGGTGTAGGTGTCGGTGTCAGTGTTGGTGTCAGTGTAGGTGTTGGTGTCAGTGTAGGTGTCAGTGTTGGTGTCGGTGTCAGTGTAGGTGTCGGTGTTGGTGTCAGTGTAGGTGTTGGTGTCAGTGTAGGTGTTGGTGTCAGTGTTGGTGTTGGTGTCAGTGTAGGTGTTGGTGTCGGTGTTGGTGTCAGTGTAGGTGTCGGTGTCAGTGTAGGTGTCGGTGTTGGTGTCAGTGTAGGTGTTGGTGTCAGTGTAGGTGTCGGTGTCAGTGTAGGTGTTGGTGTCGGTGTAGGTGTCGGTGTTGGTGTCAGTGTAGGTGTCGGTGTCAGTGTTGGTGTTGGTGTCAGTGTAGGTGTTGGTGTCAGTGTAGGTGTCAGTGTTGGTGTCGGTGTCAGTGTAGGTGTCGGTGTTGGTGTCAGTGTAGGTGTTGGTGTCAGTGTAGGTGTTGGTGTCAGTGTTGGTGTCAGTGTAGGTGTTGGTGTCGGTGTTGGTGTCAGTGTAGGTGTCGGTGTTGGTGTCAGTGTAGGTGTCGGTGTTGGTGTCAGTGTAGGTGTTGGTGTCAGTGTAGGTGTTGGTGTCGGTGTAGGTGTCGGTGTTGGTGTCAGTGTTGGTGTCGGTGTCAGTGTGGGTGTTGGTGTTGGTGTTTGTGTCGGTGTTGGTGTCGGTGTGGGTGTCGGTGTTGGTGTCGGTGTTGGTGTCAGTGTAGGTGTCAGTGTCAGTGTGGGTGTCAGTGTGGGTGTCAGTGTAGGTGTCAGTGTCGGTATAGGTGTCAGTGTAGGTGTCAGTGTCGGTATAGGTGTCAGTGTAGGTGTCAGTGTCGGTATAGGTGTGGGTGTCAGTGTCGGTGTCGTTGTAGGTGTCAGTGTAGGTGTCGGTGTCAGTGTTGGTGTCGGTGCCAGTGTAGGTGTCAGTGTTGGTATAGGTGTCAGTGTAGGTGTGGGTGTCAGTGTCAGTGTAGGTGTCGGTGTGGGTGTCAGTGTTGGTGTCGGTGTGGGTGTCAGTTTTGGTGTCGGTGTCGGTGTGGGTGTCAGTGTTGGTGTCAGTGTAGGTGTCAGTGTCGGTGTCAGTGTAGGTGTCAGTGTAGGTGTCGGTGTCAGTGTAGGTGTCGGTGTCAGTGTAAGTGTCGGTGTGGGCGTCGGTGTCAGTGTCGGTGTCAGTGTAGGTGTCAGTGTCGGTGTCAGTGTAGGTGTCAGTGTCGGTGTCAGTGTAGGTGTCAGTGTCGGTGTCAGTGTCAGTGTCGGTGTCAGTGTAGGTGTCAGTGTAGGTGTCAGTGTCGGTGTCAGTGTAGGTGTCAGTGTAGGTGACGGTGTAGGTGTCAGTGTAGGTGTCGGTGTCGTTGTGGGTGTCGGTGTCGGTGTAGGTGTCAGTGTTGCTGTCAGTGTAGGTGTCGGTGTGGGCGTCGGTGTCGGTGTCAGTGTTGGTGTGGGTGTCAGTGTGGGTGTCGGTGTCAGTGTAGGTGTCGGTGTCAGTGTAGGTGTCGGTGTCAGTGTGGGTGTATAAAATAAAATGAGATGGAAATGTAGGAATTATTCTGCTAATTACCTCTCGGGTTCACAAATTGCTGATTTCGGCGTGTCTTGGAGACAGATAAATTGTATTTTATTTTTGTTCTCAGTGCTGTTTGCAAACCAAATTACAATAACATAACATGTTAATAAAACAAGTCTAAATATTTTAATTATTAACAGGGAAGCCTTCTGTGTTTCTATGGAGATGGTAACATCTGAAAATGTTTAATCTCTCGGGGGGATAAAACTGTTTGCAGATATTAGAATCAACAAGCAAAGCTTTATATTATTTTCTTAATGATTTTAAAGCATTGGCGGCAGCTTTCCTGGGGGAGTACAGTAATAAGTAAGACACACATCTGGAATGTCTTGAAGTGCTTCCCACCCTCAGAAATAAGTATATATTTATTATTTTCTGGATGCATCAAAGCTCCCGATCGCTTAATTAGAAGGATACAATCTTCATGCAAGATTTGTGATCTGTATAGCAAGCCAAGTTCTCCAGCAGGATAAATTCTTAATTGAATGGTGCCCTCTGGTGGCCACTTACCAGTAAACACGCTTTAATGTTTCTTTGTACCATCAGGTTAGAAACTTTATTCTACCTGACCCCCCCCCAAAAAAAAAAATAGTTAACAATTGTCCCAGTCTTAAAATAATAATAAAATAATAATAAATAATAAAAAAAATCCATAGACCATAGAGCCCTGTGTTAAGTGATATTATGTGCTAAGCACATATTATATCATGATGTCATCACTTACTATGCAGTATGCAGCTTCTTTATCTTTTAATCCTTGCCTATGTTCCAGTTGAAGCTGGTGCCCCATGTTTCCTGTCTTAGGATGACTCCCGCTTTGTACACTGGTGTACAGTCATGTTGGAACAGGAAGGGGCCATCCCCAAACTCTTCCCACAAAGTTGGGAGCATGAAATTGTCCAAAATGTCTTGATATGCTGACACCTTAATGCCGCGTACACACGGTCGGACTTTCTAGAAAGCTAGGTCCGACGTACTTGCCGCCAGACTTCCGGCGGACTACCGCCGGACTTTCTGAACGGCCGGACTTGCCTACACACGGCCGGACTTTCCGGAATCCGGTCTTCCCGACGGACTTCCGCCGGACTTTCAGAACGAACGGACTTTCCCACACACGGACAAGTCCGTTAATTTTGAACCTAACTTTGGTACGACGGGACTAGAAAAGGAATTCAATCTCGCCGCTTTTTTTGGCGAGATTGAAACCTTGCGAGCCCCGTCGCAGGCCCTTAGGTCTGGTATGGATTATAAAGGGGAACCCCTACGCCGAAAAAAACGGCGTGGGGTCCCCCTAAAATCCATACCAGACCCCGATCCGAGCACGCAGCCTGGCCGGTCAGGAAAGGGGGTGAGGACGAGCGAGCGCCCCCCCCCCTCCTGAACCGTACCAGGCCGCATGCCCTCAACATGGGGGGTGGGTGCTTTGGGGGAGGGGGGCGCCCTGCAAAGCACCTTGTCCCCATGTTGATGAGGCCCCTCCGCTATCTTCAGGTAGCTCTATTGCTAGCGGAGGTCCGGACTTCTGGGCTTCTTGTCTTCTCTTCTCTTCTCTTCTCTTCTCTTCTCTTCCCCCAGATGTTGACACGACGCTCTCTCCGGCTGGACTGGTCTCTGAGGGCTGCGTTGTGACTTATATAGGCGGAGACCCCGCCCCCATATGATGTCACAGTCCCTGGGCATGCTGGGACTGTGACGTTTTAGGGGGCGGGGTCTCCGCCTATATAAGTCACAACGCAGCCCTCAGAGACCAGTCCAGCCGGAGAGAGCGTCGTGTCAACATCTGGGGGAAGAGAAGAGAAGAGAAGAGAAGAGAAGAGAAGACAAGAAGCCAAGAAGCCCAGAAGTCCGGACCTCCGCTAGCAATAGAGCTACCTGAAGATAGCGGAGGGGCCGGCCGAAGACCTGGGACACCAGGAGAAGAGGCCGGAGAGCGGAGAAGAACCAACCGGACGCCGGGAGAAGATGAACCGGAGGGACCCCCGAAGACGGAAGAAGACCCCCCCGGAGCTGTTTAATAAATTATTTTAAAAACCTGTGTTGTGTTTTATTACTGACACTTTTTACCTAGGTAAATGGGTAGGGGTACCATGTACCCCATACTCATTTACATAGGGTGGGGGGCCGGGATCTGGGGGCCCCCTTATTAAAGGGGGCTCCCAGATTCCGATAAGCCCCCGCCCGCAGACCCCGACAACCAACGGCCAGGGTTGTCGGGAAGAGGCCCTTGTTCTCATCAACATGGGGACAAGGTGCTTTGGGGGGGGGCGCAGGGCGCCCCCCTCCCCCAAAGCACCCACCCCCCCATGTTGAGGGCATGCGGCCTGGTACGGTTCAGGAGGGGGGGGGGGCGCTCGCTCGTCCCCACCCCCTTTCCTGACCGGCCAGGCTGCGTGCTCGGATCGGGGTCTGGTATGGATTTTAGGGGGACCCCACGCCGTTTTTTCGGCGTAGGGGTTCCCCTTTATAATCCATACCAGACCTAAGGGCCTGGTATGCCCCGCGCTCGCCGCAATAGGAAGATTTGTTTTTCCTATTGCAGCGAGCGCGAGATGCAGCAACCTGCTCCTCCGTCGTATCTGGTCCTTCGGACTAGCATACAGACGAACGGGCTTTCCGTCAGGAACTGAGTCCGGCGGAGGTACGACGTAAAGATTTGAAGCAGGCTTCAAATCTAAAGTACGTCGGATTTCCGCAAAAATCCGACCGAAACGGTCCGTCGGAAGTCCGATGGAGACCACACACGGTCGGACTTTCCGCCGGACTTTGTCCGGCGGCGTCCGTCGGACTTTTGCAGGTGAAAAGTCCGACCGTGTGTACGCGGCATAAGAGTTCCCTTCACTGGAACTAAGGGGCCAAACCCAACCCCTGAAAAACAACCCCACACCATAATCCCCCCTCCACCAAATGATTTGGACCAGTGCACAAAGCAAGGTCCATAAAGACATGGATGAGCGAGTTTGGGGTGGAGGAACTTGACTGGCCTGCTCACAATATTAACGCGTTTCACATGAAATGTGTTAGCCTGTTTGAGCTGTGATGTTATTTATCATGGATTTATACCAATAAACTTATTTAGATTTCTAGCAAATTGGAGCGCAGTCAACCTCTTTGTATATTTGCGGTGTACTTGGCTGGCCTGCACAGAGCCCTGACCTCAACCCGATAGAACACCTTTGGGAGGAATTAGAGCGGAGACTGCGAGCCAGACCTTCTCATCCAACATCAGTACCTGACCTCACAAATGCGCTTCTGGAAGGATGGTCAAACATTCCCATAGACACACTCCTAAACCTTGTGGACGGCCTTCCCACAAGAGTTGAAGCTGTTATAGGTGCAAAGGGTGGGCCAACTCAATATTGAACCCTACGGACTAATGCCGCGTACACACGGTCGGACTTTTCAGCTACAAAAGTCCGACAGCCTGTCCGACAGACTTTCGACGGACTTTTGGCGGACTTTCGACGGACTTGCGGCGGACTTTCTAACGAACAGACTTGCCTACACACGATCACACAAAAGTCCGTCGAATTCTTGCGTGATGACGTACACCGGACTAAAATAAGGAAGTTCAAAGCCAGTAGCCAATAGCTGCCCTAGCGTGGGTTTTTGTCCGTCGGACTAGCATACAGACGAGCGGATTTTTCGACCGGACTCGAGTCCGTCGGAAAGATTTGAAGCATGTTTCAAATCTAAAGTACGTCGGATTTGAGGCTAAAAAAGTCAGTTGAAAGTCCGGAGAAGCCCACACACGATCGGATTACCAGCCAGCTTTAGTCCGTCAGCGTCCGTTGGACTTTTGTAGACGAAAAGTCCGACCGCGTGTACGCGGCTTAAGACTGGGATGCCATTAAAGATCATGTGTGTGTAAAGGCAGGTGTCCCAATACTTTTGGTAATATAGTGTATATATCATAGTTTGTAGACTTTACAACTGTCGCACAAACCAATATACACTTATTGTGATTTTAATTTTTTTTTTTTTTAACAAAGGCATGTAGCAGAATACATTTGGCCTAAATGTATGAAGAAATTAGATTTTACTGAATATGTTTTATAACAGAAAATTGAAAATATGTATTTTCTTTCTCAAAATTTTCATTTTCATTTTTATTTTTTTTTATTACATATCGCAAAAAATAAATAAATAAATAAAACACAGTGGTGATCAAATACCACCAAAAGAAAGTTCTATTTGTGTGGAAAAAAAAAATTATACAAATTTCATTTGGGTACAGTGTTGCATGACCGCGCAATTGCGAGTTAAATTAGCACAGTGCTAAATAGCAAAAAAAAAAAATGCCCTGGTCATGAAGGTGGGGGAAAAATCTTACGGAGGTCAAATGGTTAAATAATGTTTTCACCGACAATTCATAAAAATTTTAACACTGAGCCAAGCGCGTATGGCAATGCGCATTTTGTGGAAAATGTGTGACAAAATGCGCGACTTCTACCGGCACTTTGGGGTGTCATTAACCACTTCAATCCCAACCTATAGTCATATGACGTCCGCAAGAGGGATCTCCCATCCTGGGCGGGCATCATATGATGTCCTCGGCTTCCCTGCCATCTGGGGAGCGCGCGCCCCGCCGCGTCACTCGGGAGCTGATGCGCGTGCCCGGCGGCCGCGTTGTCCGCCGGGCACCCGTGATTGCTGGTAACACAGTAAACACACAGATCCACGTCCTGTCAGGTGAGAAGAGACCGATCATGTGTTCCCAGTACAGAGGAACGCCGATCGGTCTACTCCCCTTGCGAGTCCCCTCCCCCTACAGTTAGAATCACTCCCTAGGTAACACATTTAACCCCTTGATTGCTCCAATCAAAGGGTATTTATTAAACAAAAAGAATAATAAAATAAACTCACATTTAAAAGGAGTTCAACAGGCATAAAGAAAAAGCAACCAGCGCTTCTAACCAACAAGATGGCCGCCGCCACACCTCCGTCCGTCCGCGTCCTACGTCACACGTCCCGTAGCTCCACCCAACGTTTCGTCATCAACATGCGTTTTCAGGGGTGTGGTTGTGAGGTGCGACAATACTTGTTTATATTGTCCGCCTGACGGGCGGAAATGTATTGCGTTCCATAGACCGGAAGTAAACACCTACGAAAACCGGAAGCGACCGATCACAGGAAGCTCCAGTATAGAGATAGGGATTTGATGTGTTCCATGCATAAATGATATATTAAAAAACCAGGACCAATTATCATATCAATATAATCGGCTTCCCATTATTATTGGGAAACCAAATTCCGTTAAGGGGAAAGGACGAGTGTGACGTTTGCTTATAGTGCAACTTAAGATCTGTATATATAAGTGGACATACAGCGGACTTAGGGAACCCCTTCCCTGCCAGTGTCATTTAGTAATCAGTGCATTTTTATAGCACTGATCGCTGTATAAATGGCAATGGTCCCAAAATAGTGTCAAAAGTGTCCGATATGTCCACCGCAATGTCACAGTCACGATAAAAATCGCAGATCGCCGTTATTACTAGCAAAAAAAAAAAAATAATAATAAAAATGCTATAAATCTATCCCCTATTTTTTAAACACTATTTTGCGCAAACCAATCAATATACGCTTATTGCGATTTTTTTTTTACCAGAAATATGTAGAAGAATACATATCGGCCTAAACTGAGGGGAAAAAAAATTGTTTTTAAAAAAAATTGGGATATTTATTATAGAAAAAAGTAAAAAATATTGTGTTTTTTTCATACTTGTCACTCTTCTTTTGTTTATAGCGCAAGGAATAAAAACCGCGGAGGTGATCAAATACCACCAAAAGAAAGCTTTATTTGTGGGAAAAAATGTTTTATTTGGTTACAGTGTTGCACGACCGCGCAATTGTCATTCAAAGTGCAACAGCGCTGAAAACCGAAAATTGGCCTGGGCAGGAAGGGGGTGAAAATGCTCGGTATTGAAGTGAAGAAGAAGAAATAAAGGCACCACAAGCGCGATTCGCGTTTTATCGCATTTTTTGCTAGTTTCCGGAAACTTGTGTCTCTCAGGTGTGAATGCAGCCTAAAGCAGACGTGAGCTTGCTTTAACCCCTTGTATACTATGCTGTTTGTAAATGTATCATGGTAGACAAGGGGTTAAAGTATATCTTAAACCACTTCTGTATCGACTAGGAAATGGCGTCGATCCGTCATTGTAAAGTCGGGAACCATACAGTTATTTGTCATTCCCGCCGCTCCCTTGGAAAATGATATCACTAAGTGGGAGAGAATAAAAAAAAAAAAAAAAGTGTTTGCGTTGGTTTCAAGTTATCTAAATTGCGGCGGGATTATCTATATCTTCAGCACAGGTGCTACTTATATCATCTGCAGCACTCAGAGTCGGGGGGGGGTAGAAAATTGGCGCGATGCGTTTAGCGAATAGTCAGGCCCATTTAGCAAATTGTAAATAAGAAAGCCGTCGCCGGCTTGTTTAACAAACAACCTCTCGGCGTTCTCATGGAAACTCGCCTTTTCTCCGCCAAAGAGTCCCTCGCCTTCTCACTTCAGCGCCCGCCTCGCCTCGCGGCGACGTAACTTTTCCTCCAGGTGTTGAGGGATCTGATTCAAGTGTGTTGATACTTAAGGGCTTATTCAATAAGGGGAAGAGCGACCTGCTATAAGAAGAGCGTCCGATACCAGCCAATCAGAATGCATCTTTTTTACTAATATGGCGCCTGTGAAATGAAAATTACACACCATTCAAAGCCGAAAAGTAGCGTGGCCCAAGACACGGTTGAAATATATGTATAGGAAACTTTTTTTTTTTTTACATCATGAATGGTTTATAATTCTGTTCAGTCAGTTTGACCTCAACCTGACTCACTAGTTGTTTTTTGAGTGAGGGTTATAACCTCTGTCATTTTTTTTGCCCTCTGTGTCCCATTGGGAAGATTTCCCCTCACTTCCTGCCCCGTAGCCATAACAGGAAGTGAGAAGAAATCCCTCCAAAGTGACGGAATCCCTGGTTGTCACCAGAACTTGTCTTCCCATTAGAAGATTTCCCCTCCATTGCTGTTCTGGTGACAACTCAAAATTGTAAATTTTCTTTTAATTTCACGCTCATTGATAACAGTCACCAGTAAGTGAAAAGAATGCTTCTTACGTTGGTGGTCATTGGGAAGAATTCTCCTTTGCTGTTTTTTTACCACTTACTGCTCTTCTTAACAGTAGACGGAGGGTAGTGGTAACTGGTAATAAATAAGCTTATCGTTGAATGCAAAACTACATCTTCCATGGTTCCTTGCAGATCCCCCAGTCACTTTACTGCTGTTCCGGTTGAGCCAGAGTGAAAGAACACATCCCTTTAGACGTGCATGTTCTAGGGTGGGAGTAGGCCGCTGGATGGTGTAGACCTGCATACCTCCCAACTGTCCCTGATTTGGAGGGACTGTCCCTGATTTGAAGCAATGTCTCTCTTTCCTCCTCATTAGGCCCTCATTTTGGTCTGATCTATATAGTTGTATATAAAATGCACTTTTCATGTTTCAAAAAGTGTTTTCCAGCGCTAAATCTTTCATCAAATTTCTAAATTGCTGCATTTGTACATTTTAAAAGCCGATATAAAGGAATAGTAGTGGTAAAAAAAGCACTTGTTGATTTAATTAACCTTTTTTTGGTTAATTCTCCTTTAAGGGGGTGTGGCAGGGGGCGTGTCCTATGCCTACATACGTTTGTTAGTAGGTGTCCCTCATTCTCATCTCAAAATGTTGGAAGGTATGGACCTGGGTTTTTCAACCAGGGTTCTGTGAAACCCTAAAGCCGCGTACACACGGTCGGACTTTTCGTCTACAAAAGTCCAACGGACGCTGACGGACTAAAGCTGGCTGGTAATCCGATCGTGTGTGGGCTTCTCCGGACTTTCAACGTACTTTTTTAGCCTCAAATCCGACGTACTTTAGATTTGAAACATGCTTCAAATCTTTACGTCGTAACTACGACGGACCCCGAAATCCGCTCGTCTGTGTGCTAGTCCGACGGACAAAATCCCACGCTAGGGCAGCTATTGGCTACTGGCTATGAACTTCCTTATTTTAGTCTGGTGTACGTCATCACGTACGAATCCATCGGACTTTTGTGTGGTCGTGTGTAGGCAAGTCCGTTCGTTAGAAAGTCTGCCACAAGTCCGCCGCAAGTCTGCCGAAAGTCCTCCGGAAGTCTGTTGGACAGGCTGTCGGACTTTTGTAGCTGAAAAGTCCGACCGTGTGTACGCGGCTTTAGGGTTCCTCAAGTGGTTGCTAGGGGTTCCCTGAGCAAAAAGCAATTCTTGCTTCTCAGGTGAGAAACCACTGACACCTGTGATCTTTTTAGCTATCTGTAAGGGGAAATTTCTTCCCAATGACCAAAAATGTAAGAAGCACTCTTCTCAAAAAAAAAAAAAAAGATAAAACAGTGCTAGTTCCTCCTTATTGATACAATAAAGAAATGTTTAGTAACCTGGGGTCTATGGTCTGATCCTAAATATTAAAAATTCTGACTGTTAGTTCTTTTTCCGCATAAACAACTATATAACAATAGTGTGCATATGGTATAAAAGTGACAATATTTCAAAATTTACAGTGCATGATTAAATGAACAAGTACAAAAACTTGAAGGATGATAAAGTGACAATAGTGCAAAATGTGCCAGTGCTCCAAGTCCCAATGATGTAATGATCCACCTATTGGGAATGGTGTAAATTCAAGACTCACCAGATGAGTTGGACCCCTTTGCCTTATAGCAAACAGAGTCAATCATGCCTGTAGGTCTTTTTGGGGACCTAACCCACGTCCTGGACTGTGGTGATTTCCGGTGTCCCCTCTAGGATGAAGATCCTCTACCTGCGGTTCCCCGGCTTAAGGAATGGACAGTGTATGCCGCAAATGGAGAAAAGATAAAAAAAAGCTCCTCATAGGGTAGAAATCATTTGATTTATTGTTAAAATATATAAAACAACTTCCATCTTAATGAAAAAGACAACGCCACTGCTATAAATTAGTGCATTTTATCAGCCCGTTTGATTAATGGAGACGTGGTGATGGTTCCGCTTTCGGCGTTCCACTCTCCTAGGCCGGAAGTGACGTTTACAGAAGAGGGTCAGCTGACGCGTTTCGTCATACAAGTGCGACGCTTTGAAATTTTTAATATTCAGGATCAGACAATACCCTTAATTCCCAGGTTACTAATCATGCGTTTATAGTATCAATAAGGAGGAACTAGCTCAGTTTTATCTATTTTTATGCATATGCCCTACTTTGTGGGAATTTTCTGAACAGCAGCAGGTTCATATATATAATATCATCCAACTCCAAGGCACGAGTGTTTCACTGTACATACTCTTTTCAAAGACCACCAATGTAAGAAGCACTCATCCCAAAGACCACCAATGTAAGGAGCATTCTTTTCTTTGGCTACCAATGTAAGGAGAATTCTTCCCAATAACTACCAATGTAAAAACATTCTACCAATGGCCACCAATGTAAGTATAATTCTTCCCATTGGCCACCAATGTAAGTAAATGGAAATGTACAAAACACTGCGCTCTATAGTGTAAAACAAAATAAAACAGCAGCCGCATACGTTGTGACTAGGGATGAGCTTCGAGTTCGAGTCGAACTCATGTTCTACTCGAACATTGGCTGTTCGCAAGTTCGCCGAACAGCGAACAATTTGGGGTGTTCGCGGCAAATTCGAATGCCGCGGAACACCCTTTAAAAGTCTATGGGAGAAATCAAAAGTGCTAATTTTAAAGGCTTATATGCAAGTTATTGTCATAAAAAGTGTTTGGGGACCCGGGTCCTGCCCCAGGGGACATGGATCAATGCAAAAAAAAGTTTTAAAAACGGACGTTTTTTCAGGAGCAGTGATTTTATTAATGCTTAAAGTCAAACAATAAAAGTGTAATATCCCTTTAAATTTCGTACCTGGGGGGTGTCTATAGTATGCCTGTAAAGGGGCGCATGTTTCCCGTGTTTAGAACAGTCTGACAGCAAAATGACATTTGGAAGGAAAAAACTCATTTAAAACTACCCGCGGCTATTGCATTGCCGACAATACACATAGAAGTTCATTGATAAAAACGGCATGGGAATTCCCCACAGGGGAACCCCGAACCAAAATAAAAAAAAAAAAAATGATGTGGGGGTCCCCCTAAATTCCATACAAGGCCCTTCAGGTCTGGTATGGATATTAAGGGGAACCCCAGCCAAAATTAAAAAAAAAAATTGACGTGGGGTTCCCCCTAAATTCCATACCAGACCCTTCAGGTCTGGTATGGATTTTAAGGGGAACCCCGCGCCAAAAAAAAAAAAAAAAACGGCGTGGGGTCCCCCTAAAAATCCATACCAGACCCTTATCCGAGCACGCAACCTGGCAGGCCGCAGGAAAAGAGGGGGGGACGAGAGTGCGGCCCCCCCCCCTCCTGAACCGTACCAGGCCACATGCCCTCAACATTGGGAGGGTGCTTTGGGGTAGCCCCCCAAAACACCTTGTCCCCATGTTGATGAGGACAAGGGCCTCATCCTCACAACCGTGGCCGGTGGTTGTGAGGGTCTGCGGGCGGGGGGCTTATCGGAATCTGGAAGCCCCCTTTAACAAGGGGACCCCCAGATCCCGGCCCCCCCCCTGTGTGAAATGGTAAGGGGGTACTTACCCCTACCATTTCACTAAAAAACTGTCAAAAATGTTAAAAATGACAAGAGACAGTTTTTGACAATTCCTTTATTTAAATGCTTCTTCTTTCTTCCTTCATCTTCTTCTTCTTCTGGTTCTTCTGGCTCTTCTGGTTCTTCCTCCGGCGTTCTCGTCCAGCATCTTCTCCGCGGCGTCTTCTATCTTCTTCTCCTCGTGCCGCACCGCACCCATGGCATGAGGGGGGAGGCTCCCGCTCTTCTCTTCATCTTCTTCTCTTCTTCATCTTCTTCTTCATCTTCTTCTTCTTCTTCTTCTTCCTTCTTCTCTTCTTCCTGTCTTCTCCGGGCCGCTCCGCAGCCATGCTGGCATGGTGGGAGGCTCCCGCTGTGTGACGGCGTCTCTTCGTCTGACGGTTCTTAAATAACGGGGGGCGGGGCCATCCGGTGACCCCGCCCCCCTCTGGCGCACGGTGACTTGAGGGACTTCCCTGTGACGTCACGGGGAATGCCACAGGGAAGTCCCGTCATGTGTGCGTCAGAGGGGGGCGGGGTCACCGGGTGGCCCCGCCCCCGTTATTTAAGAACCGTCAGACGAAGAGACGCCGTCACACAGCGGGAGCCTCCCTCCATGCCACAGCATGGATTGCGGAGCGGCCCGGAGAAGACAGGAAGAAGAGAAGAAGAGAAGAAGGAAGAAGAAGAAGAAGAAAAAGAAGAAGAAGAAGATGAAGAAGAAGATGAAGAAGAGAAGAAGATGAAGAGAAGAGCGGGAGCCTCCCCCCTCATGCCATGGGTGCGGAGCGGCCCGAGGAGAAGAAGATAGAAGACGCCGCGGAGAAGATGCTGGACGAGAACGCCGGAGGAAGAACCAGAAGAGCCAGAAGAACCAGAAGAAGAAGAAGATGAAGGAAGAAAGAAGAAAGAAGAAGCATTTAAATAAAGGAATTGTCAAAAACTGTCTCTTGTCATTTTTAACATTTTTGACAGTTTTTTAGTGAAATGGTAGGGGTAAGTACCCCCTTACCATTTCACACAGGGGGGGGGCCGGGATCTGGGGGTCCCCTTGTTAAAGGGGGCTTCCAGATTCCGATAAGCCCCCCGCCCGCAGACCCTCACAACCACCGGCCACGGTTGTGAGGATGAGGCCCTTGTCCTCATCAACATGGGGACAAGGTGTTTTGGGGGGCTACCCCAAAGCACCCTCCCAATGTTGAGGGCATGTGGCCTGGTACGGTTCAGGAGGGGGGGGGCCGCACTCTCGTCCCCCCCTCTTTTCCTGCGGCCTGCCAGGTTGCGTGCTCGGATAAGGGTCTGGTATGGATTGTTAGGGGGACCCCACGCCGTTTTTTTTTTTTTTTTTGGCGCGGGGTTCCCCTTAAAATCCATACCAGACCTGAAGGGTCTGGTATGGAATTTAGGGGGAACCCCACGTCAATTTTTTTTTAAAATTTTGGCTAGGGTTCCCCTTAATATCCATACCAGACCTGAAGGGCCTTGTATGGAATTTAGGGGGACTCCCACATCATTTTTTTTTTTTAATTTTGGTTTGGGGTTGCCCTGTGGGGAATTCCCATGCCGTTTTTATCAATGAACTTCTATGTGTATTGTCGGCAATGCAATAGCCGCGGTAGTTTTAAATGTGTTTTTTCCTTCAAAATGTCACTTTGCTGTCAGACTGTTCTAAACACGGGAAACATGCGCCCCTTTACAGGCATACTATAGACACCCCCCAGGTATGAAATTTAAAGGGATATTACACTTTTATTGTTTGACTTTAAGCATTATTAAAATCACTGCCCCTGAAAAAACGGCCGTTTTTAAAACTTTTTTTTGCATTGATTCATGTCCCCTGGGGGAGGACCCGGGTCCCCAAACACTTTTTATGACAATAACTTGCATATTAGCCTTTAAAATTAGCACTTTTGATTATTCATAGACTTTAACGGCGTTCGCGTGTTCGAACGAATTTTTTTCCTGTTCGCATGTTCTGGTGCGAACCGAACAGGGGGGTGTTCGGCTCATCCCTAGTTGTGACAAACAGTGAAAAATAAAAAAGGAAACAAATGCAGCGCTATGAACATAAAGTGAATATATAATAATGTGTCAAGTCCATAGGTATTAACCCTGGTGGTGAATCATGTGATGAATAGATCATGAAATCTTATTCAAAAAGAAGAGAGATAATGAATGTCCACTTATGTCAACACACTAAGAAAAACTGAAGTGATGATGGAGGTCCTAGGAGGACTGGCAGGGATGGTATAAGTCCGTAGATGAAAGGCAATGTCAATGGTACTTAACATCAATGAGTAGAAAAGGATGGGTACTCTTACCAGATAAGGTGGACTCCCCTGTCTATGACATGGAATCAGTAAAGCAGTAAGCCCAACCCGGGCTATTGAGGGATGTCCGGAAAGTTGAAACTGGCAGGATGCACTACAACCAACGAACCTCCAAAGATCGTCAGGATGGGTCATCAAGGCAGGAATTCCAAAACCGTGTATCACAGATGGCCACAAGTGTGCAATCTCTTTGTTGTATAGTAGGATGAAAGCAAAGGGGGCCTTACATTCCACCAATGTAAGTATAATTCTTCCCATTGGCCACCAATGTAAGGAGAATACTTCCCAATGACTATCAATGTAAGAATCACGCTTGCCAAAGACCACCAATGTAAAGAGCATTATTCCCATTGACCACCAATGTAAGGAGAATTCTTCCCAAAGACTACCAATGTAAGAAGCATTCTTCTCACTTACCACCAATGTGTAAAGTTCCCATTTGCCACCAATGTGAGCATTCTTCTCAATTACCCTCAAACTAATGTACCCAGAGATGTAGATAAAGTAATTTCCCTAAGACCGGAGAGTTATTACAAGGGCTCTTTCATGTTGTAGACGTGCATGTTCCAGGGTGGGAGTAGACCACTGCATGGTGCAGACCAAGGTTTTTCAATCAGGGTTCTGTGAAACCAAAGGGTTCCTCCAAAGGTTGCTAGGTGTTCCTTGAGCAATAGGCATTGTCTGCCTCCCAGATAAGTTCCCACCTTTTAGCTGTTTGTAAGGGGGAATTTCTTCCTAATGACCACAAATTTAAGGAACCTTCTTCACACTGACCATCATAATAATGTACTGTGTACTTTAAGTATAATAGCTATTAGTAGTAGTTCCCTGAAGACAAAAAGTTATTTCAAGTGTTCCTCCATGTTAAAAGGTTGAGAGGCTGGTGTAGACCAGCCTTTCTCAACTCTTTTTTTCCTCCAAAGGAACCGTTGAAATAATTTTCAGGTCTCAAGGAACCCTTGCTAAAACAAATTAATTGGGGTTCAGTGGGAATAATGGTCCCCTCCCTTACAGTGGTGATCAGAATGCCAATCTCACGGGCAGTTAAAAAGATGATTGATGTCATGCAGTTGGCTCTGCCCGGGAACTCTGTAGGCACCATCAAATTAGGTCAATCAGCCACAACTCAAGGAACCCCTGGCAACCTCTGATTGGGCAATTCCTGCATGCATGTGAGCAGGATGACAGCAGCGTGCAAAGCAACATAGACTGGCTTAGAATGCCACTTTGCAGGATTATCACAGGAAGTTACTATAAAGGCACATTCAGGTACGGAGGTTGGCTTTAGACTAACCCATTGTTGAATATGCTGATCTTTGCTTAGAAAACAGGGGCCTTCTTATGAATACTGACTATACCGTAATTATTTCTACAGCTGTTAATCTTTGACTGGGTTGGCTGTGGTGCAGAAGGTTAATCTTGGAACTCCAGGGGATATTCTGATTAACGAGGATCCAGAGAAGTCGTGTGTTTCGGAGTCCTCTGGCAAAGGTTCCAGGCCCAGAACGAGCAGATCAAAGGAGGCGCAGATAAGCAATGGTGTGACATGACAATACTGCGCCGCCAAAACCCCCCCTGAGGTCGACTTAGAAAAATATATGTAAATAAAACTGAATATTTACCATGAAAGACGCTTTTGAAATGCAGATGGTGTGTTAAGAAGTCTTTTCAAGGAAACGGCTTACTTTTTTTTCAAGCAAGTTTTGTTCTATTGCCGCAAGGTCAAAAGCCACTTAAAGAGACCTTGTTACAGTGGCAGAACTACCAAGGTCGCATTTGCGACCGGGCCTTGGCGTACCACCCCTGGGGGGGAAGATGGCAGGAAGGGGGCCTCCTGCAGAACATTGGCTCAGTTCACACTGCTGCGACCCTAAAGTCATGTGACTTGCTTGCCACTTGCTTGCAATTTCCTTGTGACTTACTTGTGACCTTAAGTGATTCAACATTGCAGTCTATGCAGCTATAGAAAAGGAAAGTGCCTTGCACCAGGAATGAAGGGCCCCAGGATCAGTGTGAAGTAGAAGTGCACTGAATGGAAAGTTTGGTGCCGGGACTGAAAATGCAGGATGCACTTAGTCGAAAACCGAAACCGAAAGAGACAATTTTTCTATTTTTTCCCATAATTTTTATTGTTTTCTGGATAATTTGTACAAACAAAAAGTTATCATACAGAATGTGTTAAATAATGTGTTAAATAACTCTTATATTGGAAGAATGGTAAATATAGTATGTGCGGTTCATCTGATTTTAGCAAGGTCTTTTACCTCTTTTGGTCTATGGAGGACCTCCAAGGCCAAAGATAGCTGACATCTTCAATATGTAGTGGGTTGTGAGGCATGGTGGGTGCAAAGATGGTGAAAGTCATTAGGCACCAGACACTTCTTGGATGTAAAAGAGGTTTTATTTCTTTTGACAGTCCTTTTTAAATATTTTGGGGGAAAGCCAGGACACCCTTAGATAGTTGCAAACTCAATTGGCGGTCTCCAAGATTTCAATAGGAGAACAGCCGTACAGTGAAAGGTCCCAGCAAGGCGCCACTTCTGCACAGCAGGATTGCTGTCTCCTATGGTAACAGTCCTTTAACAGTTCCTAACGCAAACGTATCAGTTCTTTCAGCTCCACTACAACTGCTCCTTGTTGATCTTCAATACTGAGCTCCTGGTATCTCACTAGACATGCAGATTCACTGACTATGAATCCCTTGAGCTCCTCCAAGGTTTGCGGTGGTATCCCCTCAATCGTCATCCCCGCTTCTCTGCTGGGTCCTTAGCTTGGCACTCCAGATACTCCTCAAGCTTCACCCCTGCTAACCGGCTCGGTCCCTGGCTTGACAAACATGGCTGCTCTGCAAGCGTCTCCTCCGCTGGTTGGGTCCCTGACTTGATCACCGCCTGAGGTTTCCCGATTCCCCACCGTGCCCTTCCGTGAGAATATGATTCTTGTTTCAGTTACTCACTCTGGTCCCTGGTAAAGGCTATTGGTCCCTTTGTGGTGACAGCTTCCCTTCTACCTCTGACCACTGACAGGTTCTCCGGCCGGCAGAACCGTCACTTCTGGTTGGACTGCAAGCCGCAGTCCCAACCCTGTGCTGCCCTCTTACTTCTGGAGAGGCCCTCACACAGCCTTGGCAGCCAGATGTCCCCGGGATAGGCCCAATCTTCGGCCTAGCAGCCCGGGGCGTACGACACACGTCCCCCCAGACAGAAGTCTGGGTGGCACAGAACACTGATCACCTGACCTCACCCAAATATATAGGCTCTCCCAGCAGGCCAAGGGATTAAAGAAAACCCCTGCCCATTGGCTGGGACACCCACATACCCATACCCTGACCTTAGGTTGCCCTTCTTATATCCAAAACCACCATGTACCCGGCCACCCAGTGGTAGAAGAGAAAAGTGCAACAAGGCCAAGCTTAGGGCGAAATCAATAGATCCCTATCCCTACTCTTGGCCAGTAAATTTGTGAGGAGCTCCCTGACTAAACTCCAGGGTGATACATCATAATAATAATTCATACTCTTAATGTAATAGTATTTGTTAAGCATGGATGAACAGTTGGACCATTTTACAGTTTGACATTTTAACAATTCTAGATTCCTTGTCAAAAAACCCATTCTAACTGAGTAATTTAGGGTATAATAAAATAAAAAAGAAAATGACAGTTTTTAAAAAATATTTATATTTTTATATATAATTGTATTATATTCGACTTTTGTAATTAATATCATCAATTTAAATAATATGAATTTATTGTCGGACATTATTGGCACCTTTAGTGCAAAAAAAGGCTCAAGAAAAATGCAGTATGCTGTCTCTGAGCATCTCTTGTATCATGTCCTCAGTCTCTAACCATCTCCTGAATCATGTCTGCAATCTCTTACCTAAGCTTAAATACACTGCAAATACTATTAGCAAAATTTCCATTCGGTGCACCTCTAGCAGACATGATACAGGAGATGATCAGTGACTACAGACATACTACAGGAGAGGGACAGAGACTTCGGACATGATGCAGGGGATAGTCAGAGACTACAGACATGATACAAGAGATCAATGCAGCCTCACCAGTGCCCATCAGATGCAGCCTCACCAGTGCCCATCAGATGCAGCCTCACCAGTGCCCATCAGATGCAGCCTCACCAGTGCCCATCAGATGCAGCCTCCCCAGTGCCCATCAGATGCAGCCTCCAGTGCCCATCAGTCGCAGCCTCACCAGTGCCCATTAAATGCAGCCTACCAGTGCCCATCAGATGCAGCCTACCAGTGCCCATCAAATGCAGCCTACCAGTGCCCATTAGATGCAGCCTCACCAGTGCCCATCAGATGCAGCCTACCAGTTCCCATCTGATGCAGCCTACCAGTGCCCATCAAATGCAGCCTACCAGTGCCCATCAGATGCAGCCTCACCAGTGCCCATCAGATGCAGTCGACCAGTGCCCATCAGATGCAGCCTGCCAGTGCCCATCAGATGCAGCCTGCCAGTGCCCATCAGATGCAGTCTACCAGTGCCCATCAGATGCAGCCCCACCAGTGCCCATCAGATGCAGTCAACCAGTGCCCATCAGATGCAGCCTCACTAGTGCCCATCAAATACAGCTTACCAGTGCCCATCAGATGTAGCCTACCAGTGCCCATCAGATGCAGCCTCACCAGTGCCCATCAAATGCAGCCTGCCAGTGCCCATCAGATGCAGCCAACCAGTGCCCATCAGATGCAGCCTACCAGTGCCCATCAGATGCAGCCTCACCAGTGCCCAGAAAAAGCAGCCTTCCAGTGCCTGGATCACACAGAGCGGCGATCTTCCGCTGTCTCTCGGGGCTTGGATTTAAATTGCCCGGGCCGGGCGGCCACTGTAACAAAGTCCCACCTCCTAGACCGGCTCCTATAATACACGTCACACTGATTCAATTTCCCGGCATTGGTTCAGTGTTCCATCCATCACAGGAGCCGGTCTAGGAGGCGGGACTTTGTTACAGAGGTTGCTGAACATTTCAGATCGAAGCTCCATGACACAGCGGGAGATCACCGCTCTGTGTGACACACGCAAGGAGAGGAGGAGGGAGGGTAGGACTCTGGCAGGGGCGCGCCAGGATGACACCCCCGCAATGTGTGGCACCCGGGCCAGACCGCACACCTTTTTTTTTTCTTTTGGCCGAATGCTGAAACACCATTTCGGCCGATATGTTTTGGCCGACGAAATTTCGGTGCATCTCTAGTGGAAAGGGCCCTGGGCTCTCAGGGAAGGGTACGAGGACCAGAGGAATAGGCCCCGGAGCCCATGGAAAGTGGTTAGGGGGGCCCTTCATGGTTTCTAGTTGCACCTCTGCTTTGTCAGTTACTTCAAATGTGGTGCTTCCACATTGTGGACAGAGAACGCACCTCTGCCACGCCCCAGTCACGCACGGCACTACGAAATAATATAGACATACACTATATTGTCAAAAGTATCGGGACACCTGCCTTTACACGCACATGAACTTTAATGGCATCCCAGTCTTAGTTCGTAGGGTTCAATATTGAGTTGGCCCACCCTTTGCAGCTATAACAGCTTCAACTCTTCTGGGAAGGCCGTCCACAATGTTTAGGAGTGTGTTTATGAAACCAGTACCAGTGAAACACAGTGCCGAATCGCAAAAAGTGCTGCGGTCAGGGAGGGGGTAAATTCTTCCGGGGCTGAAGTGGTTAAACCCAACATCAAAAATGTGGTGACTGCATTAGTTTTCTTTTTTTTCCCCTCTGTTTTCAAACAGTAATCTGGCCAGTAACACATCTGTATTATGCCCTGTACGCACAATTGGACTTTCCCCCAACAGATTTTTTTCCAAAGGATGTTGGCTCAAACTTGTCTTGCATACAGTAGAGAGAAGGAGGAGAAATTTTCAAGAGCTACTCCAAAATTTGCCCTAGATCTCCAAGGGGGATTTGGATTGTCACGGTACCCAAATATATACGATAAGACATGAATAAAAATGACACTTTATTATATAGTTACAAAAGATACTAATTACAACATAAACAGCATAGTAATTGTTGCACAAAATACATAGAAACAGTAACATTTAAAATTGGAGTATTTAACCAAAAAAATCACATGACTCTTGATTTTTTGATTTTTTGGTTAAATACTCCAATATTATCATGCCTTGGGCAATATGATTATATTCTACAATTCTGTGTTACTGTAATTCTTATTATATGTTTTATAGATGTTATGGTTGGACGCCTCCTGAGGAAGCGGCATTGGCCGCGAAACTGTTGAGGTCAAAGTCTATACCCACATCAGCATGCCTCTACACATCCGTGGGGGGTTTTCAAATGTCAACTTTAAATGTTACTGTTTCTATGTATTTTGTGCAACAATTACTATGCTGTTTTTGTTGTATATAGTACCTTTTGTAACTATATAATAAGTTGTCATTTTTATTCATGTCTTATCGTATATATTTGGGTACCGTGACAGTCCAAATCCCCCTTTGGAGATCTAGGGCAAATTTTGGAGTAGCCCTTGCAAATTTCTCCTCCCTCTCTCTACTATATCAATATAGGATGATGGTACCCCCAAATGATTCATTTTGTTAATACTCTGTGGCGATACGTCCTTACTTGTCTTGCATACACACGGTCACACAAATGTTGGCCAACAATTGCGAACGTGAAAACGCGGTGACGTACAAGACGAACGATGAGCCGAGAAAAAGGAATTTCAATAGCCAGTGCGGCTCCTTCTGCTTGATCCTGAGCATGCGTGGAACTTTTGTGCGTCTGACTTGTGTACACACGATCGGACTTTCCGACAACAAAGTTTTGTTGGTGGAAAATTTGAGAACCTGCTATCAAACATTTGTTGGCGGAAAGTCCGACAACAAATGTTCTATGGAGCGTCTGAAAATCCGACCGTGTGTACGTGGCATTAGAGTGCCCCCACTCTGGATGAAGGAGCACAGGGGGCACAGCAAATGGCAGAACTGTCATTCTGGGGGAGAGGAGTCTTAAGGCCCGTACACACGATCTGACTTTTTGACAACAAACATGCAAATTAGCTGTTTTAAGGCAACATCCGGCCGCGTGTACGCTCCATCGGACAAACTTTTTCGGTTTTCATCGGACAAATGTTGGCTGTGCGAACGGACAAACTTTCCGGCAACAAAAGTCCGATGGAGCAAAGTCCGATCGTGTGTACACAAAACCATCGGACTTTTGTACAAACTACAAACACGAATGCTCAGAACCAATGCAAAAGATCAGACAACAATACAGAAGTTGACCAGAGGGTGGCGCCGGAGAATTGACTGTCCTCTTTTTGAAGTGTCGTCAGTACATTGAAACGCCACTACGTTCGTGTTTGTTGCCTAAAAAGTCCTGCCGTGTGTATGCTTAATTGGTTTACGGCCAACGCCCTTTGTACAAAAATCCATGGGAAAGTTTGTACAAAGTCCGATCGTGTGTATGAGGCTTTAGATGTAGATGCACATTTCGATACACTAACAAATTGAAGCCAAGCTCCAGCTGACAGTTTATGGTCAGTTACAGCAAACTGTTCTCTTTTCCTTTTGGGACAAAGGTTTTCAGTGTAAGCACCCCCTAACAGTGGTTAATGGTTTGTCCCAACCATCTAACTGTTACATCTGCAGGACAGCATGCTCTGTTGAAAAATACACTTACTGGCCAGATCACCAGGTAAAGCTAAAAGAAAGTCTAAAAAAAAAAAAAATATGCATCCATCATATGTAAGAATTTGTAAGCTGCAATATAATAAATGTTTATTTTTTATTTTTTGGTTTAATACCGCTTTAAGAGCCAGTGATGTCATCTGGGTCTCTGTGCGTCTTTATTCAACGCAAGCAGATTATGGCTGGTGGGAGGAGCCTGCAGGGTGCTGTGCAAAGCTTCCTGAAAACTTCACTTGCATGGCAGGCTGTGCATGGCACATGCGACATGGCAAAGTGCTGGGAAATTAGGCCTGTTCAAGTCTCATGCGCATGAACCCTTAACCACTTCAGCTCCGGAAGATTTACCCCCTTTCCTGACCAGGCCATTTTTTGCAATACGGCACTGCGTTGCTTCAATTGAGAAATGCGCGGTCGTGCGACGCTGTACCCAAATAAAATTGATGTCCTTTTTTTTCCCCCACAAATAGAGCTTTCTTTTGGTGGTGCTTGATCACCTCTGTGGTTTTTATTTTTTGTGCTAGAAACAAAAAAAGGCCAACAATTTTGAAATAAAAACAATATTTTTTACTTTCTGCTATAAAACATATCCAATAAAAAAAAAATGTAAAAAATCAAATTTCTTCATCAGTTTAGGTCAATATGTATTTTACTACAGATTTTTGGTAAAAAAAAAAATCTCAATTGCTTGGTTCGCGCAAAAGTTATAGGGATTTTTCGGTTATTTATTTTTTACTAGTAATGGCGGTGATCAGCGACTTATAGCAGGACTGCAATATTGCGGCCGGCAGTCTGACACACTAACTGACACTTTTTTGGGGACCAGCGACATTACTACTGTGATCAGTGCTTAAAATATGCACTGTCACTGTACTAATGACACTGGCAGGGAAGGGGTTAAGATCAGGGGTGATCAAAGGGTTAAATGTGTTCCTAGGGAGTGCTTACTAACTGCGGGGGAGGTGCTTTCACTACTTGAAGGCATGGATCGGTGTTCCTGCTTCACAGGATCAACGTCTTCTGTACTCACAGAATGACAGTCTGCCTTGTTTACATAGACAGTCCCGAACGATCGTCGGGTCCCGGCGGACATCGGGACCGCGGGACCCATTGATCAGCTCCCGCGCCCCAAAACCTGGAAGTGCAGAACCACGTATATAAAAGCGATTCTGCACAGAGCGGCCGCCCTGTAGCAGTAAAGTGGTTAAGGCTGAAGAATAATCTATATTTTGCCTCCACTGAAGGGAATTTACTAAGACTGGACCAGGCAGAATCTGGGGCAGATATGTATGTCAACCAATCAGCTTCTGTCTTTCATTTTCAAAGCTTAACTGAATGTGAATAGGCTGTACTGTGCACGACACGCGGAAATGGCTGTAAATCGCCCCCCAAAAAAAACATGAGCTATAAACACGCATTACCGCTCTGTGGGGTGTGAATGGGGTCTGAACCTTGAGTGTGCTTTGTGTATTTCTTCCAGATCAGTGCAGTAATCCAGTGTGAGACGTTCCAGTAATAAAGACCGCTCACTGCTGCTCTCTCTCCTTGTGCAGAGTGACTGGTCCTGTCTCCGCCCCCTTTTGTAGTTTTCTGCAGGCAGCCTGTAGTGGGTGGAGTCTGCTGGGCCCCTACTGTACTGGAACGCTGTAAAACACATAAAAAACGCACCGAACTGCACTGGAGCACATCAAACACGCACCAGACCACAGTATACTAAGGGCCCGTTCACACCATAGAAACGCAGTCCGGATGCATTCCAGATGCTTTTCTGCATGCATATTTTGATGCATTCCAGTGTATTTTTGATGAAGTCCAGTGCATTTTTCCACCTCTTTTTTCTTAACCTTAAGGGCCAGTTCACAACACATGCAGTCCAGTGCAAATTTTATATGCATCAAAATGGTTTTCTATGGTATAGTTCACACCAGTGCTTGCAGTTCCAGTGCGTTCCAGTTCCAGAAACATAAGTAGAACATGCTGCATTTTCCCTGCACTGGACTGTACTGGAACGCTGTAAAATGCTTCAAAAATGCACTGAAATGCATCGTAACGCACTGGAACACACATGTTCTTATTTAAAGCGGAGTCCCGCCTAATTTTTTTTTTTTTACAGTCAGCAGCTACAAATACTGCAGCTGCTGACTTTTAAAATAAGGACACTTACCTGTCCAGGGTGCCCGCGATATCGGCACCCGAAGCCGACCCGTCCCTAGGCTCTCAGGTGGAGGCGCCGCCATCTTCGGTAAGGGAATCAGGGAGTGAAGCCTTGCGGCTTCACTTCCTGGTTCCCTGCTGCACATGCGCGACTCGTGCTACGCGACTCCACTGGTCCCTGCTGTCTTCTGGGACCTGTGTGAAGGCGCTGGAAGTGGCGTAGATACCCGCGGGTGGCTCAGATATCTATGCCTGGAAGTGGGAGCAAAATACCTGGATTGGACAGGTATCTGCTCCCCCTCCCCCCTGACAGGTGCCAAATGTAACACCGGAGGGGGGAGGATTCTGGAAAGCGGAAGTTCCATTTTAGGGTGGAACTCCGCTTTAAGGTTAAGAAAAAAAATTGGGAAAAAATGCACTAGACTGCATCAAAAACGCACTGGAACGCATCACAAATGCGCATGCAGAAAAGCTTCTACAACGCATCCAGACTGCGTTTCTATGGTGTGAACTTCCACAAATAAGGACATGTGTGTTCCAGTGCGTTTTTGGAGCGTTCTGGTGTGCTTTTGGTGCGTTTTGCAGCATTACCAGTATAGTCCAGCGCAGGAAAAACGCAGCATGTTCTACTTTTTTTTCTGAAACTGTAACTCACTGGAACTGCAAGCACTGGTGTGAACTATGCCATTGAAAACCATATAACCTACTTTCCATGCGTTTTTGATGCAGAAAAAAAACGCACTGGACTGCATGTGACGTGAACTGGCCCTGAAAAAAAAAAAACTGGAAAAAAAAAAAAGAACAGAAAATGCATCTGAAATGCATCTGGAAACGCATTAAAAACGCATCAAATATGCACCGGGACACGGCGAAAGCACGTAAAAAGCGCGCGTGCAGAAACGCATCCGGAAACGGATCTGGAGTGCGTTTTTTTGGTGTGAACCGGCCCTTAATGAAAGGAAAACTTAATTCATTTCGGATTTCTATCTACTGTCATTGCAAATATCCATTCTAAAGCTTAGTAAACAGATTGCCCACCGCTTGTTATGAGACGGAGATCCAGGCGTGTAATCCTATGTACCTCCATAATGCTGAATCCTTGAAATTTTTGCTTTTGTCACCTGCGCCACTTAAAAAAAAAAAAAAAAAAAAAAAAATTGCGCCTGTCAGCATTTTGCTCGCTCGCTCATCATTTCTGGGTGTTTAAAGGGCAGAAATGAAGACATCTGCTACCCGCTTTGGATGGCAGGCTCTCCAGATGTTTGCCAGGGGTTCTGCCATCGAACGCCAGCAGGGGGAGCTCTGACACAAGGGATGCCGGGGGGCAGCCGGCGCCGGACTGCGCAGAATTCTAGCAGGCGACTGGCAGCAGTGTATCTTTGCCACATTACTAAATAAGTCAGGAATTAACAAGGTCTAGCAGCGTGCACAGGTCTCAGCCTCCCTTTCTTCTGTACTCACATCACATCTGCGTTCCTGGGAAGGATAAATAGTGGATTGAATGAGAATAAATGCGCGGCTTTTTATGAATTTTATGTGCGTTCAGCGGCGCTGCAATAGGGAGCGTTCCACAAGGCTCAGCGGGGAGCGCTGCAAAGTTTTAAAGAGGAACGCTGCTTTAATTACAAGGGGCTTATTTTTGCTGGTTCAGACCTGGTCAGCTACGTCCTGCGACACGCCGAGGCCGCACACAGGAGGGAAAAATACAAAATTGTCAGAGGATGCAAAAGGGGGAAGAAGAGCTTGCACTCAAGGCGGTGAAATTGATCAAAGTACCAATAAGGCTCTGTTCACATTGGTGCGACTTGTCATGCAACTTTGGACACATAAAGTCGCATGACAAGTCGCAGCCCATCGATTTTCAATGGCACCCGTTCTAATCTATGCGACTTAGGCCATACCTCCCAACTTTTTGAGATGGGAATGAGGGGCAACTATCAGCAAAAGTATGCAGGCGTAGGACACACCCCTTGCCACGCCCCCTTAAAGGAGAATTGTACAAAAAAAAAACAAGATGGGTAAACCCATAAGTGCTTTTTTTTACCACTATTATTCCTTTATATTGGCTTTTGGAATTTACAAATGCAGCCATTTAGAAATCAGATGAAAGGTTTAGCTGTGGAAAACACTTTTTGATAGATAAAAAGTGCATTTCATATACAACTATATAGATCAGACCAAAATGAGGGACAAATGAGGAGGAAAGAGGGACAGAGGGACATTGCTCCAAATCAGGGACAATCCCTCCAAATCAGGGACAGTTGGAAAGTATTCCTTATGCCACGTACACACGATCGGTTTTCTCGTTGGAAAAAGATATGGCGGCTTTTCCGACAGGATTCCGCTCAAGCTTGCCTCGCATACACACGGTCACGCAAAAGTTCACTGAAATTACGACTGTCAAGAACGCGGTGAAGTACAACACTACGACAAACCGAGAAAATGACGTTTAATGCTTCCGAGCATGCGTCAAATTGTTTCCGAGCATGCGTAGGGATTTTGATCGTCGGAATAGCCACAGACGATCGCATTTTCGGATAGGAACTTTTCCCAACCGAAAAATGGAGAGCATGCTCTCAATCTTTTGCTGGCTGGAATTCCGGCCGCGTGTACGCAGCATTAGGCTCCTTTTACATTTGGGCTTCTCCAAAGTCGCGCAATTTCCAGTGCGACTGGAGTGTTTCTTTGATGCAACTTTTGGTGCGACTTTGATCTGACTTTACATTCTCTGGACCAAAGTCGCATCAAAAGTAGTGCAGGAAACTTTTCTGAAGTCGCGGCGACTTCTGTAGCATGAGTAGGAAAGGCTCTCATATAAAAAACTGAATATCACATATACTGCGATTTGGAGTCTCACATGTCGGATCACAAGTCATAGAAGTGTGAAAGAAGTCTTAAAGTCGCAGTGGCTTTGAAAAGTCTTTTGCACTACTTTAATGTAACTTTCTTGCAACTTGAGGGCCAGAGAGTGTAAAGTCGTATGAAAGTCACACTCCAAAGTCGCACTAGTGTGGATGGAGCTTTAGCCCCCGTTCACACCGGTGGGACTTGATATGCAATTTGACAGTTTCAAATTGCATGACAAGTCACCCCCACATTGCCGGCAATGGAACCATTCATATCAACACGACTCATATCGCTGCAATCATGAAAAAGGTTCCTGCACTACTTTTTGATGATTTTATTGCGGCTTTCATAGACTTCTGTTAAATGATGCCGCAAGCCACAATGAAATCGGCAGTGCAAAGCTCACTGATGTACCGCTTTGAAATGGCGCTGAAGTAGCGCCATTTCAGAGCCGCACCAGTGTGAACCAGGGCTTAAAGAGCAGATTAATAAAGTAAGGACTCGTTTAGCCCTGTGGTTGGTGGTGGTGGAGGGGGTTGGGGCAGTAAAAACACGCAGTTGAGATGCATTTTACCTGCCCTCTTAACTTCTCCCTGCCCAACCTCAGCGTCCCTTTAACAGGGTCTTTTTGCCAGGGGGCAGGAAAGATCGGCTGATCACGTGAACACTGCGACTGGCTGTCACATGATTGGGATCCAATGATTAGCAGAGGCGAGAGCTGACTTTGACAGCTCAGTCACTGTGCTAGGAGTGTGCAGTGAGCACGCTCCAAGCAGGCAAAGCTCTGCCACGTATGTCTCTATGTACTCTCTGCTTTCTGCACAGGCTATGTACAGAACAGTGATCATGTCACTGCTACTTTCACAAGGTAACATCTAGATCTGCAAAGGCATTTGGTGCACCCAAATTGGATTTATATCCTTTGTGGCTATTAACAGATATATTTAAATATTTAAACAGTGGCGGAACTACCAGGGTTGCAAGTGTTGCATTTGCGATTAGGCCCTGGCATTCTGTCATTGGCGGGTGGCCCCAGCGGGGTTGCTGGCAAGAGGGCTCTGAGATGAGCGATTCTCTCTCATCCACCCAGAGCCTGCACTGACAGTTCCCCCTCCCTCCTCCCTCCTCCCTTGCACGGATGGGAGAGGAGAGAGCCGGTCTGCTCCTTCTTCTCCCGCCCCTCTCCTCCTGTGTGCACAATGGGAAGTGTGAAGGTAAACAGCTGAATTTGATCATTCAGCTGCTGGGCTTCACACTTCCTGCGGTGCACATAGAAGGAGAGGGGCAGGAGAAGAAGGAGCAGACCGGCTCTCTCCTCTCCCATCCGTGCAAGGGAGGAGGGAGGAGGGAGGGGGAACTGTCAGTGCAGGCTCTGGGTGGATGAGAGAGAAGCTCTCAGCTCAGAGCCTTGATGAGGAGGAACTGATAGGCGGCACTGATAGGCGGCATTAATGGGCAGCACTGATACGCTGCACTGATGGACAATGATAGGCGGCATTGATGAGCACTGATAGACAGCACTGATGGGCACTAATAGGTGGCACTGATGGGTGGCATTAATGGGCACTGATAGGCAGCACTAATGGGCAGCATTGATACGCTGCACTGATGGGCAATGATAGGTGGCATTGATGAGCACAGGTAGGCTGCACTGATGGGCACTAATAGGCGGCACTGATGGGTAGTATTAATGGGCACTGATAGGCGGCACTAATGGGCAGCACTGATACGCTGCACTGATGGGTAATGATAGGTGGCATTGATGAGCACTGATAGGCTGCACTGATGGGCACTAATAGGCGGCACTGATGATCATTGATAGGCGGCACTGATGAGCACTATTGGGCACTGATAGGCAGCATTGATGTGCACTGATATACAGCACTGATGGGCACTGATAGGGGGCACTGATGGGCATTGATATACAGCACTGATGGGCACTGATGGGGGCACTGATGGGCACTAATAGGCGGCACTGATGATCACTGATAGGCGGCACTGATGAGCACTATTGGGCACTGATAGGCAGCATTGATGGGCACTGATATACAGCACTGATGGGCACTGATAGGGAGCATTGATGAGCACTGATAGGGAGCATTGATGGTCATTTATATACAGCACTGATGGGCACTGATAGGCGGCATTGATGGGCACTGATAAGCGGCATTGTTGAGCACTGATAGGCGGCACTGATGAGCACTATTGGGCACTGATAGGCAGCATTGATGTGCACTGATATACAGCACTGATGGGCACTGATAGGGGGCACTGATGGGCATTGATATACAGCACTGATGGGCACTGATGGGGGCACTGATGGGCACTAATAGGCGGCACTGATGATCACTGATAGGCGGCACTGATGAGCACTATTGGGCACTGATAGGCAGCATTGATGGGCACTGATATACAGCACTGATGGGCACTGATAGGGAGCATTGATGAGCACTGATAGGGAGCATTGATGGTCATTTATATACAGCACTGATGGGCACTGATAGGCGGCATTGATGGGCACTGATAAGCGGCATTGTTGAGCACTGATAGGCAGCACTGATGATCAGTGCCCTGATTATCAGTGTAAACCATGTACTAACAGTCTTGCCAGTTATCAGCTCTCCTTTCCTCCCACAGAAACAGCGTGGAAGGAAAGGACTGCTGAGAATCGGCAAGTCTGTTTACATGTGATCAGCTGATCACGTGGTAAAGGGCTGCTGTGATTGGCCCTTTACTGTGACCTGTGATCAGCTGTCTCTGAAGGACACTGGACGCCCCAAGGGGCACGCAGAAAGCAGGGTTCTGGGAGGATGTCCATGGACGCCCTCGAGAACTGGAAGCCCGGGGGTCGGATGGAGGGGGGGTGAGGGGGCCCTTTATAGTTTCTTGCACCGGGGCCCTGAAGGTTTTAGTTATGCCCCTGTGTTTAAAGTTATTGTGCCCGGAGTTCAGCTTTAAGCAATATTTGTATTAGGGTTCTTTAAGTGAAATTTCAGTAGAGATTTTTTTTCCCCTTCCTGACCAGCTGAAGCGCTCGGCTCTTCCTGAGATAATTTTCAGGCCTTTAGCATTGAGCGATAATCTTAAACCCCTCTTTTCTTCCGAGGCTCCTCATTCGTGGCTTTGGTTCAGCGCAGGGGGCACAGACTTGATGAAAGATTTGCTGAGTCTTCCTCGGCCATCTAATCCCGCCGCCAGCACAAGGAGTACCGCGGCCCGTTCTGCGGGAACAGATCTCCGACGCAGATTTACTGGCTGCCACTCGGATTGTGACTGCTGCTAAAAATCATCTGCAGGATGGGATTATTCCAGCTGTGTCTGGAAATAAACAGTTCAGGAGAAATATTCATTCGGCAGATAGCGAGATCCCCATCAGCGGGCGCACACAGGTCCGCCTCTTGCAAATCAATTCAAATGTCAGCAAGTGACGACGCTTAAAGTGTATCCAAATCCAGGAATAAAACTATAATATATTGCAGCTTACCAGTCCTTAGAAGTGGCAGCTGCATTCATTTTTTTTTTCATACTTAGTTATTGCCTTTATGTTTATTTGATGATCCTGCCAGTTACACACGTCCTGTCCTAAACTGACAGCGCCCCCCCAATGTACTGAATATGGAGAAAAAGTGTTGTCATTCTAGGAGAGGACCACAGAACATCGCCCCTTCTTCGTATCATGGCCGGATCCAGGGGGGTCCTGGGGGTGTGCTGCGTCCACCCAGATTTCAGTTATGCCCCCAAAGCCCCCTGCCCTCCCCTCCACCTTAGACACACAGTCTGGGCACAGGCGACCAAGCTCCTCTTGCACACTCTACACATAACTGAGAAGACATTCCCTTACACACAGCCAGGGCTGCCAATATCAGATGTGCACAGGGAGGGTGATCCGGGCAGCGTGGGGCCAATTACAGAACCAATCCACTGTGGCTCTGCAACAGCCTAAAGCCGGCTTCCCCTCATCTCTCCCCGCTGGCCTTCAGCTGCTGCAGAGACAGCCACACAGAGGATTGGTTCTGTAATTGCCTCCCTGCTGCCCTGATCACCCTCTCTGTGCATCATCCTGATCCCTGTACACTGCCCTGCTAACCCCTGTCCTCCATGCTGCTGACCCCTGTACACTGCCATGCTGACCCCTGCCCTCCACCCTTCTGACCCCTGCCCTCCACCCTGCTGACCCTGCCCTCCACCCTGCTGACCCCTGCCCTCCACCCTGCTGACCCCTGCCCTCCACACTACTGACCCCTGTACACTGCCCTGCTAACCCCTGCCTTCCACACTGCTGACCCCTGTACACTGCCTGCTGACCCCTGACCTCCACCCTGCTGACCCCTGCCCTCCACCCTGCTGACCCCTGCCTTCCACACTGCTGACCCCTGTACACTGCCCTGCTGACCCCTGCCCTCCACCCTGCTGACCCCTGCCCTCCACACTACTGGCCCCTGTACACTGCCCTGCTGACCCCTGACCTCCACCCTGCTGACCCCTGCCCTCCACCCTGCTAACCCCTGCCTTCCACACTGCTGACCCCTGTACACTGCCCTGCTGACCCCTGCCCTCCACCCTGCTGACCCCTGCCCTCCACACTACTGACCCCTGTACACTGCCCTGCTGACACCTGTCCTCCACGCTGCTTACCCCTGTACACTGCCATGCTGACCCCTGCCCTCCACCCTGCTGACCCCTGCCCTCCACCCTGCTGACCCCTGCCCTCCACACTACTGACCCCTGTACACTGCCCTGCTAACCCCTGCCTTCCACACTGCTGACCCCTGTACACTGCCCTGCTGACCCCTGACCTCCACCCTGCTGACCCCTGCCCTCCACCCTGCTGACCCCTGCCTTCCACACTGCTGACCCCTGTACACTGCCCTGCTGACCCCTGCCCTCCACCCTGCTGACCCCTGCCCTCCACACTACTGGCCCCTGTACACTGCCCTGCTGACCCCTAACCTCCACCCTGCTGACCCCTGCCCTCCACCCTGCTAACCCCTGCCTTCCACACTGCTGACCCCTGTACACTGCCCTGCTGACCCCTGCCCTCCACCCTGCTGACCCCTGCCCTCCACACTACTGACCCCTGTACACTGCCCTGCTGACACCTGTCCTCCACGCTGCTTACCCCTGTACACTGCCATGCTGACCCCTGCCCTCCACCCTGCTGACCCCTGCCTTCCACACGGCTGACCTCTGTACACTGCCCTGCTGACCCCTGCCCTCTACCCTGCTGACCACTGCTCTCCACACTACTGACCCCTGTACACTGCCCTGCTGACACCTGTCCTCCACCCTGCTGACCCCTGTACACTATGATGATGTTGCCACATCATCACTTTAATCCAGGACACATATGAATTACACAGGTTCTGAGGCTGATTTAATGCAGATAAGGCACCAAGTGAGTTTGATTACCACCTTAATCAGTCACAGAACCTGTGTAATTAATGTGTTTCCTGGATTAAAGGGATGATGTGGCAACCCTAGTACACTGCCCTGCTAACCCCTGTCCTCCATGCTGCTAACCCCTGTCCTCCACTCAGCTGACCCCTGTACATTGCCCTGCTGATCCCTGTTCTGTGCCCTGCTGAATCCTGTCCTATGCCCTGCTGACCCCTGTACACTGCCCTGCTGACCCCTGTTCTGCGCCCTGCTGAATCCTGTCCTATGCCCTGCTGACCCCTGTACACTGCCCTGCTGACCCCTGTTCTGCGCCCTGCTGAATCCTGTCCTATGCCCTGCTGACCCCTGTACGCTGTCCTGCTGAGCCCTGTCTTCCACTCTATTGACCCTCTGTACAATGCCCTACTGATTTTTCTACACTCCCCTGCTGACCTCCCATCCTTTGCCCTGCTGACCCCTTGTATACTGCCCTGCTGACCCCTTGTACACTGTCTGGCTGACCCCCTGTACACTGCCCTGTTGACCCCTGTCCTGCTCCCTGCTGACTCCTGTCCTACGGCCTGCTAACCCCTGTACACTACCCTGCTAACCCCTGTACACTGCCCTGCTGACCCCTGTACACTCCTTGCTGACCCTTGTTCTGTGCCCTGACTCCTAAGAATTCAGTTAAGAATGAAAACAGGAGCGATCTGTACAGATCACTAACTGTGTTCATTCAGAAAAGAAAGGGGTCTTTTAATTCAATATTTACCAGCCCCTTACCCGCTGGCAGCACTGCAGGGGGGAGACAGTAAGCTGGCGGAATAGGTGCCGCACGGGATGATTAGCATAGCTCCCAACTGTCCCTGATTTGGATTTTGTCCCTGATGTCCCTCTTTCCTCCTCATTTGTCCCTCATTTTGGTCAGATCTATATAGATGTATATAAAATGCATGTTTTATCTTTCAAAAAGTGTTTCCCAGTGCTAAACCTTTCATCAAAATTCTAAACTGCTGCATTTGTAAATCTTAAAAGCCAATATAAAGGAATAGAAGTGGTAAAAAAAAGCCCTTGTGGATTTAATTAACCTTTTTATCAGTTAAGTCTCCTTTAAGGGGGTGTGGCAGGGGGGGCGTGTCCTATACCTATATACGTTTGCTAGTAGGTGTCACTCATTCCCATCTCAAAATGTTGGGAGGTATGGATTAGGGTGTGCCCAGGCACATCCGGCACACCCTGTGCGCACACCTATGGTTGTGAACCAAGCCTCAATACAGTGTAACAAATGTATTTTTTTATTGTATTTATTATTTCATTCATATGTAGATCCTAGGATCCTATGTAGATCCAGAGGCTTTTGACAGGTAGTGAGGAGGCATTATGTCACCTCCTAACTGCCTGTTTTAACCCCTAAAACCTGCATCACCTCACTGCAGTAGTATGCTTTGCATGTCAGGGGATAACCTTTGCTGCGACACAATGCATGTGTACACCTCCTCTTGCTGCCTGTTTGAGGGCGGTTTGAGGTGAGGGAAAAATACAGCTGAACTATGTGTTTTTACCACCCCCCCCCCCCCCCAATCGCAAGTGTAAACATAGTCTTGTAGAGACCTTATAATAACAAACTCTTTTACACTAGCGGGGAAAACACAGGAAGCTAAGCCACAGTGACAGTTCTACCGCAGCCCCCCCCCCCACCGGCCACCTGACAGAGCTGTACACATACCATGGCTGCAATGGTTAACTTCACAGCCACAGCATTTTTAACTCAGGCTGCAGGGTTTGACGGGCAGCACTGCCTATCGAACCCGTCCAAAGAGATCAATAGAGCTGCACTGCAAACCAAACAATTGATTTGCAGTTGTGGCGTGTTCCCAAAATGTAAAATTGCAGTTACAATAAAAAAAAAATAAAAAATGAACCAATTAAATGCAATAAAAAAAACAGGAATCAGGAGGTGGCAGTAGCGCCTCCTCAATGCCTGTCAGCCGCTACTATACGGCCTTCTCTGAAAAGAGATCCACTACAAATTGCTTTTCAGAGGGTGGTACACTTTACTGCCAGTGTGAATGAGCGCTAATTTTTTTTTTCTCAATAAAACTCTTGGTTAAACCCTAAACTAATATTTTCTGGGGGGGGGGGGGGGGGTTATTTCTATTGTCCTCCTTTATTTTTATTTTTAATTTTCATTCTTTTTTATTTTCTCAGTCTTGCATGAAAAGAAAAAAAAGGAAATGCCCAAAACAAAAAAAAAAAAAAGCCTTTTTATTTGCAAATAACTTTGCCATGCTTTGTACCAGAAACATCATTTTAGTGTTATTGTAAACTAAATAATATCATGGAATTTATCCTATTTATTTATTTATTTATTTATAAAACTTCTTTTTTTTTAAATAAAAAATATCAATTATATTTTTTATTTTTTTCTACTTTCTAAAGTTTGCGTGTAAAATAAAATCATTTTTGATTAGGAAAAGTTTGTCCCCCCCCCCCCCATAATAAAATGTTTATAATATACAGTATATATATTTTTTTTTATCTTAAAAAATGACAGTTATCATCAAATAAACAGGCCTATAGTGGAATGTAAAAATGACTGTGGCCCATAATGGGCACACAGGTATGAGAGCTGAAGTGGTTTAAAGGGAACTCATTATTTCAGTATATATTTCAGTATATATGTCATTATGTTGCATACCCCGAGGGCTGTGGTTCTCAAGCTGTAGGCTGTGGATCTCTGATGCCCCATGAGATCCCTAACCTCCGCTCCATACTCTGATGTAGGACATGCAGTAGGAGGTGGTGGGTGCAGTCGTCTGCCGCCACGTCTTCCTTCTTCCCTGGCAGGACTAAATATAGTGCCGTGCTGAGCTCTGCTAAACTTGATATTATAGAGAATGCCAGAGGGGAAAAGCCTTTGTCTCAGTGTAACACTCCATTGTCAGTAAGTAGGGTGCTTTCATCATCACAAATATGGCATCTGGTTAACCCTAAGGGGCCTGTTTATAAAAAAAAAAAAAATTGCTGTGCAAATGTCTCAATTACATGCACAGCCCTCACAAATAACCTCCGTAATACGTTTATTTTTCTATGATGGTCTGTGCCATCTAGTGGACATAATGCGGTACTTTCCTGATTGTGGTATTTTAGTAAAATACTACCTTATGGCCACTAGATGGAGCTGTAAACATATTACACACATGATGGTGTCTACTCATGACAGTTATGCAAATGCTTAAGACATTCGCAAAGCTGAAGGTGCCTACAGACTGGATGGCCATCAGCAATTCATGCCATCATCCATCGGCTGAATGATTATTTTAACGAGTAATCATTGTAAAAGCATTTGTAGTGTGAGCCTTAGAGAACCTGGCTTTGTTACAGGTATGAGTAATGGGTAACACCCCCCCCCCACAACCGCTGCCACCCATAGTGGTTCTTGACCACTCTTGTTTGTCTGGGGTGGGGGTGCACTATTAACAGGCAGAGACAGTGAGATCAGAGGTCATCAGGGAATATATGTTCATCATTCTCCTCTGCCACTAGTGTAATGGAAATTTGTAAGTTCTGTATATAATTGTATTGTATTTTGTATGTATTGCACACTGCCCTCACTGTGCAACAGCACTAATAATGTTTTCAGTAAATGTTTACATTCTTTCGAGTCCTGATTAGAATAAGCCTGCCTATGTAACGCCCCTTGTTATGATAAACCTACAATTGTAATATTAATGTGATACCTACGTAATCATGTGCATAAAAACCTTCAATTGCGTCATAATAAAGCAGAACAGTAATTTGGAAAGATGCTGAGCGTATCTTTTGTGTCTGTTCCCTACTGCAGTAGTTATTATTAATTTGGAACCACTAATCAATATGAGGATAGGAGTTGCCTATCATCAATTCAACCGAGTCAGCATGGCGAGCCAGCCAGGAGGGGATTCCAGGTGACCCTGAGTATCCGAAACGAGGAGCTTGAGACGATCCAGGAATTTCTGATAATCAGCCGGCTGAGGTAAGCCTTTTGCTTACATTTGAGTTATCAGACTTCCTTGATCGGTAAGGCATTTTCGGGACAAAGGGTACCTAATTTACTCCCCTTAATCGAACTGTATTGATTGGTGGTTATATGTTATGTTGTCACTGTCTACTGTCCATCGGAGTGTTATAGATAAGAAAGGGAAGAATAGTGCTGTTCACAGGTATATGTAGTACATCTGCTAGATAAAGTAGTTTAGAGGCAAGAGGGTATAGGCACAAGTAGAGAAGAGAGAAGACTGGCCAGTCATTATGGGCATTGAATTAAGTAAGGGAATGAAGGGTAAGAGACCCTCAAAAATGCCCAGCGCAAGAGGAGTGCTATATATGAACCAAAGGTGCGGTTCCGCCTATACTGAGCCCCTAGATTAATTGTTAAAATGGACAGTGATCCACATTGGGTAACTGGGTTACCAAGGTCCACAGGGACTAAGAATCATGCAGAGTAAACAGCTAGAGAAACAGTTATCTATGTGAGCAGGATGGATCAAGGGTGACATTAACACTAGACAGAAAAGGGACATTTTCATGTTAAGTTGTGGGATGAATTTGGAGTCAGGCACTATAACTATTAGAGTCAGAAACAGAGAAATGAGAGGTAAAACAGAATGCTTTATATGTTGTCAGAGAGAGAAGATGGGATGAGTACTCTGGCTGACCGTCTGATCATAGAAGCTAGATATAAAAGATATCTGAACAAAAATAAAGAAAGTAGAACTGTACTTACAAGGAAAAGGGGCACATCATCACATCAAGTCCACACACCCTGTTAGGATAGATGCCACCTGCAGCCAGTTGTTTTATAGTTTTTGATGCTTTCTGGTCCATCATACAGATTCTTGGTCCTTTTGTTTTTATTTATTTTTATTTTTGAAATCCAAAGCAGAATGTGTGGATTGTGAAATGATGTGCCCCTTTTCCTTGTAAGTACAGTGGTATAAGCAGAAGAATATTTTGGATTTATGGGCATCTCTCCATGACCGCAGGGTATTGTTATCATTTATTATAATATTGCCAGGAAAAAGTTGTCTTTTGAAACATGAAACTGGAGTTCTTACACAAATAGTGTGATAGAAAACAAGACATTGTAATATATTTATGCAAGCTGGACCCAGTAATGAAGGGTTCACCCCGATATATCAGAGCTGTAGCTTTTATGCAAAGGTGCTATTAGACAAAGTTAGATATTGTTTTGGTCAATGGTCCGACATTCTGTGCAGCAAATTTACAGCTAACTAAATTTTTGTCTAATGAAAGGTTTAAAATATGAGTTTGTTTATGTACAAATCTAACAATGAAAAACGCGTACATTTATTCAAAAGAAAGGAAAAGACGCATGTGTTAAATTGATGACATAGGAATCAGCTGCTGTGAGCCCAGTGCAGGACACACTCCCTGAAGACCCAGATATTACATTTTTTGTAGATTTGAATATGCACTTTATCACCCAGAAGGATACTCTGTATTCAAAGTCATTGGATCCTTTTTCCCCAGCTCAAGAAGCAGAGCTCCATGTTTTAGCAAAGCATGTGAGCTATAAAAAGAGTGTATATTTATATAGATAGTCGAGATATAGAGAGCTTTTGGTTCCATTTAAAGGGCCAGAAGTTTGTTTTTACTTCGGCAGGTAAACCAACCAAGCATGCCAAGTTAATTTGATCAGCTGTTTTCAGCCTTCCAGGTTCTTGCTGAGGTAGCCATATTAACTTTCACACATGGAAGCAGACCAGGTGACTAAGGATGCTGCATTTACAGCCCCGGACACTTGATGGGTCTGTGCAACTCACAGATTCCACCCTAGTTCTGGCCCAGTATAGCTGGGATTAATAATTCAACTTTAAGGACCCCAGAACGAGAAGAACAAGTGGTCCACAGGGGGCAACTTCTTATGAAACGGGACTTTGGAAAAGGTGATCATTTATGTCTGCCAGCCACTCTTTTCCCTTCAGCTTGACACATGGACCGTGTCATCAGTCACAAGCAGTTATGGCTGCCTTAGTAAATGAGCGTGGGATATAGCCAGGGTTCACCACAGTTGTTTTTATAACACACCACTTCTTGTTTTACCTGTTACCAAAGGTGTTACCAAAAGCTGAACATCCCTCCCAGAGATTACATAAAAGATATATCCAGATGCCCAAGTCAGGATCTTACGAGTATACATTTTGTCTGTATGGACATGTTTTTTGGATGTCCAGTGGCAAATCCTACTGCAAAGGCCACAGTAAAAAGTGTTATCAGAAGTAGTTTGTAAGTACAGAGTGCCAGAATCTACAGAGAGTAACAGAGGAAATCATTTTTTATAGGAGAGTCCTTACTAGAAGTTTTGAGGTTTTATTTTTACACCCCCTACTGTCTACAATGTATCAGACAAAGTAGAGTAAGAAACTAGAAAACTTTTGCCTGAATGTTTTCTTCTATTTTATGAAGCCCCTAAGGGGAATGTTGGACTCTCTCCCTATGGGATTTGGTTTGGGAGTGTGTTACTCACTTGCCTATATTTTGTCTCAGCAGCTGAAGTCCTCCATTCGGATCTCACAGAGAATGTTGCTGATCTTTTAAGGTTTTTTACAAACTCATTTATGTGTTTTCTCCCCAATTCCAGATCCTAAAAGTTTGGAAGGATCTAAAACTAAAGCCAGGTGACTTGTGGATTGTTAAGAGACATTTATATATAAGGAAATGTTTGGAGACTCAATACAGCATCTATTTCATGTACAGTCACCTGGATCCACACCAGACACTGCAAAAATGACTTAATTAAAGAAATCTCTGTGTTTGATTTGTTTCCCTCTTGTGATCACAGTCTAGGGTACTTTTTTATTCAATTACTTTAATTGTAAGGGATATATATATATTTGAAAAGTAGTTCAGCCAAGTTGAAGTCATATTTGTCTTTTGTGCGTCTTCCATTTCATGTAGAATTGTCTGTGTTTACATATGCTGATAAGTCAGCATGTCCACAATTCAGCTAGAAGGCCATTCTGGCCACAGGAGTGTACAGCCAGTATTCTGTAAATATGTCTTATCAATCATTTGTTTTTCACAATGAAAAGTCATTTTGGTAATGAAAAAGTTGCTCAGCTATTATTTTCTCCACAATGGAGTTTTTTGCCTCTTTGGCCAGGACTACCTCCACCTAAGCGTGTGGAGGTTCCAGGTTAAAGGTGATAGCAGGTGTAGTTAGTGATCAAAATATTGATCAAAAGAGGGGAGACTGTAATGGAAATTTGTAGGTTCTGTATATAATTGTATTGTATTTTGTATGTATTGCACACTGCCCTCACTGTGCAACAGCACTAATAATGTTTTCAGTAAATGTTTACATTCTTTCGAGTCCTGATTAGAATAAGCCTGCCTATGTAACGCCCCTTGTTATGATAAACCTACAATTGTAATATTAATGTGATACCTACGTAATCATGTGCATAAAAACCTTCAATTGCGTCATAATAAAGCAGAACAGTAATTTGGAAAGATGCTGAGCGTATCTTTTGTGTCTGTTCCCTACTGCAGTAGTTATTATTAATTTGGAACCACTAATCAATATGAGGATAGGAGTTGCCTATCATCAATTCAACCGAGTCACTAGTGAACCCAAAAGCAATATGTATTACGTTACTATCAGGTTCATTCATGGCTACTGTAGCTCAGGATGGAGCTAATCAAGCACAATCTGTGCTTGATTAGCTGCTTGGAGAGCAGAGAAGACATTGGGGGTCTAATAGACCCAATATGTCCTGATAAAGAGTACCTTTCATCCATGCCTGCAATCACATAGGGAACTTAGCAAAAAAAAAAAAAGTAAAAATACCTCCCCACCCCCATGCACATAGGTCCTGCAAGTGTAACGGAACGTCCCACACTCCGCTTGAGTGCTTCCATTATATACCACTTCCTCCAGTCTGAATATAGATATTAGATATTATAACCGCATATTACAACCAAGAACTAGGCAGGACTCGTTTGGCTGCAAAGCTGGAACTGTTTATTTGAACAAGAATACAGGCTTTTATACACTTGAGAAGGAGGTTCCCCCTCCAGATCATATTACCCTAACAATGCAAACTGTAACCAGAATCATAAATTAACATGAGCTAATTAACTGGTCATTTAACCAGCTTAGGTGACTCAGAGTTCTGACCTTTCAGGTCAGACTTGCCATCTTCTAGCTCAGAAGACACAATACACATTATCATAAGTATAAACACAGAACACCTTCACACAAGGGGAGCCCCCAGTAGCAGACAAACTGGCTCAACAGTCTACAAAACTCTTACAGCATTCCATTATTTTCTCAGTCACCCTGTGCCCCTAATAGACACAGGGTAACTTAGACATAGGAGGTGCATGGGGAGCTGAAACAAAGGTTTCCCAACCTCTCCAAGGGATTCTGGGTTCCCTGTGCCTCCTGCCCAAAGTGACTCCACCCCCCCCCCCTCCCTATGCACATACAGTATCTCACAAAAGTGAGTACACCCCTCACACTTTTGTAAATATTTTATTATATCTTTTTTATGTGACAACACTGCAGAAATGACACTTTGCTACAATGTAAAGTAGTGAGTGTACAGCTTGTATAACAGTGTCAATTTACTGTCCCCTCACAATAAGTCAACACACAGCCATTAATGTCTAAACTGCTGGCAACAAAAGTGAGTACACCCCTAAGTGAAAATGTCCAAATTGGGCCCAAAGTGTCAATATTTTGTGTCACCTTTATTTTCCAGCACTGCTTAACCCTCTTGGGCATGGAGTTCACCAGAGCTTCAAAGGTTGCCACTGGAGTCATCTTCCACTCCTCCATGACGACATCACGGAGCTGGTGGATGTTAGAGACCTTGCGCTCCTCCATCTTAGGTTTGAGGATGTCCCACAGATGCTCAATAGGGTTTAGGTCTGGAGACATGCTTAGCCAGTCCATCACCTTTACCCTCAGCTTCTTTAGTAAGGCACTGGTCGTCTTGGAGGTGTGTTTGGGGTTATTATCATGTTGGAATACTGCCCTGCGGCCCAGTCTCTGAAGGGAGGGGATCATGCTCTGCTTCAGTATGTCACAGTACATGTTGGCCTTCATGGTTCCCTCAATGAACTGTAGCTCCCCAGTGCCGGCAGCACTCATACAGCCCCAGACCATGACACTCCCACCACCATGCTTGACTGTAGACAAGACACACTTGTCTTTGTACTCCTCATCTGGTTGCCGCCACACACACTTTACACCATCTGAACCAAATACCTTTATCTTGGTCTCATCAGACCACAGGACATGGTTCCAGTAATCCATGTCCTTAGTCTGCTTGTCTTCAGCAAACTGTTTGCAGATTTGCTTGTGTATCATCTTTAGAAGAGGCTTCCTTCTGGGACGACAGCCATGCTGACCAATTTGATGCAGTGTGCGACGTATGGTCTGAGCACTAACAGGCTGACCCCCCACCCCTTCAACCTCTGCAGCAATGCTGGCAGCACTCATACGTCTATTTCCCAAAGACAACACCTGGATATGACGCTGAGCACCTGCACTCAACTTCTTTGGTTGACCATAGCGAGGCCTGTTCTGAGTGGAACCTGTCCTGTTAAACCGCTGTATGGTCTTGGCCACACGCAGCTCAGTTTCAGGGTCTTGGCAATCTTGTTATAGCCTAGGCCATCTTTATGTAGAGCAATAATTCATTTTTTCATATCCCTAGAGAGTTCTTTGCCATGAGGTGCCATGTTGAACCTCCAGTGACCAGTATGAGAGAGTAAGAGCGATAACACCAAATTGAACACACCTGCTCCCCATTCACACCTGAGACCTTGTAACACTAACGAGTCACATGACAAAGGGGAGGGAAAATGGCTAATCGGGCCCAATTTGGACATTTTCACTTAGGGGTGTACTCACTTTTGTTGCCAGTGGTTTAGACATTAATGGCTGTGTGTTGAGTTATTTTGAGGGCGCAGCAAATTTACACTGTTATATAAGCTGTACACTCACTACTTTACATTGTAGCAAAGTGTCATTTCTTCAGTGTTGTCACATGAAAAGAATTAAATATTTACAAAAATTTGAGGGGTGTACTCACTTTTGTGAGATACTGTAGGTCCTGCAAGTATATGTAAACAGGTATTGCCATGAATGTAAGAGCAATAGTTCCAGGGTGCTAATTTATTGTTGATTTTAAACTGACAACCTGTAAAGGCGTTTAAAGCATTATTAAACCCAAACCCAAACATGTATTATTTTGCAGCTTACCAATCATTAGATGTGGTGGCTGCATTCATTTTATTTTTTAGGCTTTTCTTTACCTCTGTTTTCACCTGTTTATCTGGCCAGTAACACACCTCCTGTATTAGAGTGCCCACTTTCTGGAGGAATGAGCACAGGAGGCACATTAGGCAGCAGCATTGTTAGTCGGGGGGGGGGGGGGTTGTTAGATCTCAGGCAGGATCTCCAGGTAATTATAAATGAAAAAAGCCAAAAAAGAAATGAATGTAGCCATCACATCCACTGTAAAATGTCACCTTTTAAACATGTTATCCAACCAGGACAGGGGCTTTTGGAGAGGACTGCAGGGTGGCCACTTGCCTACTGGCTATGGGTCTTGGCTTTTACGGTAGCACTACTCTTTGGGAGGTGTGTGTTTGGGAGACCCTTGGAGTGGCCTTGCTTCGGATTCAAGTCCATATCTCCCCAAAAAACACAGACTCTGGGAAATGGAGAACCCAGATACGTATTTGGGCTCTCTATGCCCAAACCCCCAATGACTGCTTTAAACTGAGACTCACAGCAGATGTTACTATGACCAGCTCAAAGCAACATGATACTGGGGTCTAGGGATGGGCCAAATGGACCCTGTTCAGCTCGCACCAGAACTTCTGAACACCATGAAAGTTCGGACCCGAATAACGAACCCCATTAAAGTCAAAAATCAATAGTGCCCATTTTGAAGGCTTACATGCAAGTCATTTGGCATACAATGGTTATAGGAGTCAGAGTCCTGCCCTGGGGGACACGTATCAAAAAAAAAGTTTGTGAAAAACATCATTTTTAAATGAGCATTGATTTTTTTGATTTTTAACCACTTGCCGACCGCCTAACGCAGATATACTGCGGCAGAGCGGCACGGGCAGGCAAAATCACGTACCCGTACGTGATCTGCCTCCCGCGGGCGGGGGGTCCGATCGGACCCCCCCCCGGTGCCATCGGCGGTCGGCATCTGACTGGGAGCGTCGGGAGGCGAGGGGGAGACCATCCGATCGTGGCCCCCCCCTCGCGATCGCTCCCAGCCAATGGAAATCCTCCTCTGCCTGTGTGTCGTTTCACACAGGCAGAGGATGTGATGTCATCTCTCCTCGGTCTGGCAGTTTCCGTTCCAGCGCCGAGGGGAGATGACATGTAAGTGCACACAACACTCACACACACAGTAGAACATGCCAGGCATACTTTACACCCCCGATCCCCCCCCGATCGCCCCCCGATCCCCCCCCAATCACCCCCCCCCCCCTGTCACAAACTGACATTAGCAGTATTTTTTTTTTTTTTTTTTTTCTGATTACTGCTGTGTCAGTTTGTGACAGTTAGTGTTAGGGCAGTGTATATTACCCCCCTTTAGGTCTAGGATACCCCCCTAACCCCCCCTAATAAAGTTTTAACCCCTTGATCACCCCCCCTCACCAGTGTCGCTAAGCGATCATTTTTCTGATCGCTGTATTAGTGTCGCTGGTGACGCTAGTTAGTGAGGTAAATATTTAGGTTCGCCGTCAGCGTTTTATAGCGTCAGGGACCCCCATATACTATCTAATAAATGTTTTAACCCCTTGATTGCCCCCTAGTTAACCCTTTCACCGCTGATCACCGTATAACCGTTACGGGTGACGCTGGTTAGTTCGTTTATTTTTTATAGTGTCAGGGCACCCACCGTTTATTACCGAATAAAGGTTTAGCCCCCCGATCGCCCGGCGGTGATATGCGTCGCCCCAGGCAGCGTCAGATTAGCGCCAGTACCGCGAACACCCACGCACGCAGCATACGCCTCCCTTAGTGGTATAGTATCTGATCGGATCAATATCTGATCCGATCAAATCTATACTAGCGTCCCCAGCAGTTTAGGGTTCCCGAAAACGCAGTGTTAGCGGGATCAGCCCAGATACCCGCTAGCACCTGCGTTTTGCCCCTCCGCCCAGCCCAGCCCAGCCCACCCAAGTGCAGTATCGATCGATCACTGTCACTTACAAAACACTAAACGCATAACTGCAGCGTTCGCAGAGTCAGGCCTGATCCCTGCGATCGCTAACAGTTTTTTTGGTAGCATTTTGGTGAACTGGCAAGCACCAGCCCCAGGCAGCGTCAGGTTAGCGCCAGTACCGCTAACACCCACGCACGCACCGTACACCTCCCTTAGTGGTATAGTATCTGAACGCATCAATATCTGATCCGATCAGATCTATACTAGCGTCCCCAGCAGTTTAGGGTTCCCAAAAACGCAGTGTTAGCGGGATCAGCCCAGATACCTGCTAGCACCTGCGTTTTGCCCCTCCGCCCAGCCCAGCCCACCCAAGTGCAGTATCGATCGATCACTGTCACTTACAAAACACTAAACGCATAACTGCAGCGTTCGCAGAGTCAGGCCTGATCCCTGCGATCGCTAACAGTTTTTTTGGTAGCGTTTTGGTGAACTGGCAAGCACCAGCCCCAGGCAGCGTCAGATTAGCGCCAGTACCGCTAACACCCACGCATGCACCGTACACCTCCCTTAGTGGTATAGTATCTGATCGCATCAATATCTGATCCGATCAGATCTATACTAGCGTCCCCAGCAGTTTAGGGTTCCCAAAAACGCAGTGTTAGCGGGATCAGCCCAGATACCTGCTAGCACCTGCGTTTTGCCCCTCCGCCCGGCCCAGCCCACCCAAGTGCAGTATCGATCGATCACTGTCACTTACAAAACACTAAACGCATAACTGCAGCGTTCGCAGAGTCAGGCCTGATCCCTGCGATCGCTAACAGTTTTTTTTGTAGCGTTTTGGTGAACTGGCAAGCGCCAGTGGCCTAGTACACCCCGGACGTAGCCAAACCAGCACTGCAGTAACACTTGGTGACGTGGCGAGTCCCATAAGTGCAGTTCAAGCTGGTGAGGTGGCAAGCACAAGTAGTGTCCCGCTGCCACCAAAAAGACAAACACAGGCCCGTCGTGCCCATAATGCCCTTCCTGCTGCATTCGCCAATCCTAATTGGGAACCCACCGCTTCTGCAGCGCCCGTACTTCCCCCATTCACATCCCCAACCAAATGCAGTCGGCTGCATGAGAGGCATTTTTATGTCCTCCCGAGTACCCCTACCCAGCGAACCCCCCCAAAAAAGATGTCGTGTCTGCAGCTAGCGCGGATATAGGCGTGACACCCGCTATTATTGTCCCTCCCCTCCTGTCCTGATAATCCTGGTCTTTGCATTGGTGAATGTTTTGAACACTAGCATGCACTAGTTGAGTTTTAGCGTAGGGTACAGCATTGCACAGACTAGGCACACTTTCACAGGGTCTCCCGAGATGCCATCGCATTTTGAGAGACCCGAACCTGGAACCGGTTACAGTTATAAAAGTTAGTTACAAAAAAAAGTGTAAAAAAAAAAAAAAAACACAAACAAAAATATAAAATAAAAATAGTTGTCGTTTTATTGTTCTCTCTCTCTCTATTCTCTCTCTATTGTTCTGCTCTTTTTTACTGTATTCTATTCTGCAATGTTTTATTGTTATTGTTATTGTTATTGATTGTTATTGTTATTGTTATTGTTATTATGTTTTATCACGTTTGCTTTTCAGGTATGTAATTATTTATACTTTACCGTTTACTGTGCTTTATTGTTAACCATTTTTTTGTCTTCAGGTATGCCATTCACGACTTTGAGTGGTTATACCAGAATGATGCCTGCAGGTTTAGGTATCATCTTGGTATCATTCTTTTCAGCCAGCGGTCGGCTTTCATGTAAAAGCAATCCTAGTGGCTAATTAGCCTCTAGACTGCTTTTACAAGCAGTGGGAGGGAATGCCCCCCCCCCCCCAACATCTTCCGTGTTTTTCTCTGGCTCTCCTGTCTCAACAGGGAACCTGAGAATGCAGCCGGTGATTCAGCCAGCTGACCATAGAGCTGATCAGAGACCAGAGTGGCTCCAAACATCTCTATGACCTAAGAAACCGGAAGCTACGAGCATTTTATGACGTAGATTTCGCCGGATGTAAACAGCGCCATTGGGAAATTGGGAAAGCATTTTATCACACCGATCTTGGTGTGATCAGATGCTTTGAGGGCAGAGGAGAAATCTAGGGTCTAATAGACCCCAATTTTTGCAAAAAAGAGTACCTGTCACTACCTATTGCTATCATAGGGGATATTTACATTCCCTGAGATAACAATAAAAATGATTTAAAAAAAAAAAAAATGAAAGGAACAGTTTAAAAATAAGATAAAAAAACAATAATAATAAAGAGAAAAAAAAAAAAAAAAAAAAAAAGCACCCCTGTCCCCCCTGCTCTCGCGCTAAGGTGAACGCAAGCGTTGGTCTGGCGTCAAATGTAAACAGCAATTGCACCATGCATGTGAGGTATCGCCGCGAAGGTCAGATCGAGGGCAGTAAGTTTAGCAGTAGACCTCCTCTGTAAATCTAAAGTGGTAACCTGTAAAGGCTTTTAAAGGCTTTTAAAAATGTATTTAGTTTGTCGCCACTGCACGTTTGTGCGCAATTTTAAAGCATGTCATGTTTGGTATCCATGTACTCGGCCTAAGATCATCTTTTTTATTTCATCAAACATTTGGGCAATATAGTGTGTTTTAGTGCATTAAAATGTAAAAAAGTGTGTTTTTTCCCCAAAAAATGCGTTTGAAAAATCGCTGCGCAAATACTGTGTGAAAAAAAAAAATGAAACACCCACCATTTTAATCTGTAGGGCATTTGCTTTAAAAAAAATATATAATGTTTGGGGGTTCAAAGTAATTTTCTTGCAAAAAAAAATTATTTTTTTATGTAAACAATAAGTGTCAGAAAGGGCTATGTCTTCAAGTGCTTAGAAGAGTGGGTGATGTGTGACATAAGCTTCTAGATGTTGTGCATAAAATGCCAGGACAGTTCAAAACCCCCCCAAATGACCCCATTTTGGAAAGTAGACACCCCAAGCTATTTGCTGAGAGGCATGTCGAGTCCATGGAATAATTTATATTGTGACACAAGTTGCGGGAAAGAGACAATTTTTTATTTTTTTTATTTTTTTTTGCGCAAAGTTGTCACTAAATGATATATTGCTCAAACATGCCATGGGAATATGTGAAATTACACCCCAAAATACATTCTGTTGCTTCTCCTGAGTACGGGGATACCACATGTGTGGGACTTTTTGGGAGCCTAGCCGCGTACGGGACCCCGAAAACCAAGCACCGCCTTCAGGCTTTCTAAGGCCGTAAATTTTTGATTTCACTCTTCACTGCCTATCACAGTTTCGGAGGCCATGGAATGCCCAGGTGGCACAAAACCCCCCCAAATGACCCCATTTTGGAAAGTAGACACCCCAAGCTATTTGATGAGAGGTATAGTGAGTATTTTGCAGACCTCACTTTTTGTCACAAAGTTTTGAAAATTGAAAAAAGAAAAAAAAAAATTTTTTTTCTCGTCTTTCTTTATTTTCAAAAACAAATGAGAGCTGCAAAATACTCACCATGCCTCTCAGCAAATAGCTTGGGGTGTCTACTTTCCAAAATGGGGTCATTTGGGGGGGGTTTGTGCCACCTGGGCATTCCATGGCCTCCGAAACTGTGATAGGCAGTGAGGAGTAAAATCAAAAATGTACGCCCTTAGAAATCCTGAAGGCGGTGCTTGGTTTTCGGGGTCCCGTACGCGGATAGGCTCCCAAAAAGTCCCACACATGTGGTATCCCCGTACTCAGGAGAAGCAGCTAAATGTATTTTGGGGTGCAATTCCACATATGCCCATGGCCTGTGTGAGCAATATATCATTTAGTGTCAACTTTGTGCAAAAAAAAAAAAAAAAAAAAAAAATTTGTCACTTTCCCGCAACTTGTGTCAAAATATAAAACATTCCATGGACTCAACATGCCTCAAAGCAAATAGCTTGGGGTGTCTACTTTCCAAAATGGGGTCATTTGGGGGGGTTTTATGTCATCTGGGCATTTTATGGCCTTCAAAACTGTGATAGGTAGTGAGGAGTAAAATCAAAAATGTACGCCCTTAGAAATCCTGAAGGCGTTGCTTGGTTTTCGGGGCCCCGTACGCGGCTAGGCTCCCAAAAAGTCCCACACATGTGGTATCCCCGTACTCAGGAGAAGCAGCTAAATGTATTTTGGGGTGCAATTCCACATATGCCCATGGCCTGTGTGAGCAATATATCATTTAGTGACAACTTTTTGTAATTTTTTTTTTTTTTTTTTTTTTTGTCATTATTCAATCACTTGGGACAAAAAAAATAAATATTCAATGGGCTCAACATGCCTCTCAGCAAATTCCTTGGGGTGTCTACTTTCCAAAATGGGGTCATTTGTGGGGGTTTTGTACTGCCCTGCCATTTTAGCACCTCAAGAAACGACATAGGCAGTCATAAATTAAAGGCTGTGTAAATTCCAGAAAATGTACCCTAGTTTGTAGACGCTATAACTTTTGCGCAAACCAATAAATATACACTTATTGACATTTTTTTTACCAAAGACATGTGGCCGAATACATTTTGGCCTAAATGTATGACTAAAATTGAGTTTATTGGATTTTTTTTAGAACAAAAAGTAGAAAATATCATTTTTTTTCAAAATTTTCGGTCTTTTTCCGTGTATAGCGCAAAAAATAAAAATGGCAGAGGTGATCAAATACCATCAAAAGAAAGCTCTATTTGTGGGAAGAAAAGGACGCAAATTTCGTTTGGGTACAGCATTGCATGACCGCGCAATTAGCAGTTAAAGCGACGCAGTGCCGAATTGTAAAAAGTGCTCTGGTCAGGAAGGGGGTAAAACCTTCCGGGGCTGAAGTGGTTAAAGTGAAAGCCTAAAAATGAAAAATTCCTTCCAATATAGTGCCCGGGGGGTTCCCTTAGTCTACCTGTAAAGTGGCAGGGATGTACCATGTCTAGAATCTGCTGCAGCAATAATTGCATTTATAAAGCCAAAAAAAATGAAATTTTCCCTGCAAGCTGCCTTTATTTTGCTCAGCAACAGCTGGGGAGCCAGTGTGTATGATGAGGCCACAATGTAGTGCACTGGGAACAAGATTAGCACCTCTCAATGATATGCACCTGTCAAACAGGTGCAGAAAAATTGGTCTTTGGGTCTTTCCCATCGTAACCCTATAGAGGTACTCTTGATGAAAGCAAGAATTGGCCTTGCTGTAAAAAATTGCAATGATATGCACGTGTAAAACAGGTGCAGAAAAATTGGTCTTAGGGTGTCGGTGGCGCCTTTCCACCATAACCATATAGAGGAAATCTTTATGAAAGCAAGAATTGGCCTTGCTTTAAAAAATTGCAATGATATGCACCTGTCAAACAGGTGCTGAAAAATTGGTCTTTGGGTGTTAATTGTGCCCATTAAACCTATAACAAAAACATTCTTCCAGATTAAATGATTGAACACCCTCAAAGCTAGGCAGCCTTGATGTCCTGCAGAGATTCCACATCCCAAAAAGACTTAATCAGTGACATCGGCATCAGGGGCTTCATAGCTGGTAATCCAGGACTGAGTCATTTTTATAAAAGTCAAACGATCCACGAAGTCTGTGGACAGACGCATTCTATGATCAGTAACGAAACCTCTTGGAGCACCAAATGCCCGTTCTGAAAGCACGCTGGATGCAGGGCAGTCCAACAACTCAATAGCATATTGGGCAAGTTCTGACCAGTGGTCTATCCACTGACCCAGTAAGTCAGTGGATCGTCAGCTGGAAAGCTCTCCATCTCTGTTTTGGCCCCCGAGGTAATCGTCCACCATGTGATATAGATGCTGCCGATAGGAGGTGGAAGCTGACAGCCCTGTGAGGCGAGGACTAAAATAAATCTGAAATGCTTCACTTAGGCGGACACCTTCTCCAACGCTCCTCTCTTGACCAACAGAAGACTCAAAACGTTTTCCATGACACTGTAACCTACTGGAGTCAGGAAAAACGTTCAATAAAATCTTCTTTAACGTGTCCTCAAGAGATTTTATCTTCTGCTCTCTCTGAGGGGACGGGATGAGTTCTGAGACCTTCCCCTTATAACGGTGGTCAAGGAGGGTTGCCAACCAGTAATCATCCTTCTTTATGCCACGTATTCTTGGGTCCTTTCGCAGGCTTTGAAGCATGAGGTTGCCCATGCGCCACAAATTTGCAGAGGCTTGAGAAGCAGACTCCTCGGGGTCACTCAGGATGACAGCATCTGGAACTTCCTTCTCCCAGCCACGTACTACTCCCAAGAGTCCTGGGGTTGGAAAGCCATCGCTTACAGATTGACGCATGTCTTCCTCTTCTTCGAAGCCTATGAAAGTTCCAGAATCCTCCTCCTCATCCCCTTCCCTCTCCTCCTGTGTGTTCTGTGACATAGGAATGATGGTGTCTGGATAAAGTGGGCCTTGAGAGGAAAGGAAGCCCTCCTCTTCCTCCTGCTGCTCTGCCTCCAGTGCGCTGTCCATAATGCCACGCAGAGTCTGCTCCAGCAGCAACACAACAGGGATTGTGGCACTGATGCATGCACTGTCACGACTCACCATCCTTGTGGCCTCCTCAAATGGTGACAATACAGTGCATGCATCCTTAATGATCAGCCATTGGTGTGGGGAAAAAAAGCCGAGCCTGTCGTTATGCCGTATTCGCATAGGTACTCGTTGACGGCCCTCTGCTGCATGTATAGCCGCTGCAGCGTTGACAAAGTCGAGTTCCAGCTGGTGGGCATGTCACAAATCAGGCGGTTTATGGGCAGGTGAAATTCCCGCTGAATTTTAGCCAACCGAGTACTGGCTGTGTATGACTGAAATGGCTACAGACTCTTCTAGACAGCTTTAGCACATCTTGCAACCCTCAGTAGGAAACGCTGAACCACCAAATTGAGGACATGTGCCAGACATGGCACATGTGTCAACTTTCCCTGTCTAAGGGTGGACAGGAGGTTTGAGCCATTATTGCACACCACCATTCCTGGCTCCAGCTGGCGTGGTGTGAACCACCTCTGGACCTGTCCCTGCAGAGCTGCAAGAATCTCTGCTCTGGTGTGGTTCCTGTCCCCTAAACACACCAGCTGAAGCACTGCATGGCAACTTTTAGCCTGACTCTGGGAATAGCCCTTTGAATGCTTAGGGGGTACCTGATGTTCATAGTACAATCCTGCCATTGTGGTACAGCACATTGTGTGAATTTGCGGAAGGGGGCCGAATCCACCAGGCTGAAAGGCAGAAGTTGGTGAGCCAACAGCTTTGACAAGCTTGCATTTAGACGTTGGGCATGTGGGTGGCAGGGACTGTATTTTTTTTTTCCGCTGCAGCAAAAAAATTTGCCAGCTACAGTTTACAGCTGATGGTGTGCTGCTGGAAGATGTGCTGCTAGGACCTGGGACACCCTGTGCTATACCTCATCCCTGTCACTGGAGGCTGCTGAGAGGTAATGACTCAGTATAGCAGGGGCAGACTGAAGTGGGTAAGGAGGAGGAGGAGGAAGAGGATGAGGGACAGATTTGTGCCCCTTTTGTGTGGATTTTAGGTGCTCTTGCCAATGGGCTGAGTGGTTGGACGTTAAATGCCTTGTTAAGCATGTGGTACCCAAATGGTTGTTGTTTTTTGCCACGTTTGATGTGCCTGAAACACAGTTTGCTGATAGCAACAGAGTGCAATCTGCTGCAGATGTGTTAAAAAAGGCCCAGACAGCTGAACTTTGGGGAGTGGGCCAAGAGCTGCAGAATGTGATGGAATAGGGTGGCTGCTCTCTACTCTTTCTTGATGTCGGCCTCCTTGGGGTTGCGCCACCTCACCTTCAGTTTCCTCCTCTGCTCTATCTGACACCCAAGTCGTATCAGTGACCTCATCATCATCATCATCTCCATCTCCTCTATCTTCATCATTACCACTGGAGACAACTTGGCAATATGCTGCGGCTTGGGGAACATGAATGCCAATTTGTCTACCAGTGTTCCTCCCTCACTCTAGGCTCATGTTCCTGTCATCCTCAACCTCAGAACATCTGAATCCAGTAATGGCTGGGCATCATCAAGGAGCAAGTGGCTGACGCTGTGGTCAAATAGCTCAGCTGACTCCTCAATGGCTGATGTTGGGCCTATGGCAGGAATAGATGTGGACAAGGAGGCAGGTTTATCCACTCTGGCAACTGCAAGGGACTGCACACTTGTCTCTGATTGCGTGACAGAGGATGAGGAGGATGAGGAAGGTTTAGTAAGCCAGTCCACCACCTCCTCTGCATGCTGTGGCTGGATAGCACGGGCAAATTCATTAACAGAGGAAATGATGCCCTGCCTGAGGACTGACCACCACATCCACCTTTGCCTGACACATTTGTTGCTGGCCCCCATACAGTGCCAAGGGAACGTCTGCCTCTCCTTGTTGTCCTCACAGACACTATTGGGAGGAAGGGGGTGATGGTTATAAGCAAATGTATAGAAGAAGTTTAAATCTGTACGAAGATGCACTTTAATCAATGTAAAGAGGTGTTTGGTGCACTTTAATTTGAGTACTCACACTACACAGACACACTCCACGGATACACTATAATATACTGCAATACAATGCGCCAAACGTACGGTGACGCACAGAACTATATGGCGTTAAACTGGCAGTAATGCACACAGAAGTAAATGGCGTTAAACTGGCAGCAACGCACAAAACTATATAGCTCTAAACTGGTAGTAACGCACACAGAACTATATGGCGTTAAACTGTCAATAACACACATAGAAGTACATAGCGTTAAACTGGCAGTAACACACAAAACTATATGGCGTTTAAACTGGGAGTAACGCATACAGAACTATATGGTGTTAAACTGGCAGTAATGCACACAGAACTATATGGCGTTAAACTGGCAGTAATGCACACAGAAGTAAATGGCGTTAAACTGGCAGTAACACACAAAACTTTATGGCACTAAACTGGCAGTAATGCACACAGAACTATATGGCGTTAAACTGGCAGTAATGCACACAGAACTATAAGGCATTAAACTGGCAGTAAGGCACATAAAACTATATGGCGTTAAACTGGCAGTAACGCACACAGAACTATATGGCGTTAAACTGGCAGTAAAGCACACAAAACTATATAGCGTTAAACTGGCAGTAACGCAATCAAATAGACGGTGTTCAAACATCACTACACTGATGTTATCTGAACTGTCCCTACTCTAGCTATACACTAATGTAAAGATTACTGACACGGTCTCATTATACTACACGGAAACTATCTAGCTGCACACTATGCAAAGCTGAATGATGGTCCTCCTCACTACACTCACACTATCCCTAGACTGACGCTAAACTAATATTCTACACTGACAATTGAAGCAACATAGCACAGTATAGCACACTAACTAACTAATAGCACTGAACAGAGCCCTGTTCTATCTCTCTCCATGCCAAAATCACACTGAAAATGGCTGCCATTGAAAGAATACTTTTATACTGTGGGCGGGAATGAGCCATGATTGGATAAAGTCATGATGACAGTGTCCAATCATGACTGACAGTGCTCTGTGCCCTGATTGGCTGAAGCTTTCACTGCTTCAGCCAATCAGGGCTTGCAATGTACTGTTCAGTGCTGCAATGCATTGTGGTCGGTTCGGGGGGCCTAACAAATGGTTGAATGACCCATTTGTTCGGCTGTTCGCCGACCATCCGAACAGCCAAAGTTCGGCTCGAACTTATGCTCGGGCCAAACCGTTCGCCCTACTGGGGTCTCCAGCTATAATCTGTTTATTAAGATGTTATGTGTTTATTAAGTATGTCTCTCCCATTGTGCGCCCCCTATGTGCGCATCCCCATTGTTAATTGAGTCACCTATTGTTTTTGTCTGTCTGATCATCTCTTGGAGATGTGATTAATATTGTGACCACTTTACCTTGTTATGGAACTATTGTGGGATGTTATGTTTTATGCTTATGATAATGTGTAATATACCTTCTGTCTCAGACTGTTGCTGGATAGAGTTGGGATCCCTGATTAATCAAAGAATGGTCTGGGCCCCTAGGGCACCTAGGCTTGTTTAACTGACTAGTTGTTAAAGAGGAGTTCCGCCCCCTGCCCCCATGAGAAAATAAAAAGTCAGGAGCTACAAATACTGTAGCTCCTGACTTTTAATATTAGGCACTTACCTGTCCAGGGTTCCCGTGATGTCAGCACCCCAGCCGATTTTCGGATCAGTTCAAGGGTGCTGCTGCCGCCATTCATGGTATGGGAAACCAGCAGTTTTTGCTTCACAGCTTTTTGCCTTCACAGCTGGTTCCCTACTGCGCTATCTAACTGGCCCGTCGCGCAGTCTCCCAGAACTGGGGAAGGGTACCTGTCAAAAACATAACCAATAACGAATGAATATTTGTTATTGCCACACTGATCCTCCTCCTGGCCAATCAGGAAGTCAGTCTGAGACCCGTCACCCGATCAGCTGAAAGGACAGGCGATCCAATTGGACGCCTAGCAGGAGGAGAGAAGAGACGCACGGTGGAAGCCCCAGTGATCTAGGAGAGGACACAGGAGCCGCTGCCTGACCCACAGCTTGCCGCTGTCACTCCCTGCCCAACCCACAGCCTGGTTCCCATCACCCGCCACCTAGATAGTGTGCCGGACAGACCGGCAGACGGTGAGCATCCGGGGGGGGTTTGGTTAAGTGCTGCCTGCTGCCTGGGGGGGGGGGGGGGGTGGTTGTTTGCCCAGGGAGGAACACTGGTAGACAAGCTGGGTGCTGGACGGTTCCGCATATGTAATGCTGGTAGGTTAATTTGGTTCTGTCTAAATTGGCCCTCGTATATGAATGCGAGTTAGGGACCTTAGACTGTAAGCTCTAGGGACTGATGTAAATGTACAATGTATATGTAAAACGCTGCATAAATTGATGGTGCTATACAAGTACCCTAAATAATAATATTTATAACATTTTTAAATTTTTTTTTACTCTGTGTTGATTATTTATATGATATATTATACTACATATTATATTATATTTATACATTTTTTATTGCAAAAACTAATTTTATTGTATTTTTTCCTGAAAATATGTGCAAATATTGCGTGACATAAATTTTTTTTACCGGGCCACCACTTAATCCTACAGGGACTCTGTTTGGGGGTTCTAAGTAATTTTCTAGTAAAACAATGCTGATTTTAACGTGTGTGAGAAATAAAAAAAAATGTAAAAAAGAATAGGTGGTTGAGTAGGAAAGCCGGCTTTGTAAGCGGATAGCTGTAGCCAGCACTTGGGTGAGTTTGCAAGAAGAAAAGGCACCAAGCTGAGTATCATCAGTGTGCTGCCATTCAAGAGCGGTGAGTAGGCGGGGCAGTGACACGGAGTCCATAGTATTTCTGGTTTTAGAAAGTGTGGTCCCTTTCTCCATCTGAGCAGCCGCACAGCGGTGGAACGGAGGATAAGAAGAGAATATATGGTCTATCAGGTAGTGTAGAAACATTCCTCTATGTGCGTTTAGCTCTTTGGCTGCAGTTGCCCTTTCGCAGGATAAGTACAGGCTGCGCTTAAGTAAGCCAGAGTAGAATCTGTCGGCGAGCCAGAATCCGTCTCCCAGAATCCTCGGAGCGGTGGCATTTATTTTGGATTGATGCATCTCTTCAGCTGCCTGCATGGCAATGTGTCGTTTTTAGCTGTTTTCTCATTAGTCCACTCTGTCAAGTAAAGTGCAGCGTGCCTGGCTGCCGCGCATTTATTTTTCCGCCTCTGTCTCGCGGAAACAAGCGACCTAACATTTTAGCTCTGACACCGAAATTACACAGTAGTTCACAAATGCGACGCATCATGCAGTTCCCCCTCTCCGCTCTCACCCAGCCTGACAGGTCACTACTTGTGTGGATTAATGCTATTAACTCCTTCCACCCGGGCCCGGGATAGGGACGCATTTCCCGGAAATACAGGAGGTGCTGTGGGCGATGTTTTTTTTTTATAAAGTGGACCTTTCGGTAACTTTAGACAACTATAGCACGTGAAACCATTTCTATCATATCATACAGCAATAGCCTTCAAATAAAAGCCAACTGACATTGCCTCGGCTCTGATGATGTCGTCAGTCTGCCGCAGGCAGGAGGAAGCATTTCCTCAGTCTCCTTTCCCCCTAGTGATCAGAATGCAACTTTGTAATTGTAACATTGCCACAGCCAAGAACTGCACAGGCACCAGGATTTACACAACTGTCATCTCTGAGCTGGTATCTCAGTCCAGGAAGTGGATGGTGACCCTGGATGATGCCTGAGCAAAGATGGTGCCATCATTTTGAATTGAAAAGCGAATGAAGGCAATGTTGGAAAAAGTGCTGCGATCTCTCTAAAAAAAAAAATCAAACATTTCAATGCATTTTAGGAATGCATTGCAACACACAGCTGCATGCATTCACAACTCACACCAATGTGCGTGTGTTAGGCGCACATTAATGCACATGTTAATGTGGTGCTAATGAGCCCGAAGTGATTGGGTTTAGGTCTAATTTAACTGCTTCCTTCCTGGCCTATAGTCAAATGACAGCCGCGTGGGAGCTGTGGCACGATCTGTGGCACGATCTGTGGCACAATCTGTGTCATTTTACTGGACTGGTCCCAGTATCATGTGGTCACTGTGACCAATCACAGCAATCACATGACAGTTGCACACAATGAATGTCTTTCATTCATATACATCTATTGTGGACAATTGTGCCATACCTCCCAACTTTCTGAGATGGGAACGAGGGACACCTATTAGCAAAAGCATGTAGGCATTGGACACACCCCCTGCCACACCCCCTTAAAAAGAGAATTGTACCAAAAAAGAAATGATTGGTTAAACCCACAATTGCTTTTTTACTACTTCTATTTCTTTGTATTGGCTTTTGGAATTTACAAAAGCAGCAATTTAGAAATTGAATGAAATGCTTAGCACTAAAAAAAACACGTTTTGATAAATAAGTAGTGCATTTTTAATGCAACTATACAGATCAGATCAAAATGAGGGACAAATGAGAAGGAAAAAGGGAGGGACATTGTTCCGAATGAGGGACAATCCCTGAAAATCAGGGACAATAGGGAGCTATGTTGTGCTGATCTCTGTGATTGATTACGGTGATCACATGTTACAGACAGGGCCAATCACAGTGCATCTGTATCATGTGATAGCTGTGGCCAATCACAGCTTTCACAATAGTACACAATGGCAATGAATGGATGCCATTCATAAAATTGATTGCTTATAACAGTGATCATCACTATTATAAGCAATCATAGTGAAAAAAAAAAATCCTGATCACCTCCGCAGAGCAGTGCAGTGTCTTTATGGTAAGACTGTACTGCTCTGGTCACAGTATGTAAAAAAAAAAATTGTAAAAAAAGAAAAAAAAATGTAATTTTTTTTTTAACATACTGTCACCACTGATCACCGGCACACCAGTCATATGATGACGCTGTACTGCACTGGTGACAGTATGTAAAAAAAAATATTCGGAAAAAAAAACTTTTTTTTAAATTTCTTAATTTTCTAAATAGTTGTTACAAAAATATTACTAAAAAAAAAAAAAACTCACCATGCCTCTTACTAAATACCTTGAACTGTCTACTTTCCAAAAGGGGGTAGTATGGCGGGCATTTGTACTGTCCTGGCATTTTAGGGCCCCAAAAAATGAGGTAGGGATCAGCATTGATCGATTTTCAAATACATATATACCATAGTTTTACATGGACTAAATATTATACACTGATTTGGGTTATTTTATACCAAAGAAATGTATCAGAATAAAATGTTTGCCTAAATTTGCGAAGAACGATTACCGTATTTATCGGCGTATAACACACACCCCAATTTAGGAGGGAATTTTAAGGAAAGAAAAACTTTTAGGAGGGAAGTTGAAGGAAAAAAAACTTACATTTAAATGCCCATCATTGCAGCCTTCTCAGTGCAGGCTTGTCCCAGTGCAGCCATGTCAGTGCAGCCATGTCAGTGCAGCCTTCTCAGTGCAGCCTTGCCCCAGTGCAGCAATGTCAGTGCAGCCTTGCCCCAGTGCAGCCATGTCAGTGCAGCCATGTCAGTGCAGCCATGTCAGTGCAGCCTTCCCCAGTGCAGCCTTGTCAGTGCAGCCTTCCCCATTGCAGCCATGTCAGTGCAGCCATGTCAGTGCAGCCATGTCAGTGCAGCCTTGTCAGTGCAGCCGTGTCAGTGCAGCCATCCCCAGTGCAACCTTGTCAGTGCAGCCATGTCAGTGCAGCCATCCCCAGTGCAACCTTGTCAGTGCAGCCTTCCCCAGTGCAGCCTTCCCCAGTGCAGCCTTCCCCAATGCAGCCTTGCATCCTGTGATCCCTGCCATCCTGTCTTTCAAAATCGCCGACCGCGATTTGAAAATGGTGCCGCCGGCGTCTATATACACAGAGCCGGTCCTCGGCTCTTCTCGGTGGCTCTCATTTACTTTCGGCTCCACTCGTAGTCCCGAGCGGAGCTATCCGAACCTAGCCGAGTACACTCCGATAAATACGGTATTTATTTGCAATGTTTTATAACAGAAACGAAGAAAAAGGCGTTTTATGGGGTTCTTTTTCAAAATGTTTGGTCTTTTTTAATTTATTTAGCAAAAAATAAATAAAAAAACCCCAGTGGTGATTACAAACCCCCATAGGCGTGCGCACAGGGTGTGTGCCGGGTGTGCCCAGGCACACCCTAATCACCCCGTGCACATTAGTATTATCGCTCTGTGTAGCAGCAATAACAGGGGAAAGATCTCCCTCTTACTAGCTCTGCCATAAGAGAAGTGTTTATGCTCTTCTCTTTTACTGTGCCAGTAGGCAGATCAATGTGCCGGGTTCATATCTATGTAGACACCCGCACACACATGTGTGTTTGAGCTTAAGGGTGCACACCCTAATGCAATAGGCTGCGCACACCTATGCAAACCACCAAAAGAAAGCTTTTATCTGTCTAAAAAAATTATAAATATTTGGGTACAGTGTTTCATAACTGAGTAATTGTCATTCAAGGTGCGACAGCGCTGAAATCTGAAAATTGGCCTGGGCAGGAAGGGGTGAAAGTTCCCGGTATTGATGTGGTTAACTTAGCCAGTTACTGTTTCTCTACAATACGAAGAGCAAACAAAATACCATTCTGACCGTTCTTTCAGCGAGCAATTTATTGTCTGGGAGAACAAAACATTTGTGTGAGCTGCAATATTTTCCCTCTGCTAGTGGCCCTACATCTCATGCTATAAATGACATCTTATAGAACATAATTGTGTCCACTGGGAGAGGAACAGAGAAACGGCAACTGTGATTTAAATTATATTATTGGATAATCTCAGAAAAAAAAATCCCACAAAGAGGAGATAGGAGATTATTTATAGAAGGCGCGTGCGGTAAACGGGGCGCTGAGGAGGTTTATCTCCGGTATTAGGTGGCTGAGTTAACAGCAGGCTTTAGTAAAGGAAGAAGGTTTATACTGGCCAAACTAAATTATCAGTATGCAGAGTCATATTTACCACCTGGAAAAACAATCAGGCCGGGTTAAAGTGAACCTGCCTTTAAAGCATAAGTGAATTGCAGTGTTATTCATTTTCAAAGGTACCCAATGCACTCATACTTACCAACATTTGAGTCCTGTGGGATACAGTTAACCCCAACCACAGTCCACTTTTAGGTTTGCCCAATGACCAGGTGCCCTTATGCCACCCTGCTTCCTATTGGCATACTGGAACGCCTACATACACTATATTGTCAAAAGTATTGGGACGCCTACCTTAACACACATGAACTTTAATGGCATCCCAGTCTTAGTCCGTAGGGTTCAATATTGAGTTGGCCCACCTTTTAAAGCTATAACAGCTTCAACTCTTCTGGGAAGGCTGTCCACAAGGTTTAGGAATGTGTCTATGGGAATGTTTGACCATTCTTCCAAAAGTGCATTTGTGAGATCAGGCATTGATGTTTTACGAGAAAGCCTGACTCATAGTCTCTGCTCGAATTCATCCCAAAGGTGTTCTATCGGGTTGAGGTCAGGACTCTGTGCAGGCCAGTCAAGTTCCTCCACCCCAAACTCGCTCATCCATGTTTCTATGGACCTTGCTTTGTGCACTGGTCCAAATCATTTGGTGGAGGGGGGATTATGGTGTGGGGTTGTTTTCCAGGGGTTGGGCTTGGCCCCTTAGTTTTAGTGAAGGGAACCCTTAAGGCGTCAGCATTCCAAGACATTTTAGACAACTTCATGCTCCCAACTTTGTGGGAACAGTTTGGAGATGGCCCCTTCTTGTTCCAACATGACTGCACACCAGTGCACAAAGCAAGGTCCATAAAGACATGGATGAGTGAGTTTGGGGTGGAGGAACTTGACTGGTCTGTACAGAGTTCTGACCTCAACCAGACAAAACACCTTTGGGATAAATTAGAGCGGAGACTGCGAGCCAGGCCTTCTCGTCCAACATCAGTGCCTGACCTCACACATGCGCTTCTGGAAGAATGGTCAAACATTCCCATAGACACACTCCTAAACCTTGTGGACAGCCTACCCAGAAGACTTGAAGCTGTTATAGCTGCAAAGGGTGGGCCAACTCAATATTGAACCCTATGGACTCAGATTGGGATGTGCGTGTAAAGGCAGGTGTCCCAATACTTCTGATAATATAGTGTATATCTGGACCCAAAGAGCTCTAATAATGGGACATGGTCATAGGTCATTGATCAGCAGTTGGCATAGACTACTTTGAGACAATCGTACAAAGTAGAAACTACAGAACTTGCATTCCGGGCCAGGACAAAGGGTGGGCAGGAGGGACAGCTGCCCTGGTGCAGAGAAGCAAGGGGGGGGGGGGGGATAGACGCAGGGTGGTACACCCATTCTATGGCATGTATTAACAGTGGGGGGGGGGGGGACAATTCTGGATTGTTGCCCTGGGTTGACCCTATCCTGATACTAAGTGCAATACTCCAAATTCATGGCCATAAGCCTTTCCACACTTTAAAATGGTTCATTTAGATCGAGATGAGAGACAAATATGAACTGGCAAGTCAACAGTTAACAAGTGACAGTCATAGATGAACAATGGTGAGAAGACAAGGGCATCCAGACAGAGTCGCAGCACATACAAAGACAGAGCTGGTGAGAAGAAATGTGGAACAATCAAGCAATAGTTATGACAACAAAACATCAAGATCCACAGGAAAAGCTACATCAGAGGCAAATGACTACAGGACTGACTAATCAAACATGAAATACTTTAAAGAAACCATATTGGCTCAAGTATGCCACCAACACATCTTCTTCAGTGAGGGAGGTAAGTAACCCATGGGAGGTAATGAGAACTGATGGACCCTTGAGGACTGGCTTCTAATATTATTTGAAAAAAAAAATGTAAAACAGAAGTAATGTAGGAATAGAAAAGGTTAGAACATTGCTGGACTCTGCAACACACCCATGAGTGATTATGATATGTGCACCTTTTTGACTAACGGTGGCGTGGAGGAGCTTGGAACCTTTCTCTGTTCTTTTTGGGGTACAGGTGATGCCTTGTTCTGGTTATTAGGAACATATACCATGGAGACATTGCCTTATACGGCTGACTTTCTTTTAATTAAAGGTTCTGACAGTGTTCGCTTATAACATGTTTTGATGTTCTGAGACCCCTTTGACTTGGGCGCATGTCACAAAATCCCCCAATCCCCTATGGGAGAGAGACCTTTCATACTGTATGGATTCCAGCTGATCGTATATCTCTGTGGTTTTAAAAGAAATTGTGGGTTCCATCAAACTGATACCATTCACATGTACTCCCGAGGAAGATCATTCGAAACACGTTGAGTCTGCGTGTGGATTATATTGGATCTAAATATTTGCGTGGACCCCAAAATGGACACATTTCATTGCCTGTGTTTCTTTGTCTTTTACCCAATGTACACAAAGATTCTATGGTTTTATATATACAGTGTTCTTCCTTCTATCTATATGTCCCGCAAAAAAAGTCCACGGCTACTCGATGTATAATGTATATATGCTGAATTATAGGACGAGGGCATATATAGCACACAGTGTCTTGGTTATCTATAGTTTTAATGTAGGATATACCACAAGGAAGTTGATTTGCTATGCCACATGTGTCAATCACAAGGTCCATGGGCCAAATCTGGCCCGCCAGGCCAGTTCATGTGGTCCTGTGGTCCTCACACCTCTCCTATAGCTGTGGCACCCCTCTCGTCATCTCCACCCCCACCCCCCCTAACCTTGTCTAAGCAGTCGGCAGCAGGAAGGACAGAACTCCTTCTACAGATCCTGCGCCTCTCCGTGCAGCAGCACCCCCTAAGCTCCGCCTCTCCTGGTCTCAGCATTCAGCAGACTCTGGCAACTGACTCAAGCCCTCCTCTTGTCCTCCTTCAAACCCTGCACTTTCTGCTTCCCAGCTCTGCCCCAGCTTCTTTCCAGCAGCACAAGGTAAGGGGATTGCACTGTGATGTAAGGGAGGGGGGGGGATTCTAGACTACTGATGATTGGGGGGGGGGGGGGGGCTCTTGAGATTTAATGTAAGGGGGTTGGGGTGCTCTGGACATCTAATCTTACAGATACAGCTGGCCCTTTGAGGGCAACCATAATGCTGATATGGCCTGCATATGAAATTGAGTTTGACACCCGTGTGCTCTATGGTCAAACATTCCTTGACACCAGACCATCACACCTATATGAGGTTTTTGGTCATCCCATTCCAAATCCAAGGCCAATAAAATATGGAGTTGACCTCGCCCTTTGCAGCTACAACATTCTCCACATTTTTGGGAAGGCATTTTACAAGATTTTGAAGTGTTTGTGTTCCCTTTCAAATAAAGAGCATTTGTGAGATCAGATAGTGATGTTCAGTGAGAATTCCTTGGCTAAAAATTATGTCAATGTCAATGCACTCCAAAGGTATTCAGTAGGGTTGAGGTCCGGGCTCTGTGTAGGCCACTTGGGTTCCTTAATGCCAAACTGGTCTAACCAAGTACTCATGGAGCTGATTTTGTGCACAGTAATGCTGAAACACAAAAGTTTTTTCACTAGGTTCGAAACACACGGAGTGAGGCCTTTGTATGTTGGTGGGATTAGTGTGGGAGCAAGGACATGGTGGTTCTCCTGAAGTTCCCCGTCTCAGTGGGGGCCTCTACCAGCAAAATCTGGGTGGATGTGTCAGCTGAATCATCAGAATTACTTCCAGCTACTGATGGTGAGAATTCCCTGTGGGGATGAGAAGCTCAACGTGGAGGGGGAAAGGTTGCTTGTATGAAACTCATAATTATACACAGAATGTGTCGGTATTATCTTGGCTGTAGAGGAGAATTGAAGAGGGCCTGTGATTTGTAAACCAGCTGAGATTCGAACCAGTTATGGTTGGCCTTATGGCCAATGTTGATCTTCCAAGAACAATTGTAATAAGGGTGCATTTATCCAATGTTCTAAAGTTCAGCTTTAAAAACAAGGTTGGCACAGCCAACAAATGGCTGTCACCTAATTTGCATATGACTAGATTTCAAACTTTATGAACAGAGGCAATCGTATAAATCGGTTATATTTAGAGGTGCAATGTGATTTGCGATTACAGACTATGGAAGCATTTTGTTTAGACCTGTATCATTCTTTAACATCCCACAAATACAGGGCTTGATCTGATAATGAGCACTATTGTGATATTTAGAAGAGTAGAGCAGTGGGTATATAATAAGCAATTCATTCTGAGACTATAAAAATGATTGAGCAATGCGGCCACACATGGAGGACTGCTAAAGCTGCTAGAATGAAAGTCTAATAACATACGGAGCAATTATTTCACCATGAATACAATGTAACCGCAGCTCACACAGGGCAATGTAAAGCTAAACAAAAAAAAAAGAGCGTTTGTGAGATCAGGTAGTGATGTTGGGTGAGAATACCTGGCTAAACATTAGCGTGTCAGTGCCTCCCAAAGGTATTCAGTAGGGTTGAGGTCTGGGCTCTGTGTAGGCCACTTGAGTTCCTTCATGCCAAACTGGTCTAACCATGTACTTATGGAGCTGATTTTGTGCACAGTAATGCTGGAACACAAAAGGACTTTCCCCAAACTTTTACCACTAGGTTGGAATTGCACAATAGTCTCAACAGTCTAAATGTCTTGACATATGTAGGACTTAATCCCAGTCTCCTGATATACCTTTTATCACCAAAACTTCACCCCCTCCAAACCCTTCACAAATGACTTGACCAGGTTTTGGAGTAAATGGCCTTGACGGCCTTTTTATTAATGAATTATAACATTAATTAAATAACATCTTCATAAATAACCATTCAACTTTAATATATATATACTTTTAGTGTCATAAAGGGAAACAAATAGATTGGTCACTGCGAACAACTTCTTTTAAACTTTAGGCCTCCAGTCGGAAACCCCTGACTCGGAGACGGTACCCAACCTTCGCAGTGACCTACCCCTTTTAACCCTTCCAGGTTAACCCCTCGTAACCGGAAAGTACCATAACCAACCCCCATCCCATGGATGGGTACCAGAAACAACCCCCCATCCTTTCATGGATGGGTACCAGAAACAACCCCCCATCCTTTCATGGATGGGTACCAGAAAAAAACCCCCATCCTTTCATGGATGGGTACCAGAAACAACCCCAATCCTTTCATGGATGGGTACCAGAAACAACCCCAATCCTTTCATGGATGGGTACCAGAAACAACCCCCATCCTTTCATGGATGGGTACCAGAAACAACCCTCATCCTTTCATGGATGGGTACCAGAAACAACCCCCATCCCATGGATGGGTACCAGAAACAACCCCCATCCCATGGATGGGTACCAGAAACAACCCCCATCCTTTCATGGATGGGTACCAGAAAAACAAACAGTATCCTTTATTGGAAACACCTGTACTCAGTTGGGCTCAAAGTGGCAGCAATTTTTTAAATACAAAACAAAAAGGAGATAATGGTTTTATGTTTTCTTTACAAGGAAAAAAAAGCCTTCCTGCTCTCTAAGCTTGTTCAGTTCACCTGAAATTATTGTCATTATCTCTTCCATTCTGTGTTTTCCTAATTCTCCCCCTGTGCTCAGTATTGTGTCAACACACGGAGTGAGGCCTTTGTATGTTGGCGGGATTAGTGTGGGAGCAAGGACATGATGGTTCTCCTGAAGTTCCCCGTCTCAGTGGGGGCCTCTACCAGCAAAATCTGGGTGGATGTGTCAGCTGAATCATCAGAATTACTTCCAGCTAATGATGGTGAGAATTCCCTGTGGGGATGAGAAGCTCAACGTGGAGGGGGAAAGGTTGCTTGTATGAAACTCATAATTATACACAGAATGTGTCGGTATTATCTTGGCTGTAGAGGAGAAACGAAGAGGGCCTGTGATTTGTAAACACTTCACTGCTAAGCGCCGTGTTTAATGCCACTCCAAACAGACACGTATAATGTGCGAGAGACTTGTGCACTGTGACAACAACCTGTAAATTATACACGCCACTAACTGGCGAGACTGGAATAGAAGAGCCGAATGATCATTTAAAGGAAGACTCCAGTTTTAACTTTCCTAATGCCTCTGCAATGAGTTTCACAGTCCTTCTACTGAAATATCCTAACCCTTTCAAAGATCCTATGGCCTTTTCAATCAGTTCAATATACCGCTTCATCAGTCCTTTAAAGAAGAATTCCAGGTATTGATAGTCACATTGGTCCAGGTTGCAGTAATGTAATTATGTATATACCATACCTGTGGGATTCCTCTAGAACATGGGTTTCCAAACTTTACTGTCCTTCAGACTTTAGGGGAGGCCATACTGTGGCCATTGGGAGTAGAAATTGTCCTGGTGTCAGTGGGAGTAAACAATGCATCTTTGGTATGAGGGGGAGGAATAGTGCCCCGTCATTGGTATCAGTGGGAGGACTAGTGCCCCATCATTGGTGTCAGTGGGAAGAATAGTGACCCATCATTGGTGTCAGTGGGAAGAATAGTGTCCCATCATTGGTGTCACTTGGAGGAATAGTGACCCACCATTGGTATCAGTATGAGGAATAGTGACCCATCATGGGTATCAGCGGGAGGAATAGTGCCCCATCATTGATATCAGTGGGAGGAATAGTGCCCCATCACTGGTGTCAGTGGGAGAAATAGCTCCCCATCATTGGTGTCAGTTTAAAGAATAGTGCCTGATTATTGGTGTCAATGGGAGAAAAATCATCCCATTATTGATGTCAGTAGCAGGAATTATGCCTCATTGGCCATTGGCAGTAGAAATTGTCCTGGTGTCAGTGGGAATGAACAATGCAGCTTTGGTATTAGGGTGAAGAATAGTGCCCTGTCGCTGGTATCGGTGGGAGGAATAGTGCCCCATCATTGGTTTCAGCAGGGGGAATAGTGCCTCATCATTGGTATCAGTGGAAGAAATAGTGCCCCATCATTGGTGTCAGTAGGAGAAATAGTGCCCCATCATTGGTATCAGTGGGAGGAATAGCTCCCCATTATTGGTGTCAGTGAGAGAAATAGTGACCCATTATTAATATCAGTGGAAGGAATAGTGTCCCATTATTGGTATCAGTGGAATGAATAGTGTCCCATCATTGGTGTCAGCGGGAGAAATAGTGCCCCATCATTTGTATCATTGGGAGAATTAGCTCCCCATCATTGGTATCAGTTTGAGGAATAGTGCCCCATTGTTGGTGTCAATGGGAGAAATGTTGTCCAGTTATTGATGTCAGTAGCAGGAATTATGCCTCCTTGTTGGTATCAGTGAGAGGAATACAGGCAGTCCCCAAGTTACGAATGGGTTAGGGACTGTCTGTTTGTTCTGAAGTCAGATTTGTTCGTAAGTCGGAAGCACATGCGCAGAACGGCAGAGACATAGTTTTCCGATGTTTTCCGCTGTTTTCCGCTGTTTTCCGCTGTTTTCCGCTGTTTTCCACTGTTTCCGACGTTGTTTTCCGCTGTTTTCCGATGTTTTCCGTTGTTTTCCGCTGTTTTCTGATGTTTCCTCTGTTTTCCGATGTGCCCAACGCCGCCGCCTCCCGTTCGCAAGTAGGAGTTGTTCGCAAGTCGGAGGTTCGTAACTCGGGGACCCCTTGTAGTGTCTTTTATCAGTGGGAGGAAAAGGGATAAGGGCCAGATAAAAATGAGCAAAGGGCTGCATCCGTTGCCATTCAGAAATTGATTTACGTTGTTTCAATGAATGTAAGGTGTTCTCTGATTGGAACGAGATGGAGAGGCAGGGTTTTTGATATCACGCTTTCCACCCCACTTAATTCTAGAATTCTTTGCATTCCCTGAAGAAATGCAAAGCATTCTAAAAGACACCTGTGTGTCCAGCAGTCAACCTCCTGCGTTTGGGGCCTTGAAGCAGACGGAGATCACTATAATAGTGATGTCTACTTCAATGATTTCCAGCTTCTAGAAGGATCCGACAGGTATGATATGTGCATAGGTACAAGTTCCTGCAGAGAGAGCAGTGTGCTATAAATCCAAGGGGCTTTGGATGGAACTAGATGTGGCTATTCACTGATAGGCCTATCAACTGGGTCAACATCTAAGCCAGCCATTCTCAACCAAGGTCTGAGTGCCTCCAGAGGGATTTCTTAAGCTGTGGCTGATTGACCTTCCATCTGATGGTGCCTGCAGAGCTCTAGGACCAATGTCAATTGGCAAGGCCAGTAGAATGATATCATTTATCTTTTTAGCTCTCTATGAAGAGAGCAATCTAACCACCACTGTTATGCCCCGTACACACGGTCGGATTTTCCGACGGAAAATGTGTGATAGGACCTTGTTGTCGGAAATTCCGACCGTGTGTGGGCTCCATCACACATTTTCCATCGGATTTTCCGACACACAAAGTTTGAGAGCAGGATATAAAATTTTCCGACAACAAAACCTGTTGTCGGAAATTCCAATCGTGTGTACACAAATCCGACGCACAAAGTGCCACGCATGCTCAGAATAAATAAAGAGATGAAAGCTATTGGCCACTGCCCCGTTTATAGTCCCGACGTACGTGTTTTACGTCACCGCGTTCAGAACGATCGGATTTTCCGACAACTTTGTGTGACCGTGTGTATGCAAGACAAGTTTGAGCCAACATCCGTCGAAAAAAAACCTAGGATTTTGTTGTCGGGATGTCCGAACAAAGTCCGACCGTGTGTACGGGGCATAAGAGCTGCATTCTGCCTAATGACCTACAACATAAGGGCCATTTTAGCCATTGACCCCAAATGAATTGGCTTTAGTAAGAGTTTCTAGAGACTAAAATTATTTTAAGGGATCTTCTGGGATAAAAAGGTTTAAAAAAGGCTAAGCAGCTACAAAAGCGGCATAGGTGACAACACTACAGTGATTGCACTGTGCAATTAGGAGCGTTGTCATCCTATAAAGAGAAGTGCCTATCCTTATGGTTCCACGGGCAAAACTTAGAGTAACAGAGAGCTCAGTCATACTGTTATAGGCTGCCTACATCATATATGTGTTCACAGTTCATAGTGTTACCTTAGATCTACCTTAGGCAGCCCATAGAGGGTGCAAATTTCTTTCCTGCCACAAAATAAATTTGCACGATTCCCCCATATCAGCGGAATCCCTCCTGCCGAGCAATTATCTTCTCCCCCTGGAGAAGACAGTGATTATCGTTAGCAGTTATAGCAGCCTCTTGCGATAGTCGGAAGTGAATCTGCCAGGCTGGTTGTACCCAAGTTGATCGATCGACTTGGTACATTCAGCCTGCCCATTAATGGTTTGAATCTCGGCCGGTTCCTTCTAAACCAGCTAAGATTCGAACCATGTATGGCCGGCCTTATGGCCAATGTTGATTTTCCAAGAACAATTGTGATAAGGGTGCATTTATCCAATGTTCTAAAGTTCAGCTTTAAAAACAAGGCTGGCACAGCCAATAAACGGCTGTCCCCTAATTTGCATACGACTAGATTTCAGACTTTATGAACAGAGGCAATCGTATAAATCGGTTATATTTAGAAGTGCAATGTGTTCTGAGGTTACAGACTATGGATGCATTTTGTTTAGACCTGTATCATTCTTTAACATCCCACGAATACAGGGCTTGATCTGATAATGAGCACTATTGTGATATTTAGAAGAGTAGAGCAGTGGGTATATAATAAGCAATTCATCCTGAGACTATAAAAATGATTGAGCAATGTGGCCACACATGGAGGACTGCTAAAGCTGCTAGAATGAAAGTCTAATAACATACGGAGCAATTATTTCACCATGAATACAATGTAACCGCAGCTCACACAGGGCAATGTAAAGCTAATAGAGGCACCAATGTTGTTCCGGTTTGGCCACACATGGTTGGGACTGGTCATAATTATCGCATGTTCAATACTGCGCTATTGTCCGGGGGGGGGGGAAACCCTTTCATTGATTCTGTGAATGGCACGCAGTAAATTCTGTGTTCTGAAACACAACAGAGAATACACTGACAGCAGATTGGAAGATTGGATGTGTTGTGAGTATGGCCCAATATCTCTGGGTTACATGCAATAATATAGATGCAGCTAAATATGACTCGACGTCTTGGCGCTAGTTGACCTCAACACAGGGGACAGGATTTTTGACACAATAGAAAAGGTATAAAACTTATAAAGCTGTAAACTTGAAGAGACCCTGTTGCCAGGCCATTACCATTTTAACAAAACTCTTTGCACAATATTATATGTGCAAAATGCTTCCCTTGTGTAGACATCCGAAAAGCCCTAAGACTGGTGCCACCATCTGGGATGTGATATCAGCTGACTCAGAGCTGTGACTCGAAGGACACTCTATAGCAGGGGTAGGCAAACTTTGAGAAGTGGAGATCTACCTGGACAACATGGAAGAGATCAAAGTTCCCTGGGGTGAAGCGCCCTATGCCCCCCTTCACATCACTCATCCCCCCACAGTAGTATCCTCTCCCTTGCCACAGTAGTACCCCCCTACAGTAGTATCCCTCCCCCACAGTAGTATCATCTCCTCTCCCTATCCACAGTAGTATTCCCCCCCTCCCCACAGTAGTATCCTCTCCTTTCCCTCTCCACAGTAGTATCCCCCCTTCACAGTATGAAACCTTTCCCCCCACAGTAGTATCCCCCCAGTAGTATCCTCGCCCTCCCCACAGTAGTATCCTCTCTCCACCCCCCACAGCAGTATCTCCCCCCCACAGAAGCCACAGTAGTACCCTCTCTCTCTCCACAGTAGTATCCCCCCCACAGTAGTATCCTTTCCCTCCCCTCCACAGCAGTATCCCCCCCCCCCCAACAGTAGTATTCTCCCCCTACAATAGTATCCTCCCCATCACACAGTAGTATCCCCCCCCCCCACAGTAGTATCGTTTCCCTCCCCTCCACAGTAGTATCCCCCCCACATTAGTATCCTTTCCCTCTCCACAGTAGTATCCCCCCCCCCCCACAGTAGTATCCTCCCCACCACACAGTAGTATCCTCTCCCCCCCCACAGTAGTATCCTCTCCCCCCCCACAGTAGTATCCTTTCCCTTCCCTCCACAGTAGTGTCCCCCCCCCCACAAGTAGTATCCCCTCACCCCCCCCCCCCACAATAGTTTTCTTTCCCTTCCCTCCACAGAAGTGTCCTCTCCCCCCCCCCCCACAAGTAGTATCCCCTCTCTCTCCCCCCCACAATAGTATCCTTTCCCTTCCCTCCACAGTAGTGTCCTCTTCCCCCCCCCCCTACAAGTAGTATCCCCTCTCCCCCCCCCCACAGTAGTATCCTTTCCCTTCCCTCCACAGTAGTATCCCCCCCACACTAGTATCCTCTCTCTCCCCCACCCCCCCACAGTAGTATCCTCCCCACCACACAGTAGTATCCTTTCCCTCCCCTCCCCTCCACAGTAGTGTCCACCCCCCCCCCCCCCCACAGTAGTATCCTTTCCCTCCCCCCCACAGTAGTGTCGTCCCCCCACAGTAGTACCCCCCCCCCCCCCACAGTAGTATCCTTTTCCTACCCTCCACAGTAGTAAAAAGTCTTTCCTTTCCCAGAAGCAAAGCGACGCGTCCATCTGTAAAAGTAACTTTTTCTTACCCGGAAGCAGCTGGGCGTATTTTTATTCTTTTTCGATTTTGCAGATTCTGTGCGCTTGGCAAATGACGGCTTTGGAGATGTGACATTAGGAGACGGATGTGACACATGCGTAAATAGATTTAACACTCAGCTGCATAGAAATGACACACATCGCAGTGGCCGTGACATCGGGCAAAATTAAAATAAACTACACAGAGATTGCTGAGCCGGAGCGCCGGATCCGCGCAACAGGCCGTGCCGCGGTAAACAAATAAGGAGCCGCTACCAACTATTCCCACCAGATACGGACCCAAATGAAAATAGATCTCTCTTCTACAATTCCAAGCAAATCACAGCGTTCAGCCATAAATATGTACCCAGGAAAGCCATTCATCGGAGGCCGCCCTCCCATTTCGGATGCGTCTTTTGGAAGAGAAAATTACCTTTTAAAACAGTTTGGAGTCTGACGGAGGTAATGTGACATGACGGCCACAATACTTCAAGCTGCAATTATAGACAATGCAGTCCCATCTACTAAGGGACTCGCCCCCCATTTCTACAACTGGAAACCTGGACTCACCTGCTGGCAACTGATTCATATTCATTACTGAGGGCACATCTTTAGACCACCATGAAAAAATTAACAAGGTTATAAACCTCTGAAATAAAAAAATGAACAAAGCGTATCTTTCCATAGTGTGTACCAGCCTCAATCTAAAGCACCTGGTGTGGTTCCTCCCTGAAATCTCGTCTCTCTGCTATCTCCATGACTCACTTCCGAAAGTCTAACTTGACAGCACAGAATCCTGGGTGACAGCCCCTCCAGTGCACAGAAGTTGATTGACAGCCTTGGCTGTGTTTGTTTCCCTATGGAACTGTTTAGGAGGGGGTGTGGCCATTCCTTCCACTCAGGTCTCAGATTACACTCAGCTCTCTGCTCTATGCTGTACATTTTGTGACATCCAATCCCTGCCACTGTTGTGGAAATTTTATTAAGATGTATTTAATATGTACTGTCACAGTGTCTCCCAGTGTTAGTTTCTCCTCTAAAGAGCGGACTGGGGCAGACTGACGCCAGTTGAGACCCAGTTTTGGTAGTGAAAAGCTTCCTGTAAGATGTAGAGAAGTATTTGCAGAGTGTGGATGTGTCTGCCAGCGAAGGGCCCCTGTGCAATGCACAGACGATCCTCTGGGGGGGGATGTATTCACTCTGCAAGACATTATTGGTTATGGGGATGTACGCTCGTGTGTCTCGGTGTGTCTGATCAGCACGTAGAGAGGCTATGGCGTGTTCCTGCAGATAATCTCCCATCCTCAGGAATGGTAGTATAATCTGGGTATGTGTTGTTCTCTGAACAATGCAGAATAAGGATTCACACCAACGGTAAAAACGTCAGTCTTTGTGTGCGTTATGGTCAGGGACAGTGTTCATGATTTCAAGGCCAGCCATGAGGTTTTCTTTGTCTATCTGAAGATGATGGCTTACAGAAACAGGGGGCGGGAAATCATACGCACTGCCCCTGCACAGACACGCCCAGACCTTGCCCTAGTCATTGTTCATTGGTTGAGATTTGTATAACTCCTCCTGTTTGAAGGAATGCCTGTGCTTGATTGGCTGATTGTAAAAGCTATCAAGCCTCTATTGTTAAAGCCCAGTTCCACACAAAAATGGAACTTCCGCTTTTCGGAACCCCCCGGTGTCACATTTGGCACCTTTCAGGGGGGAGGGGGGTGCAGATACCTGTCTGTCTAAGACAGGTATTTGCACCCACTTCCGGCATAGACTCCCATGGGAGTCTTTGCCTCTTCCTGTCCCTCCGCGCTGTCTCCTGGGAAACACACAGGTCCCAGGAGATAGCGGGGACTAGTTACGACGCGCAGCGCGACTCGCGCATGCGCAGTAGGGAACCGGGAAGTGAAGCCGCAATGCTTCACTTCCTGATTCCCTCACCCAGGATGGCGGCGGCAGCTGCCGAGAGTCGAGCGATTCATCGGCGTGGCCATGTATTAAAAGTCAGCAGCTGCAGTATTTGTAGCTGCTGGCTTTTAATATTTTTTTTTTGGGTGGACTCCCTCTTTAAGTACTATAAATAAACAAAACACAAGAGTCTGCAGAAGAGAGTCGGCCTGTGGAGCTAAGGATGTGAGGATGGTGGTCATGTCTGTTTTACTTGGGAAACAGGGGTTTACTAAGAGGCATTATACCAAGAGGCTGAAAGGGCGCTTTATTAGCGCAGGAGACATGGATTACACGTAGCGTAAAGACAAATTTCTACGTCAGGAATTGCGAGCCAGGATTTTATGGAGCGAGCAGAGCCTCCTACACACCGGAATAGGAGGAGGGTAGAGTGGATCCCAGTCCAGGACATCAAACCGTTTGAAATACTTTGTTGTCCTGAGAACACATTTTTCATCTTTTGGTATAATGGCGGGATTTTAATTGTATGTTTGTCATTGTAGATAGGTCTATTGTTTGGGATACTTACCTCCTCTATAGGACCAATTTAATACAACCTAAAATGTTTGGGTAAGCAACTGTATGTTGTGTAAAATATTTGTGATGTATATGAGAAATATAAACATATGAATTGTGACTATTACCTATGTATTGGACCAACAAGTAGATTGTTTAACTGACTCAAGACACAGATGGTTTGGTGGACTTGATGGTCGTTTCGTTTGGTTTGGTTTGAAAACGGCTGCCGCATATTCAAGTGGCCATGTGGCTGAGAGGGAAATGGCGGCCATGCATTTCTGGGACATGTTTTACAGGTTTCTGGCCAATAGCATCAGTGATAGCATGGGGGAGTTCTTTTGTTTTGAGATGAAAAGATCATGCATGCAACCATCGCTGTTTGTATTTCTCAATGTCTTGTTCCTGTGGAAGCTGAATCCAGAGTTAAGTATATGACCTTTCTTTGGGAACAGGAGTGTATGTTTGAGGCATGTTATTTAATGTTATTAACATACAAAGCCATTCACAACTCTGCCTTGAGCTACATCACCAATCTTGTCTCCAAATATCACCCAAATCATCCCCTCCGCTCTTCTCAAGACCTCCTACTCTCAAGCTCTCTCGTCTCTTCCTCCCATGCTCGTCTCCAGGATTTCCCCAGAGCCTCTCCTATCCTCTGGAACTCGCTACCTCCACTGGTCCGGCTATCCCCCACTCTTGCTACCTTCAGGCGATCCCTGAAAACTCATCTCTTCAGGGAAGCCTATCATGTCTCCAACTAATCTACCACTTCCATCAGCTCAGTCCCCACAGTTACAAACTTTTATACCACCTGCCCCACCCTATTAGATTGTAAGCTCTTCTGAGGAGGGCCCTCTTAATCCTCTTGTATTTTATTGTATTGTAACTGTATTGTCTCCTTTTATATTGTAAAGCACTGCGTAAACTGTTGACGCTATATAAATCCTGTATAATAATAATAATATTAATAATAATTTTGTGTTTTATGTAACTTTGGCATTTTTTAATGTGTTGTTTGGTTGAATAGCCTGTGTTTTAGTCCTCCTATGGGCCCTAGTTGATGTAGCCTAAAGTGTTTGTCTACAGTTAAGTGTCCATTTGGTGTCTCAATTGGGTAGTCATTTTTTGTAGGAAAAATTTTGTTTTTTTTTAGTGAAGAAATCTCGGTTTGTGCTGGTTTTGTCGGGATCAGCGACTGCATTTCATGTGTTAATGCCACCAATGGGTTGACATAGTGTTAATTGGGCCTCAGATGTGGTGAATGCATTCCTTCTCTTTTTCAGGTTTTTTTTTTTTTCCTTTATTTTCACCTGGGAGATGGGGTTGCCAACCGTCAGTAAATTTACTGACAGTTTGTAAAAATCTGTGACTTTTACAACTGTCTGTAAATATCAGGGGCTGATAATTTGTCATGCTGTGTTGACTTTTGTAAGTGTAAACCAGGCTTATTACTTGTTATGTGAATTGTTAGTGTTCCCCATATCATGTAAATATTGATTGTCTTTAGTTTTTAATACGAGTTCTGCTATTTTTCAGGTTGCTAGTAAAAAATGTGCTCCATCAGTAAATTTCCCATATTTTGTCAGTAAAAAAATGCTACGGGAGGTTGGCAACCCTGCTGGGGGATCAAAGTGGAGGTGGCGAGGGGGTCCTCTGGATTGGAGTTGGGCTTTAAAAAGTCTACAAAGACACAACTCTTACAAAAATAAAAGCACCAATGGGGGGACCGATAGAGAAGTTAAAATAGGGAATAAGAGAGCAGGAAATTAGGCCCTGGTCCAAACATCCAATGTTTTAGTACCATACAGAACACATTACTTTAATGGATGGAGCATCTGGGACCGTCAAGCCAGCACGCCTAATTTTTCATAAACTTACATACAGTGCCATGTTTATGGGCAAGCGTTTTCTCAAATGAGCAATGACTATTTGAGTTAGAAACTACTTGAAGTTTAGTCGGAGGATCGGAGATTTTTCATTCCTGCTATGATCTAATCTGGCTGCAATTATAATATTTATAAGAACAAGCAGAAGGTTTTATTGCACCTCTCCAATCCCTGTGCTGAAACTAAACTCCAGGCAGATATAACAAACACAAATAATGCAACTCTGTAATCAATGATACATCATTAAATATATTTTTTACATGCAAGCAAAGTAAGTAACTGAAAAAGCCTGGTATCAGCCGTTTACAGTCTCTGTACAGCAGGGCTGGAGTGTGAGAAGAAGCAGCACAAAGAGCCAATGAGTTCATGTGATGGCAAGAAGCATGCTGAAAGGGGGAGAGAGCAGAGTGAGAGGTTAGCCTGTTGCTGTGCTGCTTCTCCTTTTACTGTCCAGTCACAGGCTAGGGGTGGGTCCATGACAACCTGGGCTCCAAGGAAGTGGGTTGAATGTGACAGATCCAACTGGGACAGGGGCTTTTGGAGGCGACTGCAGGGTAGCCTCTTGCCTACTGACTATGGGCCCTGGCATTTGAGGCACTTCTCCTTTTACTGTCCAGTCACAGGCTAGGGGTGGGTCCATGACAACCTGGGCTCCAAGGAAGTGGGTTGAATGTAACAGATCCAACTAGGACAGGGGCTTTTGGAGGCAACTGCAAGGTAGCCTCTTGCCTACTGACTATGGGCCCTGGCATTTGAGGGAGCTACAAGCATTCAGGAAGATGTCCTGTTATATAACATTAAAACATTTACCGTCAAGGAAGCCATGACTATATCTGATAACTTAGAACTCAATGAGAAGATGGAAGTGAAAAGAAAGCTGGTCAGTGAGATTTGGACAGCCCTGCGTCTTCTTGAATACTAGTGCCGAACTGTCTGGGTGGGCACTGACGCATAAGCTTGTTCCTTTATTGACTAATTGTTAATTAGCTTACTGTTTAAGTATCTTATGTTTATGGTAGCTGTTCATTAGATGTACTGGCATTGCTGTTTACAGTTTGCATTGTTTAGGATAATGTGATCAAGCTTTTACCTGATTTTGGGTGGTATATATTCTGTGTAAATTTAAAATAAAGTCAGTTCCAGTTTGCACCTAAGCTAGTGTTGTCTAGTTCTTGGGTGCAATGCTCAGCTATAATACCTGGTTCCTGGTTCCAGAATGGAGGAAGCTGTATCTTGGCGGAAGCACCCAAGCGGGGTGCCAAGCGGTCCATCACAAATGATTCTGGCCATCAGACTGAGGGCAACTAGTATGAATCAAAGAGTTATCAAAGCACCAACACAGGATGGAACGGTGGGAGCTTGTAGTAGCGTAGTGCCACGTCCTAAGCGTCAATTAGTCAAATATAGTAAGGGAAAAAATTGACTTTCTAGGCACCAATCATAAGAAATAAACAATAAATTTTATTAACAATTAATACATAAAGATTTTCTTATAAAAAACATTTTTAAAACACTGCAGTATTGCTACAGTGGCAACTAGACCTCTCCATTGTCTCCAATATTAGTCATAGATGTCAAAAACATGTCAAGGTAAACATGTAGAACTTGACTATAATGTAACAATAAAATGAGCTCTAAATGTTTCACGAAAATCACTCCTTCAGAAGCTTTGTATATATTCTAAGGAGAGAAAGAGACAGTCAATAAATATATCCCTATAAAATCTATGCTAAACCTGAGACTATCTACTTATATTATATATACTTTTATTGGGATATATTAATTGTTAATAAAATTTATTGTTTATTTCTTACGATTGGTGCCTAGAAAGTCAATTTTTTCACTTACCGTATATACTCGAGTATAAGTCGAATTTTTCAGCACATTTTTTTGTGCTGAAAATGCCCCCCTCGACTTATACTCGAGTCAAGCACTTTTCTGCAGCAAAAAAATTCATTTTCTGAGCTGATTTTGGGGCCCCGTATCTCAGGGCCACTTGGTGCTAGGAACCCCAAATATGGTGTCCAAACCCAATGGAACTGTTACCACAACATATCCAAAGCTGAAGTTCCTAGCACTAAGTGGCTCCGAGATACAGGGCCCCAAAATCGGTTCAGAAAATGTCATTCTCTGCTGCAGAAAAGTGCTTGACATTTACTGAACCGATTTTGGGGCCCCATATCTCAGGACCACTTAGTGCTAGGAACCCCAAATTTGGTGTGCAAACCCAGTGGAACTGGTACCATAACATGTCAAAAGCTGGGGTTCCTAGCACCAGGTGGCCCCGAGATATGGGGCCCCAAATCCAGTTCGGAAAATGTAATTCTCTGCTGCAGAAAAGTGCTTGACATTTTCTGAACTGATTTTAGGGGCCCTGTATCTCGGGGCCACTTGGTACTAGAAAGCGCAGGAAATTTTATGGTACTAGTTCCACTGGGTTTGCACTCCAAATTTAGGGTTCTTAGCACTAAGTGGCCCCGAGATATGGGGCCCCAAAGTCGGTCAACTGTGTTTATCTGCAGCAATGTCATTTCGGGACCCTTTGGGTTCAGAGACCCCAAATTTTGGCTGCAGCTAGGGGGCATCTAGGAACCCTTAACTACCGAGTTTGAAGTTCAGGGGACCTATGGTTGCCAATAGGCACAGTGAGGCATGCAAAAGGGCACAGTGAGGCTGCAAATGGGCATTGTTAACCCTCTTTTCCACTTACAGTAGCTGTGCATTTCTCACCCTCGTCTTATACTCGGGTTAATACGTTTTTCCCATTTTTTTGTGGTAAATTAGGGCCTCGAGTTATACTCGGAACGACTTATACTCGAGTATATAAGGTACTATATTTGACTGAGGGCAACTAGTAGCAGAAAGAAGAAGTGATCCCTGGATTTAATATGGCAGAGAAAGCTGTTTTTTGTTATTTCTTAAATTTTTTTGTTATTTTTATCTTGTTATTTGTGTCAGGAGTTCTGCTTTAAAGTAAATCAAAGCTCTTACTAGACAACATTTTGTTTGCCAAAGCTTTGTGCATATTCAATCTTTTTTTTTTTTATCTAAGTTGCTTTTTAAAGTAGATATGTGGCCAGACTTTGTTTGCATGATAAAACAAGACCTGTCCTCTGTTGAGGCAGACACTTTTACGCAGGTGCAGTCTGCTTTCTCCACTGCAGGTTGTGCTCAACTGAGCATCATTGCAGAGGGTGAGGAAGTCATGAGGATCTTAGTTCCTCTATGGTTTTCTGGGTCACAGGGGGCAGCTATCCGATTAGATGCTGGGGCCCATGTGACTTTGGCGATCATCTTGGGCCAAGCAGAGTCTTTTTAGGACCCTGGCTCCCGGGCTTGGCACACATTTCGCGTGTGGCTAGAGTAAAGACTGGTCACCTGTCTGTCAGGGACAGTGCTCAGTGTTGGGGAGAATTTCCAGAGGAGTAGGGAAAGTACAGGGACACTCCATCCTATCTGGAAGCCTCCCCATTTGGGTACGGACCGGCCAGGCCTCATTCCACCCCCGGAGACAGACACTGTCGGTACACCTAAGGCCTACTTCTACTGACACATCGCTGTTACATGCTGTGAGTGCTTCTGGTCAGGTTGCCTTCCTGCCAGGTCTGTTCTGTATTGCTGGACTCAGTTACAATATATTTCTGTTTCTCTACACTGGGACTCTGAGTATTTTCTGCCACCGCACCACATTGCACCTACTCACACTCTGACTTCTGTAGATGCAGGCACTGTGGGGTAAATCACAGTCAAAGTTTGCAAGGGAAGCAGTGAATTCAAGTTAGGTCACAGTTCTCTGCTCTTTGCATTAGAAATTAGAAGGTTGTCAAATTGCTGCTGGGAGAGGGGAGCAGAACAGAGCCACTGTAATAAAAATGTTGTAAATTTTGAGAATGAATTACTCCACACTACCTACAGCTTCAGAGGTCAGTGACAGCTTGTTTTAAGGTATATTTACTACTGGTGGAAGAAGAATTCTCATGATGGTCCATCATCTAAATACATGTCAGTACAGTCATCTTTTATTACCTAAGTTTGACTCATATTTCAGCTCCCAGGCTCCTCCCCAAATCAAAATCCGGTTTGTGGGAGTGTCAATAATTAAAGTGTTACTAAACCCAGGCGCCTGCATTCACTATCTCTGCTCTCCCACAGTACACAGAACATGGAAATGCAATTATTTTAGTAAATATAAACTGCTAAATACCTTTTCTCATGAGCAGTGTATAGAAGTCTTGTGACTCCTATCAGTGACTGGTTAAAGTTGTAGGAGGAGTTTTCATTATGAACTGACTGTCCTATCAGGATGCAGGACCACTGACCCTCTATCTGGATAGTGCTGATTGTCCCTGTGCTGATTACATGCACCCTTCAAAGGACAAAAAAACTCTCTAGTAATACACACAAAACAGAGCATGTGCAGCTTGTCCCCAGCCTCTGTTCTATCAGAAGAGTGCTGTGAGTAGAAGAGAAAATCCGGACAGCCGCACACCAGGAAGATATTATCCAAAGAAGTTTCTTTATTGTAAAATCAGGATCATATCATGTACATGACACCATGGACAGAATGTGCAGGCAATCAGCTAACGCATTTGGCACTTATGCCAAGTGTTTACTCATGAGCTATGAGTCAGCACTTGGCATAAGTGCGAAACGCGTTAGCTGATTGCCTGTACATTCTGTCCACGGTGTCCTGTACATGATATGATCCTGATTTTACAATAAAGAAACTTCTTTGGATAATATCTTCCTGGTGTGCGGCTGTCTGGATTTTCTCGTCTACTCACAGCATGAATCTGCATTAGCCAGCACCTGGGGCTCCTCATCTCTGGAGAGAAACATCCACTTTATACCTGGTTTGGATCCACACTGGTGCGGGGAAAACACTCGTGCTCTATCAGGAGAGTGTTTGGAGACAGTCGAAGAAGGGGAGGAACAGAGAATACAGGATCAAACAGTCTTTTTGCACAATGCAGAGGATTAACCCCTTAGATTCCACAGTGAGTATAACAAGCATGCTTTACTGCATATACAGATTGATTTTACTGTTGTGGGTTTAATAACACTTTAGATGGTGTTAATGCTCAGCTGACACCACCTACTGTATAGCGAACATGCCTGTGCGGCATGTTTGTCTCTTGCACCCTGAAATCAATAACAGATGTCTGTTTAGTACCTGTCCCCCCCACCCCGACAGCCCAGCCACAAGTTAACATGGCCAGTGGCCATGTTAGTTCACACTGCCATGGTCATGGAGCAGCCAAATTTGCACAACAGGTGGTGTTCAACTGGCAGTACCGCTGTCAAACTATACCTATTCAAGTGAACGGGGCTGCACTACAACCATGTTTAATGCACACAGTTACAGAAGGCCTTCAAAAGTTAACACAGGTGATGAGGAGGCAACATATAGCTTCCGAGCTGGCTGTTAAATGTGATGCAATGCGATGCGATGCAATGCAAATGTGGTGGATCTCATTTCAGAGTGGAAACCAAGACATCCCCATATCTAAATGAGCCCTTAAAAATACCAGAGCTGATGAGCCACTCAACCTGCATAGATAATGATGGTGCTTGTCTTGGTGATGCACCTGGTGCTTGAAGCAAGCTCTGTCCATCAATGCTAACTAAATATCTCCTTGGTTTATGTGTGGGGCAAAAGCAGTGGAGGGGAAAATTCCAACAACTCTATCTTGGCAACTGGACCACCCAGGTAAACAGAACAAAGTACATAATGAAGTTTGTCACATAGGGGACATGGGGCCAGAAAAAAAACTTTGTTGAGACGTCTTCTTTAAGAATATGTAACTATTTCAATGTCCAAAGACTGGCCATCGTTCTACTTTAAATTGTATCACACCAAGGTCTCATTTTATTCATGTCACAAATACATTGCAAAAGTTATGATCACATCTGCCCATGGATAGGTCGATAGATCGGTATCTCCGAACAAGATGGAATTGCCATAATTGAGATGGATTCCACCCATAAACAGCCCTTGCGGCTCTTTGTACAGCCGTAAAAATGATGTGTTTTCAGACTCTGTATAGGAAGTAATAGGATGGTTCTCACCTGTGTAAGATGTATATGATGGGATGAGCTGGAGAAGGAGATCCAATTACTTCTCATTGACAGAGGACAAGAGAGGACAACAAAGACACCAGGAGGAAAAGAACGGACGCGGCGATAGTGTGTTTCACACAAACACCAAAGGGGGAACTGCACCAATGCCATAAAAAGACCCTGAGATCCACCACAAGGTGACAACTGAGAGTGGGGGACCTAAGGAAAAAAGGAAGGAAGAGGAAGGGCATGAAAAAAAAAAGTAGAAGCTAAAAGGAATAGAAAAAAGATTAAAGAGGAGGTCCGGTTAAAAAAAAAATGTTTAAAAGTCAGCAGCTACAAACACTGTAGCTGCTGACTTTTAATAAGCACACTTACCTGTCCAGGGTACCCGCGATGTCGGCTGCCCAAGGCCAATTTGTCCATCAGATCAGGTCCCGACGCCACCATTCGAAGTAAGGGAAACAGGCAGTGGAGCCTTGCAGCTTCACTGCCTGTTTCCTACTGCGCATGCGCGAGTCGCGCGGCACTTTGTGAATGGCCGACTGTGTTCTGGGACACACAAAGTTCCCAGAACACACCTTCCCCAAAAGACAAAGTGAGGAGGAGAAGACTGAAGATCACCGCGGTGTAGGAAGTGGCAGATTAGGATGACCTCCTATTGATTCCAAGAGCCCAAGGCGACCCCTGTGAAGCAATATAAGCGGCGCTAAATGACAGTGATCACCATCCAAAACAGGATTCTAGTGCATCTATCTATACCCAAAATAATAAAAAAATATAAATATAAAAATAAAAATAAAATAAAAATATAAAAATTATTGCATGTGGTAATCTGTGTAAACACTTTTCAGTATACAGTAAACCAGTGAATATCAAAAGAGCCTAACAGTGTATATTAAAGTGTATCATACACCCAGTAATATCAATTGGCAAATAAATCAAAAGTGAAATCAGGCAGTATAGTCCATATGAAGTCCATAGACAGGACACCGTGCAGGAAAGGTGATCAGCTGGAAAACGTCCACCACTTCACTTAGTGTCAGTGCCTCCACTCCCCTTGAATGCAAAACTCACCGACTCAAAATGCCTCACACTCTCGTGTTTTGGCAAAAAAGCATGGATGTGTAGCAGGTCAGCTGGGGATATGAACTTCCGAACTCCTTATAATTCCAGTGTCACCCAGCAGGATCAAGTCATAGGAAACAGGGGTCCTTCCAGCTTCAAGCTCCTCTCAGCTTTGATAGCTCAACAGCCATTCATTGGACTATACTGCCTGATTTCACTTTTGATTTATTTGCCAATTGATATTACTGGGTGTATGATACACTTTAATATACACTGTTAGGCTCTTTTGATATTCACTGGTTTACTGTATACTGAAAAGTGTTTACACAGATTACCACATGCAATAATTTTTATATTTTTATTTTATTTTTATTTTTATATTTATATTTTTTTATTATTTTGGGTATAGATAGATGCACTAGAATCCTGTTTTGGATGGTGATCACTGTCATTTAGCGCCGCTTATATTGCTTCACAGGGGTCGCCTTGGGCTCTTGGAATCAATAGGAAGTTGTTTGCACTAATTATTTAATAAGTGGCGGCTTTGGTTTTATCTTATTTTATTTCATTTATGAGTTTATTTCACACAGGTGTTTTATACACAGTGTCAGTTTACACCCTTCATAGGGGGTCACACCCCTTCATCTGGCATCGAGCGCAGTGGTGAGAACTCAAGAAGGGCGCGTTGGTTCGAGTTTTCAATTTTTGACAGATTAGGATGACCTGCCTAGCAACAGCCAATTCTGGTAAGTAAAAATTTTTTTTCTTTTTTCTATTTTTTTTTCACATTTTTAGGAGCATTTTAATGCATTTTTTTTTTTTTAGGGTGGCCCTCCGTTTTAAAGTCTCACTAAACCCACATCATATAAAACTACCAATAAATGGTGTATTACATGCTGTTCATACTCAGTCACTATGAGATTCGTTTTCTGTATTCTGCAAAAAACCTGGTTGATCCTGCTCCTCTCTCCATCTTCTGTTCATGTCCCCAATTCAGCTAGGGATTTTGCAGCTGTGGTGACAACTCTGCACATGCTCAGTTTTCACTGAGTTTCTATGCTGGGTATTTACACAGTGGTAAATGACAGCCCACTCCCTCCTTTCCCCTTCATGCCCACTAATCAGCTAAACACAATAAGGTTGGGATATTACATGTAGAATAATGGAGGCTTCACCTCCATTAATCTCTTATAAGACATAGGCTGGAGGGTGTGACACAGCCTGTGTGACTGGCAGAAATCTGCCCACACCATGTTATTGCCACAAAATAGTAAAGATTTGATTTCAAATATATATTTGTGTGACAATTTAAAACAGTTTATTGATATTATTTATTTATTTTTACTTTGTATTCCAAAGGCTGTTTTTCTTTTTTTCTTTTGAACATGTGACCAGCAGCAGAGGACTAGAAGCTCCTCCTGCTTATGTTTCCCTGCAGACAACCTGGGAGGGATCTGGGTCATGTGACAGCTTTATATTGATCAGGAAAAAAGTACTTAGATTTTTTTTAAATTAAAATAATTACAGTCCCATCATCCGCATACAGAAATACAAGGGACAACGTTACTTAAACAGTGTGTGTTTAGTATCACTTTAAGGGCCAGTATACACCACATGCAGTCCAGTGCCGTTTTTTTTCTGCATCAAAAACTCATGGAAAGTAGGTTATATCGTTTTCAATGGCATAGTTCACACCAGTGCTTGTAGTTCAAGGAAAAAAGTAGAACATGCTGTATTTTTTCCTGCACTGGACTGTACTGGAACGCTGTAAAATGCATCAAAAATGCACTCGAAGGCACCGGAATGCACCTAAAACGCACTGGAACACACATGTCCTTATTTAAGGTTAAGAAAAAAGAGGGGGGGATGCACTGGACTGCATCAAAAATGCATTAAAACAGCACTGGAATATGCAGAAAAGCATCTGGAACACATTCGGACTGCGTTTCTATGGTGTGAACTGGCTGAGCAGGAGTAACAGACAATGAGGGAACACATTTTTGTTAAATTTTGGCATCAGTACACTGGCAGTGGTAGTTTCTGATTCTCACAAAGCTTCCAAACAAGTCACTAGGCTAAACTGTGTCTTAAATATTTAAGCCCCATCTGACCACTTAGGAGTCGATTTATAAAAAAAAAAAAAATAAATAAAATAATTGCATAGCCGTTCTTTCATTGAAACTGCATGTACATTCATTCTGCACAATTTGAACAAAAATAAATGTTCTTTAGGCTATTTTCAGTTCTAAACGAATGTTCTTTTAATATGGACAGTAGAAAAATACCACAAAAAAGCAGAGGCGGCCTGAGCCTGTCGTTGTGCCGTACTCGCAGAGGTACTCGTTGGCGGCCCTCTGCTGCATGTATAGCCCGTGCAGCATTGACAAAGTCGAGTTCCACCTGGTGGGCATGTCACATGTTTACGGGCAGGTGGAATTCCCACTGAATTTTAGCCAATTGAGCACTGGCTGTGTATGACCGCCTGAAATGGCTACACTCTTCTGGCCAGCTTTAGCACATCTTGCAACCCTCGGTACGTATTTAGGAAAAGCTTCCCCACCAAATTGAGGACATGTGCCAGGCATGGCACATGTGTCAACTTTCCCTGTCTAAGGGCGGGCAGGAGGTTTGAGCCATTATCGCACACCCTCATTCCTGGCTCAAGCTGGCATGGTGTGAACCACCTCTGGGCCTGTCCCTGCAGAGCTGCAAGAATCTCTGCTCCGGTGTGGTTCCTGTCCCCTAAACACACCAGCTGAAGCACTGCATTGCACCCTTTTAGCCTGACTCATGAAATAGCCCTTTGAACGCTTATGGGGTACCTGATGTTCATAGGACAATTCTGCAGAGGAGGGCATGGATGTGGCAGAGGAGGAGGGGGTAGAGCTCACAGGTCTGGCATCATCACCACCAGCTGTATGAAGACATGGGGGCATAACAAGCTGCAGCACCGAGTTCTGTGCTGCATCCTTTCGAGTTACAAGCAGCGTTACCCAGTGTGCTGTGAATTAAATATATTGTCCCTGTCCATGCTTGCTGGACCACTTGTCAGCAGTAAGGTGGATTTTACGGCTGACTGCCTTGCCCAACGATGCCAGAACATTCCCTTCCACGTAATGGTAGAGAGATGGAACGGCCTTACGTGAAAAGTAGTAGTGACTGGGAACCTGCCATTGTGGTACAGCACATTGTGCAAATTCACGGAAGGGGGCAAAATCCACCAGGCTGAAAGGCAGAAGTTGGAGAGCCAACAACTTTGACAAGCTTGCATTTAGACGCTGGGCATGTGGGTGACAGGGACTGTATTTTTTTTTCCGCTGCAGTAGATAGGGCAGTCTACAGCTTGTGGTGTACTGCTGGCAGATGTGCTGCTAAGACCCGGGACACCCTGTGCTATACCATCATCCCTCTCAGTAGAGGCTGCTGAGAGGTAATGACTCGGTATAGCAGGGCAGACTGAAGTGGGTAAGGAGAAGGAGGGACAGATTTGTGTCCCTTTTGTGTGGCTTTTAGGTGCTCTTGCCAATGGGCTGAGTGGTTGGACGTTAAATGCCTTGTTAAGCATGTGATACCCAAATGGCTGGTGTTTTTGCCATGTTTTATATGCCTGAGACACAGTTTACAGATAGCAACAGTGCGATCTGCTGCAGATTTGCTGAAAAAGGCCCAGACAGCTGAGCTTTCTGAGCAGTGGGCTGGGAGATAACAGCTGCAGAATGTGATGGAATAGGGTGGCTGCTCTCTACTCTTTCTTGATGTCGGCCTCCTTGATGTCGGCCTCGATCTGGCCCCCAAGTCGCATCAGTGACCTCATCATCATCATCATCTCCATCTCCTCCATCTTCATCATTACCACTGGAGACAACTTGGCTTGGGGAACATGAATGCCAATTTGTCTACCAGTGTTCCTCCGACTCTCTAGGCTCATGTTCCTGTCATCCTCAACCTCAGAACCAATATCTGAATCCAGTAATTGCTGGACATCATCAAGGGGCAAGTGGCTGACACTGTGGTCAAATAACTCAGCTGACTCCTCAATGGCTGATGTTGGGCCTATTGCAGGAATAGATGTGGACAAGGAGGCAGGTTTATCCACTCTGGCAACTGCAGGGGAGTGCACACTTGTCTCTGCTGGCGTGACAGAGAATGAGGAGGATGAGGAAGGTTTAGTAAGCCAGTCCACCACCTCCTCTGCATGCTGTGGCTGGATAGCACAGGCAAACTAACTAAACAGAGGAAATGATGCCCTGCCTGAGGACTGACCACCACGTCCACCCTTGCCTGTGGACACTTTTGTTTCTGGCCCCCTTACAGTACCAAGGGAACTTCTGCCTCTCCTTGTTGTCCTCCCAGACATTATTGCGAGCGATTATAAGCAAGTGTAAAGACGAAGTGGAAATCTGTATGTAGATGCACTTTTATCAATGTAAAGTGGTGTTTTGTGCAGTTTAATTTGAATACTCACACTACACAGACACACTCCACTGATACACTATAATATACTGCAATATAAACATACAGTGACGCACAGAACTATATGGCGTTAAACTGGCAGTAACGTACACAGAACTATATGGTGTTAAACTGGCAGTAGCGCACACAGAAGTAAATGGCGTTAAATTGTCAGTAACGCAATCAAATAGACTGTGTTCAACCACCACTACATTGATGCTATCTGAACTGTCCCTACTCTAGCTATACACTAAGACCCCTTTCACACTGGGGCAGTTTGCAGGCGTAAAAATACCGCCTGCAAACCGACCCAAAACAGCCGCTGCTGTTTGTTCAGTGTGAAAGCCCAAGGACTTTCACACTGAAGTGGTGCGCTGGCAGGAGAAGAAAAAAAACTCCTGCAAGCCGCATCTTTGGAGCGGTGAAGGAGCGGTGTATTCACCGCTCCTTCACCGCTCCTGCCCATTGAAATCAGTGGGGCAGCGTAGCAATACCGCGGCTATAGCCGCGCTATGCGAGCAGTTTTAAGCCTTTTTCGGCCGCCAGCGAGGGTTAAAACCGCACCACTAGCGGCCGAATACAGCCGCAAAAACGATGGTAAAACAGCGCTAAAAATAGCGATTTTTACTGCCGATGCCCCCACCGCCCCAGTGTGAAAGGGGCCTAATGTAAAGATTACTGACACAGTCTCACTACACTACACTGAAACCATATGGGCTGTTTCTACTCTACACTAATATATGTATGAATGACACGGTCTCACTACACTACAGTGAAACTATCTGAACTGTCCCTACTCTAGCTGCACACTATGCAAAGCTGAATGATGGTCCTCCTCACTAGACTCCCTAGACTGACTATCCCTAGACTGACACTAAACTAATATTGTACACTGACAATAGAGGCAAAATAGCACAGTATAGCACACTAAATAACTAATAGCACTGAACAGAGCCCTGTACTATCTCTCTCCATGCCGAAATCACACTGAAAATGTCTGCCATTGAAAGAATAATTTTTTACTGTGGGGCGGGAATGAGCCATCATTGTATAAAGTCATGATGATAGTGTCCAATCATGACTCTGACAGTGCTCTGTGCCCTGATAGGCTAAAGATTTCACTGCTTCAGCCAATCAAGGCTTGCAATGCACTGTTCAGCTCTGCAATGCATTGTGGTCGGTTCGGGGGGGGGGGGGGGGACGACCCATTTGTTCAGATGTTTGCCGAACGTCCGAACAACGAAAGTTCAGCCCGAACTTATGCTCGGGCCGAACCGTTCGCCCATCCCTAGTAGAAACACCAGAATTTATGCAAAAAATCTCTAATCTAGTTCCCAGTGCAGGTGGACTACCGGGATCCCTCAAGCACTATATTGAAAGGAATTTGTCATTTTTTTACTTTCACTTTAAGCATCAATAAATCACTGCTTATTTAAAAATAAAGTTTTTTTTCAAACTTATTTTTCATTGATGCATGTCCCCTAGGGCAGTACCCAGACCTCCATAACCATTGTATGCCGAATTACTTGCATATAAGCCTTCAAAATGGGCACTATGGATTTTTCACGTTCGGATCCTATAGACTTCAATAGGGTTCGTTATTTGTTCCTGAACTTTCACGATGTTTGAAAGTTCTGGTGCAAACCGAACAGGGGGTCGTTCAGCCCATCCCTAATGGGGAAGCAAAGACGCTCCACTGCTCCTGAATTCAGAGCAGAGTTGCCCTTTCTATGCAGAATATGTCAGTTTGCACTACAGTGGGAAATGAAAATGTTACATGGGGCGTGGCTATTTGCATTGTCACTGCTAAGTCACACATCAGTAGCTTGTCAATCAGCATTTGGCCACATCTAGCCCCACCCACTGCTTTTCTGGCAGCACCACCTCCTCTGTCGCTAAAGTTGAGGGCTGCAGTGTCTGGGAGGGGAAGCATGTGAGACACAAATGAAGGAGGATTCAGGAGCCTTTAGTTGTACTTTAACTTGAACTTTAAAATAATGAGATAAGTCCTAGACCGGAACAACACAAGTGCCTTTTGGCAAGATTAAATCTATCAAAATGCATTAAAACACCTATCAATGCATACCTCCCAACTTTTTTATGGGAATGAGGGACACCTATTAGCAAAGGTATGCAGACTTGGACACACCCCCTGCCACGCCCTTTTGTGTTTTTTTTTTTTACTGCTATTATTCCTTTATACTGTCTTTTAAAATTTACAAATGAAGCAATTTAGAAATTAGATGAAAGGTTTAGTACTGGGAAACAGTTTTTGAAAGATAAAAGGTGCATTTTGAATACAACTATATAGATCAGACCAAAATGAGGGACAAATGAGGAGGAAAGAGGGACAGAGGGACTTTGTTCCAAATCAGGGACAGTCCCTTGAAATCAGGGACAGTTGGGAGCTATGCCAATGTCTTGAGGACAGGTAGACCCTCTATCTCATATAGAGCCTTCAGAAAGGGTAACTACTGTATGTACCCTAGCAATGTTTGTTTTATCCATTCATGTAAGTTAAAATAGATAGATAGATAGATAGATAGATAGATAGATAGATAGATAGATAGATAGATAGATAGATAGATAGATAGATAGATAGATAGATAGATAGATAGATAGATAGTATATAAGGGTCAAATCTTCTGTAATGGGCACCGCCACTCGCCAAAGTCAATAGCTGGAGGGAGATGGGTAGCGATGACAGGTGGCAGAAACCGATAGATAGATAGATAGATAGATAGATAGATAGATAGATAGATAGATAGATAGATAGATAGATAGATAGATAGATAGATAGATAGATAGATATAAATATAGACTATTTACTGTATATACATACAGATTGATAGATAAAGAGATAGATTCAAGATAGAGAAATGTGATAGATGCATACATACATATAAGGTAATTCTTACCGCAGCTGCCCAGTCATTGTTGTGGGACCCAAAGCAGCTGCCCCTTGAGCCTGCAGATAGTTGATAAGTGAATTCAGGTGGGCCCAAGAAAATGTTTGCCCAGGGTCCAATCAATAATAAAGACAGCCATGCATACATCCTACTCCTGCAAGTTCCTCCACCCCAAACTCGCTCATCCATGTCTTTATGGACCTTGCTTTGTGCACTGGTGCGCAGTCATGCTGGAACAGGAAGGGGCCATCCCCAAACTATTCCCACAAGGTTGGGAGTGTCATGTACCTAGTAGACGAGCCTGAACTGCAGGGGAACTGGGAAGTGAGGAGTGGCATGAGCGCCTGGCAGGATCAACAGCAGGAGGTAAGTCTGGAATTCAGGAAGCTCAGCACAGGAGAACAGCAGACTGGAACTGGAGCAGTGGACTGGACCTGGAACAGGCTGGATCAGCGGACAGGTGCAGCAGGCTGGAACTTGAACAGCTGGCTTGGAGCCGGACAGCAGACTGGAACCTGAAACAGGCTGGATCAGCAAACAGGTGTAACAGGCTGGAACTTGAACAGCTGGCTTGGAGCCGGACAGCAGACTGGAACCTGAAACAGGCCGGATCAGCAGACAGGTGCAGGAGACAGCAGGAAGATTCCTTCAGGAACTCAGAAGGGTCAGGTAGGCCGGGTTAGTTATCAGGCGGGCAGCAGAAGGACCAAAGGAGAAGCAGAAGAGCTGTCAGACCAGCCAAGTGCAGGTAGATGGCAGGGATGGTCAGAGGCAAGCCGGGTAAAGCACAGGAACAGATTTCAGATTTCAGGAATACACAAAACGCTGTAGAGCAGACAGCAAAGTCACTGTGTGTTAGTCTGGTTTAAAAAGCCTGCCTGGCATTAGTGGGAACGCGCGCCCTCGTGCACGTGCGCGCTCACGCATTGGCGCCCACGATCTCGCACCAGCAAGTCTAGAAGGCCTGTTACTGGCAGGATCTTCCTGACAGGGAGAATGAAATTGTCCAAAATGTCTTGTTATGCTGACGCCTTAAGAGTTCCCTTCACTGGAGCTAAGGGGCCAAGCACAACCCCTGAAAAACAACCCAACACCATAATCCCCCCTCCACCAAATGATTTGAACCAGTGCACAAAGCACGGTCGATAAAGACATGGATGAGCGAGTTTGGGGTGGAGGAACTTGACTGGCCTCCACTGACCTCAACCCTATAGAACACCTTTGGGATAAATTCGAGCGGAGACTGTGAGTCAAGCCTTCTCATCCACATCAGTGCCTGACCTCACAGATGCACTTCTGGAAGAATGGTCAAACATTCCCATAGACACACTCCTAAACCTTGTGGACAGCCTTCGCAGAAGAATTGAAGCTGCTATAGCTGCAAAGGGTGGGCCAACTCAATATTGAACCCTACGGAATAAGACTGGGATGCCATTAAAGTTCATGTGCATGTAAAGGCAGGCGTCCCAATACTTTTAGTAATATAGTAGATAGATAGATAGATAGATAGATAGATAGATAGATAGATAGATAGATAGATAGATAGATAGATAGATAGATAGATAGATACAGGGCCATTTTTAACGCAGGGCAAAAGGGGCAGTTGCCCTGGGCCAAGTTATTGTTGTGAGGCCCAAAGCAGCTGCCCCTTGAGCCCACGCTGCCTGCAAATTGTTGATAAGTGAATTCGGGTGGGCCCAAGAAAATGTTTGCCCAGTGTCCAATTAATAATAAAGACAGCCCTGCATGCATAGATAATATAGTTCATGATGGTTCTCCTGCATTCTGATGAGGGTGGTGAATGGCAGTGAGATAGGTATTGGGGTCTCAGAGAAATAACATTTTAGCTGGGTAGATGAAGGTAGATGGGATTTGAGGTACGGCTGTGTGTTCTCTCCTTGTTTAGTCAAGTTGCGCTCTTTGCATTTGGTTTTATTTTTGCACAAGCAGAAAGGAGCGTAATGGAAAGAGGAGAGCGGGTGACTCATTAAAAGCACACACAACTTTAATCGCCTCCCCTGCTGCTGCGCTATTTTCCTTCCCTAAGCAGGTTTGATTATAAATAGCTCAGCAACAGGAATCAGGCTTGATTAAAAAATAATTTTGCATTTGGAATAAATTGGCTGTTTTGTTTTTAAACAAGAAATCTATCCTTATTGGGTTGAGGCGTTTTCTCCGCAAGACGAAAGCTGTGTACCAGTACATTTGATGTCACGCGGAGGCTCCAATATACTTATTCCCTAAAGGGCATCAGCTTGATTTAAACAGCAACTTCACTCAAATGTATTTTTTATCTTTAGGTTATGTGGGCTTGTTTTGCTTCCCTGTTGGGACTTTACCATTGTCCAGAGCCCCAACAGCAAAATGTCATATAAGGGTTTCTTTAGAAAATTAACAAGCTCTGCCATTAAAATATAAAAAAAAGTTATAGTGGAATTATTTTATATATCTATAATAGTATATTTTATTTCACTTTTTCCACATTTTGTTATGTTACAGCTTTTTTCGATAATGGATTCAATACATTATTTTCCTCAAAATTCTACAAACAATGACAACATGAAAGAAGTTTGTTTGAAATCTTTGCAAATTTATTAAAAATAAAAAAGCAAAAAAATCCCATGTATTCACAGCCTTTTACCATGGCACTCAAAACTGAGCTCAGGTGCATCCTGTTTCCACTGATCAGTCTTAAGATGTTTCTACAACTTGAGTCCACCTGTGGTACAGTCAGGTGACTGGACATGATTTGGTAAGGCACACGCCTATCTATGGAAGGTCCAACAGTTAACAGTGCATGTCAGAGCACAAACCAAGCCATGAAGTCCAAAGAATTGTCTGTAGACCTCAGAGACAGGATTGTCTCAAGGCACAGATCTGGGGAAGGGTACAGAAAAACTTCTGCAGCATTGAAGGTTGCAATGAGCACAGTGGCCTCCATTATCCGTAAATGGAAGAAGTTTGGAACCAACAGAACTCTTTCTAGAGTGGGCCGCCCGGCTGAAACTGAGTGATCGTGGGAGAAGGGCCTTAGTCAGGGAGGCGAGAACCCGATGGTCACTCTGACAGAGCTCCAGCATTTCTCTGTGGAGAGAGGAGAACCTTCCAGAAGAACAGCAGCACTCCACCAATCAGGCCTGCATGGTAGAGTGGCATGACGAAAGCCACACCTCAGTGAAGGGCACATTACAGCCCACCTGGAGTTTGCCAAAAGGCACCTGAAGGACTCTCAGTCCATGAGAAACAAAATTCTCATGGACTCTTTGGCCTGAATGGCAAGCATCATGTCTGAAGGAAACCAGGCACCGCTCATCACCTGGTCAATATCATCACTACAGTGAAGCATGGTGGTGGCAGCATCAGGCTGTGGGGATGTTTTTAAGTGGCAGGAACTGGGAGACTGGACAGAGACATCCTTGATGAAAACCTGCTTCAGAGCGCTCTGGGCCTCAGACTGGGGTGAAGGTTCATCTTCCAACAGGACAACGACCCTAAGCACACAGCCAAGATAACTAAGGAGTGACTACAGGACAACTCGGTGAATGTCCTTGAGTGGCCCAGCCAGAGCCCAGACTTGAACCCGATTGAACATCTCTGGAGAGATCTGAAAATGGATGTTCGCCGACGCTCCCCATCCACCCTAATGAGAGGTCCTGCAAAGAAGAATGGGAGAAACTATCCAAAAATAGGTGTGCCAAGCTTCTAGCATCATACTCAAAAAGACTTGAGGCTGTAATTGGTGCCAAAGGTGCTTCAACAAAATATTGAGCAAAGACTGTGAAAAGTTATGTATATGGGAATTTTTTCAGTTTTTTATTTAATTAAATTTGCAAACATTTCAAACAAACTTCGTTCATGTTGTCATTATGGGGTATTGTTTGTAGAATTTTGTGGAAAATAATTTTGGAGTAAGGCTGTAACATAACAAATTGTGGAAAAAGTGAAGCGCTGTGAATACTTTCCGGAAGCACTGTAGAATGTATTTCCCCTTAGAATAGGCTGATGGCGCGTACACACGGTCGGACTTTTCGTCTACAAAAGTCCGACGGACGCCGACGGACTAAAGCTGGCTGACAATCCGATCGTGTGTGGGCTTCCCCGGACTTTCAGCGGACTTTCAGCTGACTTTTCCAGCCTCAAATCTGACGGACTTTAGATTTGAAACATGCTTCAAATCTTTACGTCGTAACTACGCCGGACCCAGAAATCCGCTCGTCGGACTTTTGTGTGATCGTATGTAGGCAAGTCCGTTCGTAAGAAAGTCTGCCGCAAGCCCGCCAAAAGTCTGTCGGACAGGCTGTCGGACTTTTGTAGACGAAAAGTCCGACCGTGTGTACGCGGCTGAGGCTTAGAATCACAATTCCCCCATAAAAGAGCCAATGTGTGTATTCATTAAAACTAATTTTCTGTCATCAGAACAGCAGCCTAACAAAAAATAGTTACTTGTTTGGAAACCATTTTTAAATCGAATGCCGCATACACACGAGCGGACTTTACGGCAGACTCTGTCCTGCGGACTTTTCGACGGACTTTCCGAATGAACGGACTTGCCTACACACGATCAACCAAAGTCCGACGGATTCATACGTGATGACGTACGACCGGACTAAAACAAGGAAGTTCATAGCCAGTAGCCAATAGCTGCCCTAGGGTCGGTTTTTGTCAGTCGGACTAGCATACAGACGAGCGGACTTTTCGACCTGACTCGAGTACGTCGAAAAGATTTGAAACATGTTTCATTTCTAGGCCCGTCGAACTTTTGGGGAAAAAAAAGTCCGCTAGAGCCCACACACGATCGAATTGTCTGACGGACTCCGCCGAACCTAGTATGCCATAAATTCCGGTCGTGTGTATGCTGCATAACTTTCAGGGAAATCTCCTCCACCTACCTGTGCTGGACAGATAAGTTATCAATGAGAGAAAAAGACACATGGGTGGTCAGATATGCTCTGATGGCAGGCATGAGAGCCCTAAAGGATGGCAAAGTTTGTCATTTTTTACAAATACTGGACATATTAAAAAAGAATATTATTCCATTGTTCAGTGTAAGAACGGGGATTTATCAGTGAGAGAAATAGACACATTAGTGGTTTGCTACCCAGATTGGCAATCTCTGCACTGCCAGCGAAATAGGATTTGACTGAGCATAAACAGGATAATGTCCTTTTCTATCTCAATATATTTATTGATTTAAACAAGTTATACAGATCAAACAATCCACAGTGTGTGTACGAGATCGAACAAATGTAGCACCCTCTAGTGTGCTAGAGCAGGTAATGTTAGGATTTTTGTAAGTGTAGGTAAAATGTCTTGACTTAACTGAGAGCCAAGCCTGTGTTTGAATCTGGGTCAGGTGAGTGATCCATGGAGGCTGGTATGACTCAGCAGGCAGCATCTCTGGTACCTACCCCTTACTTCCGGAACTTGCTGGAAGCTTCCAGAAGATAGGGAGGGAGGTTAAGAGGAACTGCCTGGAGCATTCATGCCCTGACCAATCCCTGACCAATCCCCAATAGAAGGGATGGCAGGGGCCAGGCCCCCCTCAGATACTCAGGGTCAGCCCAGCAGGGCAGGAGAGTTCAGGTGGAAGTTGGAGTTGCGAGCGCTAGGAGGCTGTCGGTGGGCACTTGAGGGTAACTCCCTAGTCTGACCGGGGGGGGGGTGACCTCGGGCCTGGGAGCTCGGTGGAGGAGGGATCCTGTCTAGTGGCATGGGAGCAGGTGTGAGGACAGTAGGAGCCAGAGAGCACATTCAGGAGATCTCCAGGGAGAAGACAGCCAGCTGGGCTGATGAGAGAGACAATCGGGGAGGACTGAGAGGCAGCCTGAGAGGACTGAGTGAGAGCAGTCTGAGATGGATGCAGAGGCATTTTGGAGGACTGTGGAGGAATAGCCAGGAGGGCTGGAGAAAGGGGCAGCTGCAGCAAGGTGGACTGCCTGTGCCTGAGGAGGTGGTGCGGCAATCAGTAGCCACAGAAGGACAGCTGGGCACTAGGACTTTGCTACACAATCAAGGGGCCCGCAGGCTCTGCCTGTAATGGGTATTTGCTACATCTGACTGAGTCCTATTGTCAGATCAACTAACAGTGTGCCAGCTAGGCCTGTGATTTTTATGCTGCAAGCAAGTGTTGTGCTGGAAGAGCTGAGAATTGTGTAAATGGACTGTACAGAAGAAGTCCCTAAAGAGTTCTGCTAAAACAAGTGGGCACCCCATAATACCCCTATCCCCAACCAAGTTTTTTCCCATCAATAAAACAAAAAAACAAAGCACTGGACTGCTTCCTGACTCAAGAGTGTTGTGAAAATTCTGTGTGCCTGGCTGTGCAGGGAGGGGGGATCCTTTTTTACCAGCGGCTCCTTACGGGAGTAGCGCTACACAAACATAACAAAGAAACAGGCAAAATACAATAACCAACATTTCGTCAATTATGTGTCCAATAAACACAATATTGAGGTAAAGATATGGCATATGTCATACCATGGGCCAGTTAGGAAGAGATCAAAGCCAGGCCAATGATCTCAATGTAATATACCACATCACATGTATGGGCAAGATAGACCAAAGATAGCCAACTTTCAAATGGCTGCACATGGAGAAAGGGGAAGAAAGGCAGGAAAGAGAGAGTAGAGCCCATACAAGAGAGAGGAGAAGAAGAGGGGTAGAGGGTAGGAAAGGAAGCATGGGTGGAGGTCCTCCCACATGACAGGGGCAGTAGTAAAGCGAGGGGGGTTGAGGTCATGAGAAAAGGTGAGGGTGACAATAGACAACCCAAGGATCCCAGATCTTGCTGAATTTTTAAGGGTGCTAGTAAATTGTCCATTGATGTAAAGACCATTGAGCCTGGTTTTGACTTTGGAAAAGCAGGTAAACTGCTTCTTCCATGCTTTAGCAATAGTTCATTTGGATGCTAAGAGTACGTAATGTGCCAGTTTAAACTGAGTTTTAGTGAGATTGACAGGCTTAAAGTGTAAAAGAGTGAACCTTGGATCTCTGGGTAGGCGAACCCCAAATAATTTGTAAAGGAGAGCAAACACTTTGGACCAGAAATGGCCTAGCATCGGGCAGGTCCACCATATATGGAGGACATTGCCTGCCATTTGGCAGCCCCTAAAACATAAATCTTAATGCCCAGGGATTATGGTGACGAGTCTGGCTGGTGCCATATACCACCTAGTTAGTACCTTATACACAGGGCCGCAGTACCTCTAGGTCAGTGATGGCAAACCTTTTTGCGCCAGAGTGCCCAAACTGCAACACAAAACCAACTTATTTTTTTCCGTCCCGGGCGGCGCTATGAAAAATGTATACACCGGTCAGTGCAGGGATAGGCACATACCAAGGCTGTCGCGGACATTTTCCAAAGTACAGACGTTAGTGAAGGACACCAAGGTACATTTCAAATTAAAACCATCAAAAAACACTGTCTACTCTCTGGCTTAGTTCTACAAGTACAAATACGTTTAAAATAACATTTATATAAAGACTGCTTGTGGTATACAGTTATATGCAGAGTATATAGCACAGTGTACTGCGGTGTATATAGTACAGTGTAGGGCGGAGTATATAGTACAGTGTAGGGTGGAGTATATAGCGCAGTGCACTGCTGAGTATACAGCACAGTGTACTGCAGAGTATAAAGCACAGTGTACTGCGGAGTATATAGCACTGTGTAGGGCAGAGTATATAGCACAGTGCACTGTGGAGTATATAGTACAGTGTACTGTGGAGAATATAGTACAGTGTAGGGTGGAGTATATAGTACAGTGCACTGCGGAGTATATAGCACAGTGTACTGCAGAGTATATAGCACAGTGTACTGTAGAGCATATAACACAGTGTACTAGCATCGTGTAGGGTGGAGTATATAGCACAGTGTACCGTGGAGTAGATAGTACAGTGTAGGGTGAAGTATATAGTACAGTGTACTGTGGAGTATATGGCACAGTGTAGGGCAGAGTATATAGCACAGTGTACTCCTGAGTATATAGCACAGTGTACTGCAGAGTATAAAGAAATACCAACTCATGTTGCTGAGCCTCAATCCAATGAATGCAATTGGCAGTCCAGAGAAGGTAAGGCTGGGGAGGAAAGGAGACCACACTGTGTGCGCAAAACTTACTCTGCTCCACTGCCACTCAGAGTCAGGCTCAGACAGTCGGCTCCTTGGGCTTAACTAGCTGCCTTCCAGTTCCTCTGTCCTGTACAAACTATGGGACAAGATATATTTATGGGTTTTTTATTTATTTATTTTACTAGTAATGACGGCGATCAGCAACTTATAACGGGACTGCGATATTGTGGCGGGCAATCAGACACTAACCGACACTTTTGACACTTTGCGGGAACCAGTGACACCAATACAGTGATCAGTGCTAAAAATATGCAGTGTCACTGTACTAATGACACTGGCTGGGAAGGGGTTAAACATCTAGGGCAATCAGAGGGTTAACTGTGTGCCTAGCCAGTGTTTGTGTTTACTATGTGTGCTGCTTTCACTAGGGGAAGATGGGCTTCTGCTGTGAATTATCACAGAAGAAGCGGCCCACCGACGGCACACGTGCGCCCCCTGCAGGCGGAGGTGCAGGCTCACATATATATAGGTGATCCTGCGCAGAGCTGCTGCCCTGTAGCATTCAAATGGTCAGCAATAATGGTATCATAATGGTAATATTTTTTTTTTTTTTGGAGGGGGGAGAGGCATTTTTACCTAAGAGTGCTGAACAGAAGAGTTATCAATGAGAGAATCAGACAAATGGGTGTGCTACCCAGATTGGTAATCTCTGCATTTCCATTGATACCATCTTTCAGCGTACATCAGATGGCCTGAGAGCACTGAAGAATGATGAGGCATGTACTTCTATTCCCAAAAACAGAATTTTTGATTGTGGACTTCATACTGCCCCTTTGGTTTTCTTTTTTTCAAAATTTCAGCAGTCCAGAGGAATAAGAGAAAAAAATTTGGATTACCCTCAGAAAAAAAGCAGGTATGATTTTGAAACTGCTAAAATTCCAACAATACATACAATATATTGGTCCTAATAGTGGTTTATTTAATTCTTTTTTTTTTAACAATGATGGGGTTTTTCCTTCCGTTTTCTACCACATTGCTCCTAGAATAAGAGAAATTAAAAAAAATAAAACGTGAACATCACATTCCAACTGACCTTCTGCTGAAAAAAAAAAAAGACTTTGAGAATGAATAGCGTTTGCCAAATCTACGAATTTCTGCCTTCAATCACGGTGGAACCTAGGAGGTTAATAGCGGCAGTTTAGAAGAAAGATAAAGAGGCTTGGAGGAAGCAGACTTAGCTCTTTGAAAAAAGGGCCTCCTCCACTCACAGGAAGGTAAAGTGCCTTTCTATTCTTCCTTTTCGGGTTCATGTGGAGAAAACCCATTTAAATCTCTCATTTCCCAAATATCTCATTGTTGGTCTCAAAAGGTATTTTCTGCTTCCTGCATATTTCACCGTCTATCTGAATAAAGAAACTCAAAAGTCACTAATGAGGCTCAAAAGGGGACTTGCCACTGCTCTTTTCCAGAATAAAAACCACCTGCCGCGCGGCATTGTCGCCAACGCCATTTTATGCAGAAAGCGCAGGCAAATCAGCCAGTTTCCAAAAAGACTCGGAGGGGAGAAATGGAGCCTTGAGAGCAGGTTGGCCATGTTGCTAGGAGATGGAAAGCTGTCTTATTGCTTATTGTACATGAAAAACGCAGATTCAGGCTTCATTTCTGGCAAAGAGAGAGCTTATAGTTAATAGGATGGCAGTTGAAGATGACCCTACCCTCAAAGAACTGTATTTCTTGAAGGCCTCTTTTGAAGAAATTGGAACTTACTCTGCATTCTTTTAAGCGGTCGACTGTGTGGTTCATAGGGGAAAAAAAGGCATCTGTTTTTGGAGAACTTGGCCATGTGTACAATCTTTGATCTCTGTTGTGACAACCCACATTTACTATAAAGAGGAAGGGGAAAACCTGACACAGGAATGTAGAAAACCCAGGCTGATCCAATAACCCGTTCATGAGTACAGGCTGACTTACAAGCGTTGTAGGAGACATAAGACATTTTAGTAATTAAAGTATAACTAAACGCAAAACTTTTTGTTTAGCGGACCTTTTCTGGGGAAAATCTGACAGACTTTAGATTTAGAATATGTTTCAAATCTTTCCGACGGACTCGAGTCCGGTCGAAAAATCAGTTTGTCTGTATGCTAGTCCGACGGACGAAAACCGACGCTCGGGCAGCTATTGGCTACTGGCTATCAACTTCCTTATTCTAGTCCGGTCGTACATCATCACGGTCGAATCCGTCGGACTTTGGTGTGATTGTGTGTAGACAAGTCCGATTCGATGGAAGTCCGTCGAAAAGTCAGTCGAAAGTCCGTCAAAGTCTGACGTGATTCAGTCCGTCGAAAGTCTGGTCGTGTGTACACAGCATTACTCAATCCAAAATTAAAAAAATGTTTTGCCTATAGTTCTTCTTTACAGTGCCTTGACAAAGTATTTATACCCCTTGACATTTTCCACATTTTGTTATGTTACAACCAAAAACGTAAATGTATTTTATTGGGATTTTATGTGATAGACCAACACAAAGTGGCACCTAATTGTGAAGTGGAAGGAAAATGATAAATGATTTTCAACATTTTTTACAAATAAATATGTGAACAGTGTGGCTAGCATTTGTATTCAGCCCCCCTGAGTCAATACTTTGTAGAACCGCCTTTCACTGCAATTACAGCTGCAAGTCTTTTTGGGGATGTCTCTACCAGCTTTGCACATCTAAAGAGTGGAATTTTTGCCCATTCTTCTTTGCAAAATAGCTTAAGCTCTGTCAGATTGGATGGAGAGCTTCTGTGAACAACAATTTTCAAGTCTTGCCACAGATTCTCAATTGGATTTAGATCTGCACTTTCATTGGGACATTATAACACATGAATATGCTTTGATCTAAACCAGGGGTCTCAAACTGGCAGCCCTCCAGCTGTTGAGAAAGTTCCATCATGCCTTGACAATGGGAGTCATGCTTGTAACTTTCAGCCTTGCGATGCCTCATGGGAATTGTAGTTCTGCAACAGCTGGAGGGCTACCAGTTTGAGACCTCTGATCTAAACCATTCCATTGTAGCTCTGGCTGTATGTTTAGGGTCATTGAACTTCTGTCCCAGTCTCAAGTCTGTTGCAGACTCTACCTGGTTTTCTTCTAGATTGCCCTGTATTTGGCTCCTTCCATCTTCTCATCAACTCTAAACAGCATTCCTGTCCCTGCTAAAGAAAAGCATCCCCACAACATAATGTTGCCACCACCATGTTTCAAAGTGGGGATGGTGTGTTCAGGGTGATGTACAGTGTTAGTTTTCTGCCACACATAGCGTTTTACTTTTAGGCCAAAAAGTTCAATTTTGGTCTCGGCTGACCAGAGCACCTTCTTATACATGTTTGCTGTTTTCCTCACATGGCTTCTTGCAAACTGCAAACGGGACTTCTTATGGCTTTCTTTCAACAACGGCTTTCTTCTTGCCGCTCCTCCATAAAGGCCAGCTTTGTGGAGAGCACGACTAATAGTTGTTCTGTGGACAGATTCTCCCACCTGAGCTGTGGATCTCTGCAGCTCCTCCAGAGTTACCATGGGTCTCTTGGCTTCTTCTCCGATTAATGCTTTCCTTGCTTGGCCTGTCAGTTTAGGTGGACGGCCATGTCTTGGTAGATTTGCAATTGTGCCATACTCTTTCCATTTTCGGATGATGGATTGAACAGTGCTCTGTGAGATGTCCAAGACTTGAGATTTTTTTTTTAACCTAACCCTGCTTTAAACTTCTCCACAACTTTATCCCTGACCTGTCTGGTGTGTTCCTTGTCCTTAATGATGCTGTTTGTTCACTAAGGTTCTCTAACAAACCTCTGAGGGCTTCACCGAACAGCTGTATTTATACTGAGATTAAATTACACACAGGTGGACTCTATTTACTAATTAGGTGACTTCTGAAGGCAAATGGATTTTAGTTAAAAAAAAATTGAAAACCATTTATCATTTTCCTTCAACTTCACAATTATGTGCCACTTCGTGTTGGTCTATTAAAATACATTTACGTTTTTTGTTGTAACATGACAAAATGTGGAACATTTCAAGGGGTAAGAATACTTTTTCAAGGTACTGTAACTCAGGTGTTCAGTCTGATCTGTTCCTTGGCCAACATGGTCGGAAGAATTGGTGCCCTATAGCCCAAGAGCCATACAGAGATGACAGTAGATGTGGCCTTTCCTATGGTGTACAGAAAAAACGCAGGAACAATGTAGGACAACCCCTAAGTGGATCTCCAACATACTGATGGTAAATAGTTAACATTAGTTGCCAATACTAACTACAGTATGACAAATGACGAATGTATACTGGGTTTCCAACACGACTGTTATACATAACATTCTGTACATGCAACATTTTCATTCATCCTTATGTAGGGGGAGGAATCCAAATGCCTCCCCCAACATCAGGACAGGCCACCATATTGGGAAATATGCAAGGCCAGAACTTGCTCATTGCCAACCAGCTCTGTTGGTCACCACCATCCAAGCAGCCTAACTTGTCCTTACATTACACATGATATAGGTTAGTCAGAGGGCAGGACTTCCTTCACTCATCACCACAATGTAAGGGACAGCCCAACTAACACTCCCGCGGTCTGCCTGTCCCACTGTGTGACATTTCTTAAATAGCTATAGGGCGAGGCCAGCCGACGACATCACCTGGTGGCCCCGCCCCCCCCCTGTGACGTGGGTGGCCCAGCATGCAACAGTCGATGATGTCACAGGGGGGCGGTGCTACAGGTCATGTCACCGGCTAGCCCTGCCCCACAGCTATTTAAGAAATGTCACACAGCTGGGCAGGCAGACCGTGGAAGCATTCGTGGTGAGCAGAGTTTTTTGGGGGGTTTTTTTTTCGGGGTCCGGCGATGCGGCGGTGGAGGATTAATGATCAATGTAATAATGTCACTGGTCCCCAAAAAGTGTCATTTGGGGTCAGATTTGTTTGCGGCAATGTCGCAGTTCCGCTAAAAATCACAGATCGCTGCCCGCCATTATCAGTAAAAACAAAAAAAAATAAATAAAAGTCCCTAAATCTATCCCGTAGTTTGTAGACGCAATAACTCTTGCGCAAAACAATCAATATACGCCTATTGCTATTTTTTTTACCAAAAATATGTAGAATATAAATCAGCCTAAACTGATGAAAAAATTTGTTTTTTATATATATTTTTTTGGATATGTATAATAGCAAATAGTAAAAAAAAATTTTTTTTTTAAATTGTCTGTCTTTTTTTGTTTATAGCGCAAAAAAATCAAAAACGCAGAGGTGATCAAATACCACCAAAAGAAAGCTCTATTTGTGGGTAAAAAAGGACGCCAATTTTGTTTAGCGTCACACGACTGCGCAATTGTCAGTTAAAGCGACGCAGTGCCATATCGCAAAAAATGGCCTGGTCATTAAGGGGGCAAATCCTCCCGGGGCTGAAGTGGTTAAAGGGAAAGTAAACAAAAAAACACAAAACGCATTAAAAAACGCAGCACTTGTAATAGACTCCATTAAAGTCCATTACACGCAAATCTTAATCTGCTGCGGGGAAAAAAAAGTCCCCGACCCTTTCCAAAAACGATCCGGCTGGAAAACGCATAGATGTGAACATGTACCATAGCAAACCATGTTAAATGGACTGCAGTGCGCTTCTGAAAAAAAGGAAAATGCACAAAGAAGCGCATAGGTGTTAACGTAGGGTAAAGTCTGATCTGACTAAAAGTGAATTTTAAAAAATGTAATAATTTAGTACTGAACGTAAAAAAAAGAAAAAAAAAACTTGGCGCAGGTACACTTTAAGTCCAGTAATAATTATTTTATTGTCACAGATATTGCATAGCACACGGTTATATAATGCCTTTGCGGTAATGGATTTCTAAGCCCTCTTTGTTTGAGCACATTACCTGATACTCTTGTTGGCCTTCGTGGTTTCCAGTTGCGAATTAAAATTTCCCAGCAACAGAGGGAATTGGGATCCTTGACCTCCACTATAGACACAGACGGGAGCAGAGGAAGAAAAACATTTACTGTAAAACAATGAGAGGATGAAACGACTGAGCAAATATTTAACAAGAAACTTTTTACATTCAATTTCCCCTCCGCCAACAAGCATGCCGTATACAGAATAGCTCGTTAAAGGGAAATGACGGTCTTTTCAATGTTGTTTCGGTGAAAGTGATTGGCGTCATTATGGAAGAGACAATAAAACGCGCTAAAATCCTTAGCCGTTTATGGCAAAAACCCTTTTTTTCTTTCATGATGTGCCATTCCAGCACTGGTCGTATTACCCTCCCCCTCCCCCCAGCCTGTCTCCACTTCCTCAGGGTCAAAGTGGACCTTTCATAAGTCAGCATAGATAAATTCCTGACATGTCTCAATATACAGCAACAGTATCCTTTTTCAGAAATGCTCCACCTTTTATCATTTAAAAGCGGCTATTAAGCTCCAGCCCACTGACTTTGCCTAGGCTGACATGATGTCATCGGGCAGCATTTCCTCAGTCTCCTCACAACTTAATTCCACCACTTGTCCCCAATCAGACAGGGTGTGTATGAACTCCTTTGAACATAAATTCTGAGACAACCCACAATAGTAATAAACAATGCCCCTATCCAGGGCCGGTGCAAAGAATTTTGACACCCTAGGCAAAACCTAATTTTGCCGCCCCCATTGGCTCCACCCCTGACTCCACCCACTTTTCCCTGCCCATGTATACCCCACCTTTTTAATGAAGCTCCCATCTAATGCAGCCCACCAGCGCCCATCAAATGCAGCCTCACCAGCACATATCAAATTCAGCCTCACCAGCACCCATCAAATGCAGCCTCACCAGCGTTCATCAAATGCAGCCTCACCAGCGTCCATCAAATGCAGCCTCACCAGCGTCCATCAAATGCAGTCTCACCAGCGTCCATCAAATGCAGTCTCACCAGCGTCCATCAAATGCAGCCTCACCAGCGCCCATCAAATGTAGCCTCACCAGCACATATCAAATGCAGCCTCACCAGCACCCATCAAATGCAGCCTCACCAGCGTCCATCAAATGCAGTCTCACCAGCGCCCATCAAATGCAGCCTCACCAGCGCTCATCAAATGAAGCCTCACCAGCGCCCATCAAATGCAGGCTTACCAGTTCCCATCAAATGCAGCCTCACCAGCGCTCATCAAATGCAGCCTCACCAGCGCCCATCAAATGCAGGCTCACCAGTTCCCATCAAATGCAGCCTCACCAGCGCTCATCAAATGCAGCCTCACCAGCGCTCATCAAATGAAGCCTCACCAGCGCCCATCAAATGCAGTCTCACCAGCGCCTATCAAATGCAGCCTCACCAGCGCCCATCAAATGAAGCCTCACCAGCGCCCATCAAATTAAGCCTCACCAGCGCTCATCAAATGAAGCCTCACCAGCGCCCATCAAATGCAGTCTCACCAGCGCCTATCAAATGCAGCCTCACCAGCGCCCATCAAATGAAGCCTCACCAGCGCCCATCAAATGAAGCCTCACCAGCGCCCATCAAATGAAGCCTCACCAGCGCCCATCAAATGAAGCCTCACCAGCGCTCATCAAATGAAGCCTCACCAGCGCCCATCAAATGCAGTCTCACCAGCGCCTATCAAATGCAGCCTCACCAGCGCCCATCAAATGAAGCCTCACCAGCGCCCATCAAATTAAGCCTCACCAGCGCCCATCAAATGAAGCCTCACCAGCGCCCATCAAATGAAGCCTCACCAGCGCCCATCAAATGCAGCCTCACCAGCGCCCATCAATGCAGGCTACCAGTGCCCATCAATGAATGTTTGCATACTTTTGCTGATAGGTATCCCTCATTCCCATCTCAAAAAGTTGGGAGGTATGGTATAGTGCCCCATCATTGGTATCAGTGGAAATAATAGTTATTATCATTGGTATCAGTGGAAGGAAAAGTGCCCCATCATTGGGATCTGTGGGAGGTATAGTGCCCCATAATTGGTATCAGTGGAAGGAATAGTGCCCCATCATTGTATCAGTGGGAGGACTAGTGCCCCGTCATTGGTATCAGTGGAAAGAATAGTGCCCCATCATTGTATCTGTGGGAGGAATAGTGCCCCATTGTTGTTCCCCAAGAGATGGATAAAAGGAAACAAATGGCTGCTTTTGGCCCCCAGGCCGCAGTTTAAAAACTCCTGTAATAAATTATTGCTATGTATGCTAAGGTGCCTTCATTGTATGTGATGACCAGCTGTATTCTTAATATTTCTAATAAAACATGTTTAAACAAACAAAAAAAAAAGATATCATCAGACCATTTATTTTGGTAACAATCTTACCATAACATTATACTCTGTAAGTACATTTAATGTATTTTTTGCCTATTATTCACCAGTAAAAGCCTTTTTTTGTGTAGACATCCAAAAGCCCCGAGACTGCTGTTGGCGTCATCTTGGATGTGATGTGAGCAGCCCCAGCGGACTCAGAGCTGTCACTCAAGTGAAACTCTATAGTGTTCCTCCTTGGACTCCCCTGGCAGCTCCATCATAGTATGTAGAGAGGGGAGAAGTGGAGGAGCTGGGCCTGCACAGAGAGGAATTAGACACTCCTAGGTATTGTCCTAGGAAACTGACTTTTTCAGGAGTGTCAATTACCCAGCAAGCTAAGCGGCACATTGCAAGTCAAGCATACTGCAAGTAATTATTTAAAATATTTGATTTTTCTGTTTAACCACAATTTTTTTTTTTTTTAATTGGTGGCGGGTCTTTTTAACAAAATATCCAAAAAAGCTTCCTAGTGAAAAAAAAAAAAAAATGAAGGTACTGTCTAAATTCACTACACACATTTACATTACACCCAAGGCCACCATGCCATGCACAGCTCAATTCTCTCTTGTTCAACCCCGGGACAACATCAGTTGATTTCCCCATCCACGGTAGCATGGATCATCACTGCTGGCTATTTTGCGCAGGCAGCTGCACCCCTCGACTGCCTGAACTACCAAGCAATGGCTGCATCTGATTGGACGTAGTCACTGTTCAATCGACAATTTTCCACCTCGCACAGTTGGCCTTGGAGCTTGCAAGGCCATCCATGGCTTGAAGTATGGCCAGTTCAGCAGGAATCAGCCAAAGTTGGATCCACCTATAGAGACCTTGAAAGACCCGTTCATACCAGAACGTGGTGTGGAAAGGTGCTCCTTTCCGCACCTCAGGATGTGCGCAGGTGCCATTAATTTAATGACACCCCAAATGCGTCTACCAAATTCAGCGCATTTGTGGTCACCAGACCGAATGGTTCCACAGTACCAAGCTGTTGGGTGTGGCGTGATTTGTAAAAGTAGCTCCTGCACTACTTATTTGTACGTTTCCATGCATTTAGCAGCCCGTTGAAATGAAAGAACTGTCAAATCCAGAATGCGCGAGAAAGCGCACAAAAGCACACATTCTACCACACGTATTCTAGTGTGAACCAGTCTTTAAACTAAACTTGCAATTTAAGCGGTTTACGTGAGGCGCACAGACCCTCTGCTGTCAGGAACGGGTTAATCGCCGCGTCTGGGGTATTTGCCTTGCCTTGAATCGCAGTTTGCCCGATGCGAGGAGACAAGGCCAACAACACAAAAGAGACACTTTGTAGTGTAGCCCCTCGTGTTTCCACGGTAACGTCTCCATTCTTCCCACCGCCGCACAGATGATTTATGCGCGTTCAAGGTTTTTTCTGCGTGGAAAACTTGCAGGACCACTTGGTTTCTTTATGTATTGAAAATTCAGGGGCTCAGCTGTTTTTCTTCACTCTTGTTCTCCGGAACCTTGACTCTGCGAAGTCAAACATTTTTTTTTCTTCGAAAATGAGAAGCTTTATCTCTTAATAATGCCGTCCCTGTAATAGAGAGGAGGCGGGAATGGAGTGGAGGATGGAAAGGCAACCCGACAACAAATCTCCAACCTAGGAGGTTGATCTACCCTCTAAGGGTTCATGCACACGTATGCAGAAGGGTGGACACCAGTGGTGGTCATTTTATGAGCTAAAGGGGGGCCTCAAATGTGGCCCCTGGCATCACCATAGGACCGTACATAATGATCAATATATGTAATGCCTGAGAGAGGACTGTCAGACCTAATAAAGGAAATGAAGGTCAGAGAGTTGGTTGGGGAGGGATGGATGCAGAAGAAATTACGAAACTAGGAACAAGTTACATGAAGCTGGTAGAGATCAATGCTATTACCCTAATCAATGTTTCCACTGCAGACTGCTGAGGTCTGAGGGCCGCACACATACCTCCCAACTTTTTGAGATGGGAATGAGGGACACCTACTAGCAAAAGTATGTAGGCAATAGGACACACCCCCTGCCACACCCCCCTAAAGGAGAATTAACCAAAAAAAAATGTTAATTAAATCCACAAGCGCTTTTTTTTACCACTACTATTGCTTTATATTGGTTTTTAGAATGTTCAAATGCAGCAATTTAGAAATCAAATGAAAGGTTTAGCACTGGCAAACACTTTTTGAAAGATAAAAAGTGCATTTTATATACAACTATATAGATCAGACCAAAAATGAGGGACACATGAGGAGGAAAGAGGGACAGAGGGGCATTGCTCCAAATCAGGGACAGTTGGGAGCTATGTGCACATCATATACCAAAGGGCCACATGCGGCCCTCGGGCTACGGGTTGGGCACCAGAGGCGTACACTGTCAGAATTTTACACATTCCTTTGCCTGGAAGTCACAGCTGTTTTTGCACAGCACATCAGATCAGTTACATGCATTTAGGGGCAGGTGAGTTTCCCCTGGATGAGAACAGTTTGCAGTCAGAGACGCTCATCTGTTTTGGCACGCATGTAACCCATCAAATGTGCGGTTACTAATAGAGCCACGGTGTCTGTCAGCCTGCCATTGGTTTGTACAGGCTGCTGGTTGCGGCTGTATGCCGACACCAATGACTCCCAGGTTCAGAAATATGCTGAATTCTGGGGGGTGCACTAACCTCTCTGCATATGTGCATGAGCCCTTGAAAGGAAAATCAACCTACTAGGTTAGAATTCATTTTGCATTGACCTCTAAATTCTGGTGCCCCTCTGCGTCTGTGTGCATGAGTCCTTAAAATTGAGATTTGGGTATAAGAATACCATGGGGCTACCAGATTCTCAAAAAGTTGATCAATGTCTGCATTTTAATCTTCAGTCCAGTTTAACCACTTCAAAACCGGCCACTGTATATAAACGTCCTGGACTTTGGGGGGGGATATCTGAATGATGCCTGTAGCTACAGACATCATTCAGATATCATTATTTTCAGTCGGTGATTCTGTGCACGATAAGAATGATCATATCAGCAGTTCTGCCACTTGATCGTTCTTATAGGCGGCGGGAGGGGACGCCCCCCCTCCCGCCGCCATCCGGTGAATCGGCCGGCGCCGGATGAGGACGACAGAGATTTCTGGTGACCAGATGGTCACCAGTCATCTCTATGACCGTCGGAGGCTCGGGCGCGATGTTATGACGTCACGCCCGGGTACCCGGAAATAACCGAAGCCGCGATCGCAGCTGTCAGTATGAGATCGGGAAAAAGATTTTTCCCAATCTCATGCTTTCCAGCCTGGAGGAGAGATGTGGGGTCTTATTGACCCCGCATCTCTCCATAAAGAGGACCTCTCACATAGATTCCTATTACAAGGGATGTTTACATTCCTTGTAATAGGAATAAAAGTAATCAAAAAAAAAAAGTGTAAAAAAAAAGTGTAAAAATAAAAAAATTAAGTAAAATAAAAATGTAAAAAAATTTAAAACGCCCCTGTCCCCGGTAGCTCGCGCTCAGAAGCGAACGCACACGTAAGTCCCGCCCACATATGTAAACGCCGCTCAAACCACACATGTGAGGTATCGCCGCGTGCGTTAGAGCGTGTGCAACAATTCTAGCACTAGACCTCCTCTGTAACGCCAAACTGGTAACCTGTAAAAAATTTCAAAGCGTCGCCTATGGAGATTTTTAAGTTATGAAGTTTGGCGCCATTCCATGATTGTGCGCAATTTTAAAGCGTGACATGTTAGGTATCTATTTACTCGGCGTAACATCATCTTTCACATTATACAAAAAAATTGGGCTAACTTTACTGTTTTGTTATTTTTTAATTCATGAAACCGTTTTTTTTCCAAAAAAAAGGCGTTTGAAAAATTATTGCGCAAATACCGTGCGAGATAAAAAGTTGCAATGAGCGCCATTTTATTCCCTAGGGTGTCTGCTAAAAAAACATATATAATGTTTGGGGGTTCTGAGTAATTTTCTAGCAAAAAAAATTATGTTTTTTACATGTAGGAGAGAAGTGCCATAATAGGCCCGGTATTGAAGTGGGTAAACATTTTCCCATGAATACAGGTGTACATTACCCTCTTAATGCACTTTAGGTGGGCTTTAATGCCTGGGAGGTGGTGCAGTTTCTATATCATGTGACTGCTGTGTTTGGCTCCCACAGTGGTCACACGATTTGGAGCCTGTCCTGATCAGAAGCCTTGAACGAGAGCTGCCAGTGGCAGGGTGTGCGTTCTTAGGACACAACCCCATGCTTCCATGGATGCATATGTGCGGCGATTGAGTGTTAAAGCTCACTTTTTTTGATGCCACATATATGCATTACGCAGTTGGCAGAAGGTTAAAGGCTAACTCCTCCTTTTTGATGTTGCATCCATTTTTAAGGAGTAATATGAAGCATGGATGCCTTGCCTACACCATCCCCCAAACCCGAAACCTCTCCTTTCCTTACTTAAATGGTGGTGTGTGTCTTAATGTAGATTGTTATTGCCCACACTGCAGGGTCATCCATTTACTGGGATCGCTCAGTGAAGATACTACACTTCCCATCTGCCACTGCAGACTGGGGGTCACTGGAGGCAAAGGGGGGCTGGGGGTCATTGGAGAATACAGGAGTGCTGGTGTCACTGCAAACACAGGAGTAATAGGGTCTCTGGAGACACAGGAGGGCTGGGGTCACTGGAGTGCACAGGGGAGATGGTCTTCGTGAAGCACTGTGGACAGAGGAGAGCTGTGGTCACTGGAAGATACAGGAGCTAGGGGTTACTATAGAATACAGGAGAGCTGGGGTCACTGGAGAATACAGGAGTATTGGGGGTCACTGGAGACAAAGGAGGGCTGGGGGTCACTGGAGAACACGGGAGTAGTAGGGTCACTGGAGTGCACAGGGGACATGGTCTCTGTGAAGCACTGTGGGCAGAGGAGACCTGTGGTCACTGGAAGACACAGGAGCACTGGGGTCACTGGAATATACAGGAGGGCTGGGGTCACTGGAAGTCACAGGAGCACAAGGGTCACTGGAGTATACAGGAATACTGGTGTCACTGAAGAAAAAGGAGGGCTGGGGTCACTGGAAACACAAGAGTGCTGGTGGATGAGCTTGATGTTCAGGTCGAACATAAATTCAACTCGAAAATCGGGTGTTCGTCCGTTCGCCGAAGAGCGAACATTATGGAGCGCTTGCGGCAAATTGGAGCGCTGCGGAAAGCCCCATAATGCTCTGCGAGATTGCAGTGCATTGCTGTATGATGACAGGCCAAAGCATGCACCTGACCTGTCACAGCGCGCTCTGCTAAAAGAGCCATAATTGGCCAAAGGCAGGGTGCCTTTGGCCAATCATGGCTAAGGGAAACTAAGTCCACACCCCACACTATATAAGGCAGCTTACACGGCGGCAGTGTAAGTTAATGGCAGTGTATTTGATACATACATGTATATACAGTCAGTCTAATATATATATATATATATATATATATATATATATATATATATATATTAATATATATACTCTCTGCATCCAGTGTGTAGCCTATATCTACAGTGCATTCTGTGGTGTACTGTTTCTAATACACTTCAGGGGGTTTTATATATATATATATATATATATATATATATATATATATATATATATACATACATACACAGTCTCGTATATATATATATATATATATATATATATATATATATATATATAGGCATGTAATTACAATTCTTGATATAATATTTTAATGCAGGGCCCATTCCTGCACCCAACAAGAGTATCTGTGGGGGGTTACAGTATTGTGGCACCACCACCACCACCAAGGCCCAATTTTTCTGCCCCAATTTTTGATACATTTCACAGCAGGAACAGTTCCTGCATCCAACAAGAGTAACTGTGAGGGCTTACAGTGTTCTGGTACCACCAACCAGTATATAGGGCAGGCCATATAGTATATATACTGCTGTTCTGAGTATATAGTGCCTGGGGGACCCCCACACCATTTAAAAAAAAAAATTGTGTGCGGGGTTCCCCTTAATATCCATACCAGACCTGAAGGGCACTAGAAACACAGGGCATATCACTGGAAGCGCAGGGAACAGATTCTGGAGGCAAAATGCCTAGAAATTGTTCAAAAATTGTATACAAGCCAGTGGGTAGATAAATCTGGTATTTTAATTACACAAAGCCACAGGTTTTTATTGTGCACCATTACAACCTTCCAGCCACCAGCATCCTAACATCCAATGACGTCAGCAGCACTGGGGTCACTTTAGCTGAGTGAGGGGGAGAAACGAAGGGAGATGAGAAATATTGGAATTGTCAGTACCATTTTAAAAAGGTGTATTTGCTTTGGAAGAATAAATCCCCTCTAACGTTGAGTAGCCCACATGTGTGGATGTTACTGCATTTTGTAAATGTATTTGTTTATTTTTTTTACTTTTTAGAATGGGGTACCTCGAGATTATGTAGGATTTTAAAGGGGGTCTCGACTGAAAAAAGTTTGACAAACACTAGGCTAAGGGGTCAACACATTTTTGAAACACACTCCCCTAGGGGTTTAGACTCACCAAAGGGATGTCATTCAAAAGCCTTGAACACACCTGGTGTCTCCCGTTTGGTCCAGCTATCTCAAACAGCTCATCACCCAGGGTGGTTTAGTCATGTAAAAATAGGCTCCGCATAGCGTTATGCCATTTTAAAAGTTTATTCAAGATCACCACCCCCTTAAAAAACACACTTACACAACATGAATTGTAACAGGCATTTTGTTGAAAAAAACAAACTGTGTGTTATCACCAATCACTATGGAATGCCGTCTGCCATCCACTACATCCACTGCATTGATAGTATCTGGCTGTTCCTTCCTGGTAGTCACACGCACACGTCATTTCTGGTCACCGTGAGGTCACACCCTGATGCGTTTCGTCATCACGACTTCAAAAGAGGGCATCTGTTGAAATCGTAAAGACAAAACGCATGCAGTGGATGGCAGACGGCATTCCATACTGATTGGTGGTCAACAAAATGCCTGTTACAATTTATGTTGTTTAAGTGTGTTTTTTAAGGGGGAGTTTTTTTTTAAAATGGCATCACGCTATGTGGAGCCTTTTTTTTACATGACTAAACCACCCTGGGCTATGAGCTGTTTGGGATGACCGGACCAAAGGGGAGAAACCTGGTGTTCCTTTGGTGAGTGTAAACTCCTAGGGGAGTGTGTTTCACGTGGTGTGGACTCTGGTGGATGGTATACGCCTATCAATGATTAAGTAGAATACTTCACCTATCAATTGAACTGTCTCATCACCTATCAACATACTATTGATTACTCATATGTCTTTCCATGTGAATGCTGGTCATATTTCATTTATTTGATGAGAGCGCTTCTTTGGGTATTGGAACTTTTGTCTATATGGACTAAGGACTTTTTTTTTACATATGTGTATATTTAGGTGAATGTTACAGATGTTTCATCTTTTTTTTTTCAGCTTTTAATTGTGTTTTTTGATTTGGGGTTGGGGTCTACACAAACAACATTGTCACTCCCAGCGAGTTTCACCACTGTTGGAAGGGGCCAGGAATGATGAACAATGGACTCCTCCGGAGATGCGTAGTTAATGCAACCCTCTTCGGATAGGAAAATCCCATCGCAACTACAAAAAAAGAACAAACAGGAGGGCGCAGACACCTAGTACATTACCAGCGATTTAGTGTTCATAAAACGAAATTAATGCCAAATGAATACTGAAAAAAATACAATAATAAAAATGCTGCTTTAACTCTACCAAAAAGGTAAATATTCGTTTAGGGTAGACTAGCCCTTTAAATTTACCATTTAGATTATCCTTCCATCAGTACAGCTTACATTTCCTTAGATTCAGTTTGATGTGCCAGCTAAGGATGCAGAAATCAAATATATCAACATTTTCACAGCATGGGTCTTCAGACAAAAAGAATAAAAGCTCCTGGAATCAAAAGGAACAAAAGACAAAAAAAAAAATTGCCCGCGCAAGCGATTGTCACATCATTTGCATGTATATAATGATTAGCAGAACACACTGTGATCCAATCATTCCAACAAAAGCAAAGTATATATCGACACAACCATTTGGAAAATTGACTCCGATGGAAACTTTAGGTTGGACAGCAGACCAGTCTCATTGTCATGCATCGGTGGTTGAATAAAACAATAATTTGAGATGGTAAAAATATGTCCATCTAATTGTTTTCTTTCCCGTTTTCATACAATTTGTCTTTCTTGTGCACAGATTTGAGGGCTATTGTTCCGTGTGCTTGCCCCGTAAGCTTCCCTGGCACTTCCGAGACCGTTGCCCTCTATCTCTGTTTCGCTGCCTGTGCAGAATTCAAAACAGCAGCTGGATGTGCCCAGGGGACCAATTTAAATCTGCACGAAGCATCTCTTTGGTCCTGCTGTAAAACGCATGCGAGAGGCGCGAAGGTGCGGGGTGGAGGCTGGCACAGCTGTGAATCTGCCAAGTTCTCCTGTCTCTGTGGGTTTGCCGTGCTGAGAAGGGAAGAGGCAGCCAAAGGTGACGGTAACAAAATTTTACCGTTGCAGACGCCCTGCCTGGGGGCTGGTGCTAAATGGTTACTGAGCTTGTCGCACAAATGAGCCGGCTTTTTCTGGCAGGCTGTCAGTTTATCTGGCTGGCACAGAGCAATGCGGACAAGCTGAATTATTATGCTGTAAATGGGAGATGTCTGAGTTTTGTGGCTGCTGTGTCCAACTAACAAACTTGGCATTTAACTGGGATCACAAGAGTTAAAAGTCCAAGTTTTTTCATAGTGGTAAATTATGTAAATTATCTATGAACCTGCACTGTGCCAATGCAGGGCACAACAACAGGTTCTGTTTATTGCCCCATTATCCCCAAATCTGCTGTTCTTTTAAGGCATGAAGGAGCCCCTGACAGGTGATGTGGGCTCACCTCAAGCACAGAGTCTAAATGGCACCTTGATCTTCACCAGAGAACCCACAAGGAATGATAGGCTGGTGACCCTAGTAGCCAAAAGGCTACTTTAATGCAAGATGACACCAGGTTGCGGCCCTCAGAATTGACCAATAAGGGGGTGACAGAGGCAAGGTGGTTACACTGTGGCGACAGGATATTGGCATGGCGGGAAGTCTGTGTCCAGGCAGAAGTCAAGGCAAGCAAGAGAAGTCAGTGTCCAGACATAGGCTGAGGCAGATAGAATGCAAGAAAGTAATAGATGTTCAGGCAGAGGTCAAGGCAGGCAGGTCCAGTTAGAATTTGAGGAAGGTGGCAGACAAGCCAGAATATAGTCTTCCGACAGAGGTTGAGGCAGGCAGCAGGCAAGAGAGTGGTCAGCGTCCAGGCAGTTTGAGGCAGGTGACATGCAAGAAAGTAGGCAGTGTTCAGGCAGAGGTCAAGGCAGACAGCAAGAGTAGTCAGTGTCCAGGCAGAGTTTGAGGCAGGCGGCAGGCAAAAAAGTATTCGATGTGCAGTCAATGCAGATATTCAGTGTTCAGTTATAAGATAAAAGGCAGGTGGCAGACAGAATATTCATTGTTCAGGCAGAGATTGAGAGGCATCAGGCAAGAGTAGTCCGTGATTAGACTGAGTTTGAGGCAGGCAGCATACAAGACAGTATTTGGTGTTCGGGCAGAGGTCGAGGCAGGCAGCAGGCAAGAGAGCTGTCAGTGTCCAGGCAGAGTGTGAGGCAGGTAGCAGACAAGAGAGAATATAATGTTCCAACAGAGGTTAAGGCAGGCAGCAGGCAAGAGAATATATGATCTTCAGACAGAGGTCGAGACAGAGTCAGGCAACATGGTTCGGTAATGAACAAATAAAAGCAAAGGTAATCTTGGTAATACAATGGTAGCTGGCAAGAAGGGTGGAAGTTTAAATACCCTTCTAGGCCCGTGTGCATGCCCAGAATCAGGGACTAATGTCAGTGCATGCTAACACACATGTGCCAGTACGTGCCAACACATATGCACCCAGCAAATGCAATAAGGCCTTGGTCTGTCATGCGCATGGTGAGCACATGGACAGGATAGACTAGGCCCCTGGTTGTACAGACACTGTAACAGAAGAGAGAGAGCCTTATGTCATGACCTGGAGCCTACATGGGGAGTTAGACTAATATGAGACAGTGCTGGGTGCCTGGGTTGGCAAACACAGCGCTGTCATCTGCTAGGACTGGTGAGTCACATGATTCCCAAACCCAGAAGTACTGGGTATCCTTTGCTCTCACACAGAGGAAGTGGACCGATGGAAAACTAAATTTGTGCTATTGGTGAAGTTTCCTTATGAAAATGCAGAAAAGCAAAAAAAATGTGCACCTGAATGTAGCACGGTGTCTCCTGGACTGGACCTCCTGTATAGCGAGGTCGTACGAGCTTGCAGATATAGCCCTCTGCAGGGACAAGTGGAAGATGATGTCCTGGTCCTGCTCACAAGCGCCACCTGCTTTCAGAAATTATCTCCGCTTCAGCATCAGGGGGGAGATGCTCTTGGAGATCACCTATATCTGCAAGCTCGTACGACCTTGCTATACAGGAGGTCCAACAAGTTTGGTAAGAGTACATCCATTACTACTCTCCTGCAACTATCGGTGGCTTGGAAGTGTTCTTATACCTCTCACCTTTTCCACCTTGATGTGATACATTAAAGGAACGGTTCATCTTCTTCACCCACGTTTCTTCCTGTAAATCCCGTTTTTCACAAACTGAATGTGGCGCTTTTCAAGCGTTTTTTGTTTTCAATCACAATTTTTGAACTTTTTACTTTCTTCTGTTTTTTTATATATTTTCTTTCACAGAGATGTGTTATATTTTGTAATTTGTTATTTTGCAGCACTGTGGTTTATTTTAAAGGTATATACTACAGCTTCGGGTGGCCTTTCAGGAAGCCTTGTTTGTTGCAGATTTAATTCTATTTATGCTAGCGCACAATTTAAGTTTATTTATGGTAAATGTAATGCTTTAGTACAGTGTTTCTCAAACAGGGTGCCATTTGATGGGAGGACTCTGTGTTCTGGGTAGGAGGACTCTATGGTGATGGGGAATTCTGATGGAGAGACTCTTTCACAGGAGGGCTCTGATGTGACGGAGGACTCTCATGTATAGGGGCGCTGATGTAATGGGGGTACTCTGATGTTATAGAGAGATTCAGTTATGGGGGTACTCTGATGTGCTTGAGTCTGGAGACTCTCATGTATAGATAGGACTCTGATGTAATGGGGGTACTTTGGTGTGATAGAAAGACTTGATAATGGAGGTACTCTGAAATGAGGGGGACTCTGATGTGATGGGGAGATCTATCATGGGGGTACCCATCTGTGATAGAGAGACTTGATCATGGGGTACTCTGATGTCATGTCGAAACTCTATCAACGGGGATCTCATGTATAGGGGGTACTCTGATGTAATGGGGGTAAGTTGAGAGACACGATCATGGGGGTACTCTGATGTGATGGGGGATCTCATGTATAGGGGGGACTCTGATGTAATGGGGTGCTTCAGATTCTGTAATGGGGTGACTCTGTGGTGATGGGGGACTTTGATGTGATGGGGAACTTCTGATGAGATGGGAGGGACCTCTGAAGTGATGGGAGAACCTCTGATGTGATGGGAGCACCTCTGATGTGATGGGGAATATCTAATGAGATTTGGGGACCTCTGATGAGATGGGAGGAACTCAAATGTGATGGGGGGACCTCTGATGTGATAGAAGGACCTTTGAAGTGATAGAAAAACCTCTGATGTTATGGAAGGACCTCTGATGTGATAGAAAAAACTCTAATGTGATAAGAGGACCTCTGATGTGATTGGGTAGCCTTCTGATGTGATGGGGTACATCTGATGAGATGTGGGGACCTCTGATGGGATGAGGGGACCTCTGATGTTAAGGGGGGGTCTGATGTAAATGGGACCTCTGATGTGATAGGAGGACCTGTGATGTGATGGGAGGACCCCTGATGTGATGGGGGGACCTCTGATGTGATGGAAGAACCTCTGATGTGATGGGGGGACTTCTGATGTGATGGGGGGGACTTCTACTGTGATGGGGGGGGACCTCTGATGTCATGGGAGAATCTCTAATGTGATGGGAGGACTTTTGATGTGATAGGAAGGCCTCTGATCAGGGCCGGATTTGCCATAAGGCCACCGAGGCCAGGCCTCGGGGCGGCAGCGGTGCAGGGGCGGCGCCGCTCCTGCGGCGACTTCGCGGCCGCCCCCCCCCCTTTCAGGCTGCCCAAGTTGATTAAGGGCACCGGTGCCCTTAGATAAGATGGCCGCGAGCCGCCCACTACTGCGCATGCGCAGTTCTGAAGCAGCCGGGCTCGGGAAAGGTCGTACGCGCTCGGGCGGGCGGCGCATGCGCAGTAGCGTGATTGCGCCGCCCGGCGCCATTTTTGAAAACATTAAGAAGTAATGACAGCGGTGCGGCGGCGAGGGGAGAGAGATGACATCTCTCATTGCCAGCACCGCTGTTCCGCCCTCCTTCATCTGGTGGCAGACAGGCAGCGTGGCAAGTGACATCAACATCTGGTGGCACCATAGCAAGTGACGTCTCCATCTGGTGGCAGCATGGCAAGTGACATCCCCATCTGGTGGCAGCGTGGCAAGTGACATCCTCATCTGGTGGCAGCGTGGCAAGTGACATCCTCATCTGGTGGCAAGTGACATCCTCATCTGGTGGCAAGTGACATCCCCATCTGGTGGCAGCGTGGCAAGTGACATCCCCATCTGGTGGCAGCGTGGCAAGTGACATCCCCATCTGGTGGCAGCGTGGCAAGTGACATCCCCATCTGGTGGCAGCGTGGCAAGTGACATCCTCATCTGGTGGCAGCGTGGCAAGTGACATCCTCATCTGGTGGCAGCGTGGCAAGTGACATCCCCATCTGGTGGCAGCGTGGCAAGTGACATCCCCATCTGGTGGCAGCGTGGCAAGTGACATCTCCATCTGGTGGCAGCCAGGCAGTGTGGCAAGTGACATCTCCATCTGGTGGCAGCGTGGCAAGTGACATCCCCATCTGGTGGCAGCGTGGCAAGTGACATCCCCATCTGGTGGCAGCGTGGCAAGTGACATCCCCATCTGGTGGCAGCGTGGCAAGTGACATCCCCATCTGGTGGCAGCGTGGCAAGTGACATCTCCATCTGGTGGCAGCGTGGCAAGTGACATCCCCATCTGGTGGCAGCCAGGCAGTGTGGCAAGTGACATCCCCATGTGGTGGCATCATGGCAAGTGACATCCCCATCTGGTGGCAGGCATAGTGTCAAGTGACAAGCGATGGTGGCAAGTGACACGCTCAGGGCTCCCAATGGTTCTGCATTATGGTGAGTTGAACTATTTCATTTTACATTACAATGTAATGATAGAAATAATGTGTTTCAATCATCCTGACACCATAACAACCATGGTGCCGGGGATGATTGAGGCACTAACACCAGCCATTGCCCTGAAAAATTGCCCGCGAAAAATCCTTACCCCTCGCGCGCTTACCCTGAAGTATTTTTAGTCTGTACAATTAAAGTCAGTTATTTTCAGTGTTCTCATGTGTGGAGATATGTTTTTAATTGATCTATTGTAGACGTCATCGATAAAGGACGAGAATGGTGGTGTGTGTGTGTGGGGGGGGGGCGGCATTGAAGGACCCGGCCTTGGGGCGGCAAAGGGAGTAAATCCGGGCCTGCCTCTGATGTGATTGAAAGGACCTCTAATTTGATGGGGGGACCTCTGTGATGGGAGGACCTTTGATATGATGGTGGGACCTGTGATGTGATAGGAAAACCTCTGATGTGATGGGAGGACCTCTGATGTGATGGAAGGATCTCTGATGTGATGGGGGGAACTCTGATGTGATGGGAGGACCTCTGATGTGATGGAGGAACCTCTGATGTGATGGAGGGGACCTCTGATGTTAAGGGAACCTCTGATGTGATGGGGGAGCTTCTGATATGAAGTTAATTTCATTAGGGCAGGTTTCCCATTAATAAGTAACATTTACATTGTTGCATATGAGACTGGTGTGCTTCAAGGTTTTGCATACTGTTAAAGTTTGCCACAACTAAAAAAAAGGTTGGGAAATGCTGCTTCAGAAGACCTTTACAACATAAGTGAGGCCCAGTGTTATCTTGCGTCAATTGGCTCCAGTGGGGTTAATTCCAAAAACTAGCATTGTTTACTTTACAGCTCAATAGAAATCACAAAAGGCGTGCAATTACAGCAGAATCCATTGTGGAGCGTCCACAGGATAACAGATCTTCAGATCAGAAAAGAAGCCCAGGGAGAGAAAAATTACCAGTGTTTTAGCGGCAGGGGAGCCATGTTCCCCTAGCCGGTCCCAAAGAGCGAGCAGGCAGGGCAACACAATGCATCTGTGCTGGCTCTTTTGTTGAGCAGCCACTGGGCACGTCACAGATGTGGAAGATAAATGTTCATCAACAATGTCCACAAATACTCATTGATTTACTTATTTAACTCCCCGCCTCGCTCCTGCAAGCACCAAGTTTATCAGATTCCTCATTTGTCTTCTGTGAATGATGCGGGTATTGTCTGTGCTGAGTGTGGGGTGGGTGAAGCGCTGCTTTGCGTGCACTGTATTTCGTATCTGTCACATGCCTGAACCAGCTGCTTCCATTGTCCTGCTTCCATATTGTTGTCTTTCTTGAAAGACTTTGTAGGGCCAAGCTGGAGATTGTACAGAATCTTTGTTATTGGTTAACCAAGACCAAATCAGACACTGGAAATGTGCTTTGCTGATTTTTTGCTTTGGTCTATTAAGGTTACTTTGCATTATAAGCAAGGAAGCTCAGACCTCTGTAGTGTAATAATGTGCTTTTATTAAACAAAAATGCTTTACATACAAAAGTATTACGAAATTAGGAACACAATACAAGACTGGCAGATATACCTATAACAAGCAAGATTCCTACCAAAAAAGCAGAAACTATGGTCTATACACAGTAAAAGTACATTTAAAGTTACTTAACTCAGGTTACAGTGAGTTCACAATCTCTGTATACAACAAGAAACCCAGGCTTCTATAAGCAGTTGCTGGAGATCAGGCGAAAGCGTCTTTAGGTATAGCTTCTTCTAGCTGGTACAGACATTCCTTGGTGTCAAGTCATTATGGAGTCCCCCTGTCAGCTTATGCCTGACGACCTTTATTTTGGAAAATGTACCGTCCCCACATGAGTGTGGTCCCTTTCCCATTACTGAGTTTCAATAGGAGAAACTTTCTCCAATTCGACCTTAATATGACACTGTGGTATCATACATGCCATAGGTTATATATGTAAAAAAAAATAAAACTATTGTTTTCCCAAGTTACAAACTTGTTTACTGTAGTTAGACGCAATAGACTGATCCAACTGTCAACTGAAATGCACCAATGGTATCTAAGTTCCCATTGTTTGAGGACAGCCTGTGTAATTGTTACCAAGGCATTTGTTTAAGAAGTACCCCTCAAACAAACTTGATGTTTGTTTCTAAGTCTAAACAGATTCTTTTTAAAACAAGTCTGAGGCAAAAATCATATAAATTTATTTATCTATTTAAATTACCGTATATACTCGAGTATAAGTCGAATTTTTCAGCACATTTTTTTGTGCTGAAAGTGCCCCCCTCGAATTATACTCGAGTCAAGCACTTTTCTGCAGCAAAAAATTTCATTTTCCGAACCGACTTTGGGGCCCCGTATCTCAGGGCTACTTGGTGCTAGAAACCCCAAATTTGGTAAGCAAACCCAGTGGACCTGGTACCACAACATATCCAAAGCTGAAGTTCCTAGCACTAAGTGGCCCCGAGATACGGGGCCCCAAAATCGGTTCAGAAAATGTCATTCTCTGCTGCAGAAAAGTGCTTGACATTTTCTGAACCGATTTTGGGGCCCCATATCTCAGGGCCACTTATTGCTAGGAACCCCAAATTTGGTGAGCAAACCCAGTGGACCTGGTACCACAACATATCCAAAGCTGGGGTTCCTAGTGGCCCTGAGATACGGGTCCCCAAAACTGGTTCAGAAAATGTAATTCTCTGCTGCAGAAAAGTGCTTGACATTTTCTGAACTGATTTTTGGGGCCCTGTATCTCGGGGCCACTTGGTGCTAGAAACCCCAACTTTGGAAATTTTATGGTGCTAGTTCCACTGGGTTTGCACACCAAATTTGGGGTCCTTAGCACTAAGTGGCCCCGAGATACGGGGCCCCAAATTCAGTCAACTGTGTCTATCTGCAGCAATGTCATTTCGGGACCCTTTAGGTTCAGAGACCCCAAATTTTGGCTGCAGCTAGGGGGCATCTAGAAACCCTTAACTACCGAGTTTGAAGTTCAGGGGACCTATGGCTGCAAATGGGCACAGTGAGGCATGCAAATGGGCACAGTGATGCTGCAAATGGGCATTGTTGACCCTCTTTTCCACGTAAAGTAGCTGTGCATTTCTCACCCTCGTCTTATACTCGGGTCAATAAGTTTTTCCCATTTTTTTGTGGTAAATTAGGGCCTCGACTTATACTCGGAACGACTTATACTCGAGTATATACGGTAAATGCAACACAGCTGATAAAGCCTCTTTACCTAAAACCTAACTCCAACTTGGGTGGGCAGCCCATTAGTTATGTTTTTAAAATGTTTATGTCCTTATCCTGGGGTCTTGGCCATTCCTATGATATGCAGAGTCCAAAACGATGCTGAGGGTTTTGCCAACATCATAACATTCTCTACAGCATTGTAAGGGTAAGGTGCCATGATGACGTGTCGCTCTTTAAAGACCCGGACTCACAGCAAGTGGATTGAACAACTGTGGGCCTCATGCTACCCAAACGAGTAGCAGCAGTGTAACCTATCAGGACAGCAAGCGGGTCCTAAGACCGGATTGGCCAGGAGCAGAAGCGACCACATTGGCTGGTAGGAGAAGCCGTCTGCGACCTGGATGGGGGGCTGGCAGGCTGGCGGGCGGGGGGGTATGTTTGCAGCCCCCCAAAATGCAGCACCAACCGCCACTGGGAATGAGGCTCCTTGTGTAAAGTATAACAAAGGGCAAAACATTTTATTTATTTAACTTTTGAATAGAGTGGAGAGGGATTAGAACCCATCAGTATTTTTTTTTTCTGTCCGTGTCGCCCATTAGGGAGATTCACCCTCTTTATTTGTCCTTGGTTAATGTTATCACTGAGAGTGAAAGTGAAAGAAAATTTCTAAATTTTTGGGTTGTTTCCGGAACAGATACAGAGGAGGAATCTCCGATAGAGACACTAGTTCTGATGACAACCTGGAAATCCATAACTTTGGAGGGATTCCCTCTCACTTCTTATTTATCTATAGGACAGGACATGAAGGGAAACCTCCCCAATGGGACAGGGGTTATGAAATCACCTTTAGTCGATGGAAAATAAAACAAATGTAGTGCACCCCCTAAGGAGCCACAAGTAAACTGGGATCCCCCACCCTGCACAGCCAGGCACACGGAATTTTCACAGGCACTCTTGAGACAAAGAACAGTCTGTGACTTTGATTTTGTTATTTATTGTGGGTAATAACTTGGGTAGGGATGGGAGGTTATGGGCTGCCCATTTAACTTTAACAACAACTTCAGGGACAACTCTTCCTATATACAGTCTCTACATACAGCTCTATGTACAGCTTCACTTCTTCCTCCACCACTCCCTTGCAGAACCCAGCTGGAACACTGAATATCTGACAGTCACTTAGTCAGATGAAGCAATGGCCTATTACCGGCAGGAACCTGAGGCCTCTTTGTTGTGTAGCAGAATTTTCATTGTCCAGCTTGCCTCACTTCTGTGGCCACTGTTTCCAGCACCACCTTTTCCAGCACTGCCAAACCACCTGGCTGCAGCTGCCCCTTTCACTAGCCCTCAAGGCTAACCTCCCCACAGTCCTCCAGACTGACACTCACCAGCCCACCCAACTGACTCCCAGGAGATCTCCCAAGCGTGCTGACCTGAACAGCCTCCTCAGCGCTCCATCTCCATCTTCCACCTGACTGCCCCTGCTGGCATGACTCATGCCTATTTATGAGGTGGCCTGCCCCCTGCCAACTCTGTACTGGGTATTGGCTGAGGCCCTCATAAATATTCCCAGCAGCTCCTCCTAACCTCCACCGACTATGTCTAGAACATTCTCCAATATCCCAGAAAACAGGTGGAGGCACCAGAGAGGCTACTAGGATGAGTCACCCAGCCCTGAGTCACGAACCCTGACCTGGATTCCTAGCTCAGGCTTAGCCCTGAGCCAAACTTAAATTTTCCTACACTAACAACTCTAGCACACTAGAGGGTGCTACACAAAAAAGGTTTTGCCTTTAGTTCTACTTAAATAAAGAGTTATTAGGCACTGCATATAATGAAGCACTGTGCGTACTAGAGAGGTGTGAGGCACTGTGTGAAATATAGGGGTGTGAGACACTTATGTCTATTAAAGAGGTATGAAGCACTGTGTGTACGAGAGAGTTGTAAAGCACTGTGTAAAATACAGAAGGTATGAGACCATAGATGTGCGCAGCCTATTGCATTAGGGTGTGCACCCCAAAGCTCAAACCCTCTCACTTTTAAGACAGAGAAAGAGAAATTTTGAGCACCAGCCGCCACTGCTGTCCCCCACTTGTCAGCCAAATTTATTACTGTCCCCCACTTGTTAGCCCCATTTATTACTGTCCCCCACTTGTCATCCCCATTTATTACTGTCCCCCACTTATCAGCCTAATTTATTACTGCCCCCCACTTGTCAGCCTAATTTATTACTGCCCCCCACTTATCAGCCTAATTTATTACTGCCCCCCACTTGTCAGCCTAATTCATTACTGCCCCCCACTTGTCAGCCTAATTTATTACTGCCCCCCACTTGTCAGCCTAATTTATTACTATCCCCCACTTGTCACTTGGGTTTTTGGGTGTTCCTGAATGGCAGTTTGGAAATGTGGTCACCCTACTTCCTGTTGATTCACAGACTGAAGCATGATAAACAGTTTACTTATACTTTTATAGAATGGTGGAGTTGATTTACTAAAGGCAAATAGACTTCGCACTTGCAGTTGCTCCAGAACTTAGTAAATGAGTTAAAACTTAATTTGCAAAGAATACCCAAACACGTGCAAGGAAAATAAAAGAAAACGCATTTTGCTTGCACATGTTTGGATGATGATAGTCAGCAGAGCTTCTGCTCCTTTACTAAGCTCTGGAGTAATTGCTCTTGCAGAGTGCAACTTTTTTGCAAATTGCACAGTATATTTGCCTTTAGTAAATCAACCCCACTGCGTCTATTAGAGAGGAATGAGGCAGTGTATATAATGGATACAGGCAGTCCCCGGGTTACCAACACAATAGGGACTGTAGGTTTGTTCTTAAAGAGGAGTTCCACCCAGGGGGGTCGTCAAAAAAAAAAAAAAAAATAAAAGTCAGTAGCTACAAATACTGCAGCTGCTGACTTTTATTTGGACACTTACCTATCCCTGGGTCCAGCGATGCGGGGGATCGAAGCCCCGCTCGTCCCCCCCCTCCGCTCGTCGTCGCCGGCATTTCAACTGTGGGCGCCGGGCTGTGGCTTCATAGCCTGGCACCCACTCCGCATGCGCGAGCGGCGCCGCGCGCCGTGATTGGCCGCTCAGTCACCTGGGACCTGTAATGGGTCCCAGATGATTGACAGGAGGGAGGGAGCAGAGCGGAGCTCTTCCTGTGCCGAGGGGGAAGTGATGTCACCAGCCCAGGCAAAGGAACAGGCAGACTACGAGGGACCACCTAGCAACAGGCATTTAGAGGTAAGTGAAAAAAAAAAAAATATCCAAATGTTTTTTTGTTTTTTAGAATTTTTCCAGGTATTTTTGTTTTTTGGGTGGAACCCCACTTTAAGTGAAATTTGTGTGTAAGTCAGAACAGTGCATTTTTAAGTGTAACTTCAGCCTGTGCAGGGATGTGGGATGTTCCGGGCGCTTCTGGGCATGTAGTTATCTGGGGCTCTTCTGGCCATGCAGTACATGTGGCACTGCAGTGTGAGATGTGTCCGGTGCTGTAAGATAGCTGCTCGGAGGTATACAGGACCAGTGGGGAGCACAAGCGGCCAGCGTTGAGGTCAATTCGTAAGTAGGAGTCATTCGTAACTCGGGTGTTTGTAACTCTGGGACTGCCTGTACTGGGGATTGAGCAGTGTGTGCGGATCTCATCGGTGGCATGAATACTGATGAATTAGCTGTGTGTGTTGGGGTCAGATCTTCATTTCTTTCTTCCATTTACTTCCCGTATGTGCAGGAAATCAGGGATTCCTGGAAATGTAAGTACCACAGAAAAAAAAAAAAAAAACTGGTTGCATGCAAAATACATTAGATAATAGAAAACAATTATTATTCTTTTAATTAATAAAAATTACTGTATGTAGACCATAGACTCACCAAGCTTGATATAAAAACGAATAAGTGACTTTGATTGGTTTATGTTTAGATAATTATACAAGGCAGATTTCCTCCATAGACTGAGGCCTAGGATAGGACGAGACTGCTCAACCACATTCAGGGGCCCTACTGGACAACATACATGGGCCCAGCTGCACCACATACTGCACATGGGCAATGCTGGCAGTTATGGAAAGGTGTACAGTGGATATAAAAAGTCTACACATCCCTGTTAAAATGTGAGGTTTCCGTGATTTCAAAAAATGAGACAAAGATAAATAATTTCCGAACTTTTTCAACTTTAAACCTGACAGCTAGAAACAGACGTCTAAAAATGTCAGTTTAGCCGCATTTACATGCCACGTTTAGCCGCGTTTGCGTCTAGAAGCGTTTTTTTTTTTTTTGTTAACATAAATAATGTCTGTAAACGAAACGCTGCTAAACGCAGGTTACCACGTTTAGCATCGTGTACAGGCTGTTTCAGGCATTTGGCGTTTCAAATGCCTCTGAACATCTGTCCTAAATGCATTTTTTTGCGTTCCAAAAAATGCTTCTAAACTCAAATGCCTAGAAACGGCTATAAACGATCCTGTGTACATGTACTGATAAGATAACATAGAGAAGAGTTCAGGGGCAGCTGAAAAAAAAAACGCCCAACTGCTCCTAAATGTCCATTTATCAGCAGCAGTGTACATGAGGCCTAATGCCGCGTACACACGGTCGTACTTTTCGTCTACAAAAGTCCGACGGATGCCGACGGACTAAAGCCGGCTGACAATCCGATCGTGTGTGGGCTTCCCTGGACTTTCAGCGGACTTTTCCAGCCGCAAATCTGACAGACATTAGATTTGAAACATGCTTCAAATCTTTACGTCGTAACTACGCCGGACCCAGAAATCCGCTCGTCTGTATGCTAGTCCGACGGACAAAAAGGGCAGCTATTGGCTACTGGCTATCAACTTTCTTTTTTTAGTCCGGTGTACGTCATCATGTACGAATCCGTCAGACTTTTGTGTGATCGTATGTAGGCAAGTCCGTTCGTTAGAAAGTCTGCCGCAAGTCCGCCAAAAGTCCGCCAAAAGTCCGTCGAAAGTCTGTCAGACAGGCTGTCGGACTTTTTTAGCCGAAAAGTCCGACCGTGTGTACGCGGCATAAGTCTTTTCGGGTATGAGTCTATCAGCATGGCAACTCTTCACTTTGCAATATTTGCCCACTCTTCTTTGCAAAAACACTCAAGATCTGTCAGATTACGAGGGCATCTCCTGTGCACAGCCCTCTTCAGCTCACCCCACAGATTTTATATTGGATTCAGGTCTGGGTTCTGGATAGGCCATTCCAAAACTTTAATCTTCTTCTGGTGAAGCCATTCCTTTGTTGATTTGGATGTATGCTTTGGGTCCTTGTCAGGCTGAAAGATGAAGTTCCTCTTTATGTTCAGCCTTCTAGCAGATGGCTTTGTGCCATTATTGACTGGCATTTGTCACTCTTTATAACTCCCTCTACCTTGACTAAGGCCCCTTTTCCAGCTGAAGAAAAACAGTCCCAAAGCATGATGCTGCCACCACCATGATTCACTGTGGGTATGGTGTTCTTTTGGTGATGTGCAGTGTTGTTTTTGCGCCCAACATATCTTTTGAGATTATGGTCAAAAAGTTCAACCTTGGTTTCTTCAGACCATAACACATTGTCCCACATGCTTTGGGGAGACTTCAGATGTGTTTTTGCAAAATGTAGCCAGGCTTGGTTGTTTTTCTTCATAAGAAAAGGCTTCCATCTTGCCACTCTACCCCATGGCCCAGACATATGAAGAATATGGGAGATTGTTGTCACATGTACCACACAGCCAATGCTTGCCAGATATTCATGCAGCTCCCTTAATGTCTCTATAGGCCTCTTGGCAGCCTCCCTGACCAGTTTTCTTCTCGTCTTTTCATTAATTTTGGAAGGACATCCAGTTCTTGGTAATGTCACTGTTGTGCCATATTTTCTCTACTTGATGATGACTGTCTTAACTGTGCTCCATGCTATATATAATGTCTTGGAAATTCTTTTCTACCCTTCTCCTGACTGATACCTTTTAGAATTTCTTTTAATTCTTCCCCCCTAAAAGATTTCAGTTTGTTTTTCAACTGAGTTGAAAAATTATGTAGACCATAGACTCACCAAAGTTTATAGGTCAGTTTATAGGTCACATTAAAGCTGGAAAAAGTTCTGAAATGATTTATCTTTGTCTCATTTTTTGACATCACAGAAACCCCTCACATTTTAACAGGGGTGTGTAGACTTTTTATATCCACTGTATATGCGCAGTGCAGGATACACTGTGTATGGTGAATCCGGTGCAGCACTATCTGCTATGAGCGCCAAGGCTCGAGGCACTCCCCTCCTTACCAGGATACAGAGGACTCCAGGGACTCTGCTTAGCTCTCCTGTAATGTAGATAAGCATGACGGGAATTTTTTCCCCGCTGTTATTAACAAAAGTTGTTTGTTGATTCAGGAGTTTGATTGAATAAACACTTCAGAAGATAATTTCCCAGGAGCGGCCGCTAAGCGGTATGTTTTTCATTGTTACCAGAACTGGCAGACAATATCAGTGCGGAACGAGACAAGGATATTAGTATGTTGTAGACAAGCCGTACAGCAGGATCGGCGGTTGGCGTGATAGCTGATCAGTCATTGGAAGAGTTAAAGGTACACTTCACTCAAAATGGGTAATAGAATGGTAAAAATATGAGAGCCATTATTGGCAACGTGACTACTAAACTTCCAGGCTCCAGGACTGCCATTTTTCACCCTACTTAACCGATGGACTTCTGGTTTAAAGATATACAACACTTGTCATGTACCTGTATGAGGAGCCCAAGATGGTAAGGATGACCTCTTGTGCAATTCCAATATGAGAACCCTAGGAAGCTAAAACAGGGCCTACTAGAGAGATAGAAGGGTACAAGTGCCAAGGTGTAGAAACCAGTGACTGGAACCTGGCAGCACTGGTATCAGATGTGCAGATGAAGCACGAAGTTCAGCTGCAGACAAAGTCAGGTCACAGGCGGGGGGGATAACAGACAAGCAACAAGGCACCAAATCATTAGCAGAATCAAGGTTGGGATAAAGCATAGGTTGACAATGTGCAGGCAGCAAAGTCTACCAGCAGAATCTTGGCAGAATCCAGGCTGAAGTTGGTAGCGTAGGTGTTCTGTTTCAAATGTTGCTTTATGCATTGACATACCTTTATATTCCTTTATATATACCTTTATATAAATATATTATATTTATATGACTTTATATTCACCCGCTGACTTGGCACCATCCAGGCAGCTTAACTTTTCAATAGGACACAAAAGTTAAATCCAATGCAATTTTCTTTCAGCTAATTGCAGTACAGAGAATATTTTCCAGTCTTTTGAAGTGTAAGAAGACAATGACTTTCCTAAGCCCTGACTCTGTGAAGTACTAACATTAACTGCTGATACATGGAAGAAATTGGGAGGTTCTAGCTAGGACTAAAATAGCTAGCACTAAATAGGAGGGGGGGACAGAGGGAGAAACCAAAATCTGTAGTGGCCCAAAACCACCACCACCCAAAAACCAAAGTGACATGCTCCTCTACCCAGATTTAGAGCGGTATAAAATCCCATTAACACTAAATAAGAACCCACAAAGGGGAAAGAATAGGGGAAGTTGGGGGCTTTCCAATACCAGAAAAAAAAAATAAACAAATCTGAAAAATATTGAATATATAGCTAAAAGCACATTTTATCAAGGCAACATTAAAAGAACCTCCAGAAAAGTGGGGACATTATAACACACTGTAAAACTATTTGGAAAAAAACATTTTTTTTTAGCAAGGGCTATATATTGTGCAAGATTGGAACAAAGACATGAATATCAATGGTTGTGACAGACACACGAAAAGAAGAGCACTGACGCATTTCAACTTTTTAAGTCTTCCTCAGGGGGTTAGCATCCGTTTGTTGTCTAAAAAGGATCTCTGCAATGCATATATATATATCAGTATTCATAACAACGAAATTGAAACATTACAATATTGTTTTCACCTAGAATGATGATATAGCATTTAACAATAGGTACAAGTTCTAAGTAGGCGGTACATGTTCTTCCAATTGTCCAGGAGAAGCACAAGGGATAAAAGAATGGATCCCCAGGGGCCTAAAAGTGTCCTAATAAAGATTTACATAAGAAAAATACCAAAACTGAGTGAAATGAAAGGAAATTAAAAATAGGGAACTAAAATCCAGAAAACCAGTATATGCATATAATACCTTGGGCATGTATACTGTCACCCAGACTATGGGGTTGATTCACTAAAGGAAAGAGCAGTTGCCCTAGGGCTTAGTAAATGAGCAGAAGCTCTGCTGACTTCCATCATCCAATCATGTGCAAGCAAATAAGCTGTTGTTTTTATTTTGCTTGTACGTGATTGTGTACTCTTTGCAAAATGAAGCTTTAACTCATTTACTAAGCTCCGGAGCAACTGCCCTTGCAGAGTGCAACTGCACTTTGCAAAGTGTGCAGTCTATCTGTCTATACTAAATCAACCCCCATGAGTCTGCTGGGGACCCCAAGGTAGCTGGCTCCCTCCCTTTCAGAAGAAATTTGATGGCCCAAAAATGTAATGGTAATAGAGAAAGAGCAATCTAAGTAATAAATTGAATTAAAAGCAAACAGCAAAAAGTGGGCAAAATGGTATCGCTCCAACTGAGCGATACCCAAAAGGACTTGATGTAAGTGAACCATCCTATGTTCAAATAGGGGATCAAACAAAAATGACCAGCCAAAGTGCACCTTCCTCCACCAATGTCCACCAGGAGAAAAAGGAGGAGCCAGAGGCAAAGTTAGTATTAAAGAGAAATGGAGAAAGTCACATGAGATGAATTGTCCAATCATGAGGGCCGGCATTGCCACCAAAAAAGAACACAGGTGTGGGAGAATACTTACCCTGGGGTATCTACGGAAACTGAGTCTCCTACATTTCCCCTGTCGGTAATCTCTGAACGTGGAAGTGACCATGTTTGAGGTCACTTCTGGGTGCAAGTGATTCCCTGGCCCCCATAATAGAAGAAGGCGGAAATAAATGGGAGAAAGCTGCGCAGATGCGCAAATGTACCCAGAAGGGCAGAGAAGGAAAGCCATCATACTGACCTCTGAGAGAAGGAAATTAAGCATCAAATTCCCTGGTCACAAGGAGGTGAAAATAAAATGTACATTTCCCTCTTAAGCTCCCCCTGGGGGCCGCCATGCGTGCGGGGTGCTATTGACCAATGGGAGTGCAGGAAGAAAAAGGAGACAAAATACTACAATACGATTATAACCTGATGCAGTACAATAAATACAGAAAAATTCCATAAAAGTGGGGCAGAACAGTAGGTGATCATCAATCATAGGCAGGGTGCACGATTGAGCTGCTTTTTTGCCACCGCCAACTGCCGCCCTCTTAAGCTGCAATCGCCAGTGGACGGGGCTGTTTACATGCAGCGTCCAGGATGCTTCATACCTGCGGAAAAGTTCACCCAAGATGTAGCAATCGGCGGGCGGAAAGTTCTATTTGCTCTATTTGCATTCAGGCCACCCTAGGTAACGCCCACATGCCGAGCCTCCATGATTGAAAGAACTGAAATCCAATGAATGAAAGAGCTGGGATAGTAAGGTTTGGCAGGAAAGAGCTAGATGATGCTGAATATCCTCCAGCCAGGAAGTGAGGCAGGCTCTATCTGACTTGCTGCAGCTTCTAATGCACATTGTGAGCAAATATAATACAGGAGAGCATAGCTCCCAACTGTCCCTGATTTAGAGAGACTGTCCCTGATTTGGAGCAATGTCCCTCTGTCCCTCTTTCCTCCTCATTTGTCCCTCATTTTGGTCTGATCTATATAGTTATATATAAAATTTCCCAGCACTAAACCTTTCATCCAATTTCTAAATTGCTGCATTTGTAAATTTAAAAGCCAATATAAAGGAATAGGAGTAGTAAAAGAAAAAGTTCTTGTGGATTTAATAAAACTTTTTTTTGGTTAATTCTCCTTTAACGGGGTGTGGCAGGGGGCGTGTCTTATGCCTACATACATTTGTTAGTAGGTGTCCCTCATTCCCATTTCAAAATGTTAGGAGGTATGCAGGAGAGGAGCCTGTTCAACTGTTAAGGACTTGGACCCAAGTTAAAAAATTTTGCATACGGGTTGAGACCTGTTTTACTGGAGTCCCTCTTTTTCTTTTGCTTGTTACCCAATTCTATTGGGTAGTCTCCTTTTCTCTTTTTTTTTAGCGCTCTCTCACTTATTCCCCCCAGTTTCTCTCTCTCCTTCTCTTCTATCTCTTTCTTTGTCTTTCCCTTATCTTGCTGCTGTTTTTCTCACTCTCTCCTTTCCCGAGTCTTGGCTCCCCATGTGAAGGAACGGTCTCTGAAGTGACGAAGAAAAATATGAACTGGTAATTATCTTCCATCGAGTTCCCTGGATGATTGCAGCCTTAAAACGCTTGGTCAGGACCCCGCTTACCAAGCGTAGAGAAGCACTTTGTGAGCTGGACGTGCCGTTAATTAAGTGTGGACAATCAGCCCAGACTTGTGCCGCAATATGAACTTTGCAGTTTTGCAGACTGGCACAATATTGCCAATTACGCACCCAATCAGTTCAGTTTCAGTTTAGGATCCAGCAGGCGTCCCTGCGGCACGAGCTGTACGTTCCCGCTGAATTGAATAGGCTTCAAGGCAACCTGCCATGGAGGCTGCTGTTGCTGGGCCTTCTCTTATGCTAATGTTAGTTGCCTGGCTGCTGTCGATCCTGCAGAAAATCCAGTGAGCTCCTACATTTTTGTTGTGGGCCGTCAATGCTGCCTCTACTGTACTGAAATTCCGAGTAGCGTTGCCAGCCCTGCCCATTTTTTCCTGCCACATTACTTCCTGGATTCCATGCATGCTTTGCAGCTTCTGCTCAGTTTCTAAGGACTACATATCCCATGCTACCTTGCAGTAGTTCCTGTACGACACCGCCTCCTGAAACTCCTCCTCCCACTACCACTGTAATTTAGAAGGGAGGCTTCCCTACCAGCAGAACACAATGATCACTGCTGGCTGCTATAAGCTAGTTGTACTGAAGTTGTTCAACTTCAGTACAACCAGCCTGCCCATAGATGGATCGAGTCTCAGCTGGTCCCTGCTGAATAGGCAAAGACTCGACCTTTCTATGGCTGGCTTAAGTGATATCAGGAATTCAGGCATAATCACCATCATTAAAGAGGAGCTCCACCTTAAACAAAAAATATTAAAAGCCAGCAGCTATAAATACTGCAGCTGCTGACTTTTAATAAATGGACACTTACCTGTCCAAGGGTCCAGCGATGTCGGCACCCGAAGCCGATCGATCGCTCGTCTCTCAGCTGCCCCCACCACCATCCTCGGTCAGAGAATCAGGAACTGAAGCGTTGCGGCTCCACTGCCCGGCTCCTTACTGCGCATGCGCGAGTCGCGCTGCGCATCTACACTGGTCCCCGTTGTGTTGTGGGAATTGTGTGTTTCCCACAACACAAGGGGGGGGGGGGGGTTGGCGAGCATTTGCGGCTAGCTGCGGCTAGCTATTCCCGGAAGTGGGTGCAGATACCTGTATTATACAGGTATCTGCACCCCCCTCTCCCCTGAAAGGTGCCAATTGAGGCACCGGAGGGGGGGAGGAATCCGATGAGCGGAAGTTCCACTTTAGGGTGGAACTCCGCTTTAACTTCTACTCCTGTCACTGTCAGAGTTTTGTATCCTATTGCTTTGAGTCCAATAGGTACCTTTTGCTACGCTGTCTAAGCCCTGATTAAGGGGATATTTGGTCTACGAAACATGTTCGTAGGCAGGTTAAAATGTGTGGCTCTTGCAAGTTAGCGGATGGCCCAAGCTGGGGGAAAGGGTTAACCGTTGTAGGCTCAGTTCCTGGGCTTTTGGTCCTAGCCAGCCCCCTGTGCTGTAAAATGGGGGAAGGCTGAGGTCCAGAACTCTTCCTGGCTGGATTGGTTGGTTCTGTTTTGTTCGTGGTACTCTGTACTTTAATTACTGCACACAGTGAAGGCTTATCTCTAAGTCGGGGAACTGCCTTAATGATGGATTTTTTGCATGACCGCACCTCCACCTGGTCCCGGGCATTGATGAACATTCTTCAAAGTTACCCTCACGTGCAGGGCAAGTAGACTCCACCCACAACTTGGCGTAGTCGGAAAGACCCGCTTACATATTTGGTGTAGTCGGCAGGATATGCCCACCTTATGCACCTGAAGACCACCACTAAAAAGACCATGGCTGTAATTAGGTTTCTAGAACTTGTCCAGGCTTGCTCCAAGAGACCTGGAACGTGACTGCCGTGCTTTGGATAGGCTCCTGTATCAGGCAATGTCGCCAAACTGCCTGGAAGTCTGATAAGGGGCGTACAGTATATAACATCCAAAACCCGGAAGCCTCCCAGATCTCCACGTGGTATTCTATGCATATGCTGTAGCTATGTTGCAAGAGGTACTTCCTTGGAAGTAGCCTATTCCAGTGCTGGACACAGGCCTTGTTTACCGTCCAATTGCAGGGTATGAGATTGAGATGAACTGCAGGTAATCTGTTTTGTTGGAGACGAAACATGAACTACACCCTTTGGGCAAGATGCCCCAGTTGCAGGTCTCTCATGTATCATCATAGGAAGGAGCTGTCCCACCTCAGTGAGGATTGACTGCGATTCCCCGGAAACCTTCTGCTCCTCTAAAACCAAAAGTTACTGCTAAAATCCCTAGTCCACCTCCCTCTCTGAGCACAGTTGTCGGACAGGATGTTCATCGGTTGGTTTCCCCTGAGGAGAAAGGGGCTGAGCAGCCAACCAAACCACCTGCATCAGGAGAACTACCCATCTGGGATGACAATGAAGTGACCACCTTCTCGCAGAATTCTGCAGATCCACCGGTCACCGGTCTCCACTCTGTTGGCACCTGCAGTGGCGGTGATGCTTTCCGAACCCCTTCCAGACAATACCAGTTCTATGGACTTGCCAGTTCTTCATCAACAGGTACCGCTGTCTCTGTCTCTGTACGCTTCCTTTGCAGTTGTCTCTCCAGCTTCACCGTAGCCATCCCCTTCTCGCCCCAAGAAATTCATCTGGGTATCCTGGAGTATCCTAATGTTTGACAGCAGTGAGGAAGAACATCCATCCTCCCCGAGGCTGTCATCTCTCATACATGGGTCCATGAGAAAGCTGCTGCTCCAGCACCACTGGCTTCTAACCCACGCAGAGACTTGCCTCTGGGAAAAGTCACACCACATCGACATTTATCTTCCACAAGGGTCGGTTCCTCCAGGCTGGAAGTTGACCAGACTATCCCGGATCCAATGGTACTTCGATGCCCATATTTACAAGAAGTTTGGGTATGTTCCCTTATGTACCAAAATACTTTTTCAGGCAGCTTGAGAAAGAACGACCAAAGATTTACGGTTGACTGTCTGGGAGAGACTCTGCATACCGGAACACCTCAGAGAACTCCGGTACCAAAATTAATTCACAGAGGCGCGGCTTTATAAAATCTACGAAGGCTGCCAAATTTTAATGGACCTAGTTAAACCAGATTATGCCTACCCAGTTGTCCATCAGGTAACAACCTGGCATAGTTGGGAAGACCCCCCCCAGGAACATTAAAGCCTCCCAGCAACAATAGTCTCCCCCAGCAACAATAGACCCCCTGCAACAATATACAGCCCCAGCAATAAGTGACCCCCAGCAACATAAGACCCCCCCCCCCAGGAACAGTGGATCAGCAACTACAGACAACTGCAGCAATAGAGCCCTCCCTAGAGAAAATAGATCCCCCCAGCAAGAGTAGACCCCAGCAAAAATAGATCCCCCCAGCGACAATAGACACCCCCCTCCGCAACAATAGGTGCCCCCCAGCAATAATAACCCCCCCCCCCGGCAACAATATACTTCCCCAGCAATAACTGATCCTCCCTAGCAACAATATATACCCCCACCATGATTCACCACTTCAGCCCTGGAAGAATTTACCCTCTTCCTGACCAGAGCACTTTTTGCGATACGGCACTGTGTCGCTTTAACTGACAATTGTACGGTCGTGCGACGTTGCACCCAAACAAAATTGACGTCCTTTTTTTCACACTAATAGAGCTTTCTTTTGGTGGTATTTGATCACCTCTGCGGTTTTTATTTTTTGCGCTATAAAAAAAAGACCCACAATTTTGAAAGAAAAGCAATATTTTTTATTTTCTGCTATAATAAATATCCCCCAAAAATATATATATATAAAAAAATTATTTCTCCGTTTAGGCCAATATGTATTCTTCTACATATTTTTGGTAAAATGGCGCGTCTTAAAGGGGACGTACAGATATGCCCATTTGCGCAGCCGTGCCATTGTGCCGACATATATCATCGTGCACTGGTCAGCAAGCAGTTAAGCACCAAGAAGGGTGTGAAATGCATTAGCAGTATTGTGCTGTATTTTTACCCTTTCTTGCTGTATGGATTGTCGTTTCTATATTTTTGGACGAATAAAGGTGATTTCATTGGAGTGCGGCATCCAGACTTTTTTCACTACATATTTCCTGATACATACAGGACCAGCACCCTTTCCATGTGCAGTGGTGGTGAAGATAAGGGGTGATCATTTTGAGCGGTATATCATATATTTCAATAGATACCCCCAGCAACAATAAACCCCCAGGAACATTAGAACCTCCCAGCAACAATAGACCCTGTTTAGTAACAACTGTCCCCCCCCCCCCGCAATAATATGCAGTTCCAGCAACAATAGATCCACCCCAGCAATAATAGATTTCCCAGCAGCTGGGAGCATCAGTAGACCCCTACCTCAACAGTAGATTCCTCCCAACAACAAATGACCCCCAGCAACAGTAGATCCACCACCAGCAACAATAGACTCCTGCAACAATAGAGGAACCCCCAGAGTGACAATAGATCCCCCAGGAGCCAGCATAAATAGACCCTTTCAGCACAGCACCACTTGCCATTACATACATTTAGTACTGGAGGTGCCAGCACTGCGTTCCCCCGTGTTCCTGCTGGAAAAAGCCCTGATTAGTAACATTATGGTCCTGGATCCCAGGACACTGTTCTCCCCACCCACAGGCTGCACTTCTTTCGCTTATCTTCCAGGTAGCCGCACTCAAATCACACCCCCTTTTACTGGTTGGTCTTACCTAGGCCCCCACCCTTGCAGGGATCAGCCATCTTGCCTAAATACTGATAGGTCCCACCTAGCCTTTGTTTCTAACAAACTGGTGACCAGTGGCGGCTGGTGTTTTTTTGTTTTTTTTTTGGAGGTAGGGTGGCAAACAACCACACCCCTCAGTTGGTCAGTTGGCAGCAACCCCCCCACCCCCCGGCACTTACCCCATCTAGGTTGCGGGTGGGCGGCGGGAGGATTGCGGGCTTGTATGGGCAGCAAGCAGCGGCCAGGTTGCGGGCTCCTACGGGCGGGTTGCGGGCTCCTACGGGCGGCTCCTGTGTCCTCTGCTCCTCTTCTGCATCACGGTGGCTTCCGCCTCCCTCCTCCTCCTAGGCTTCCAATAGGTCTCAAGACCCGTTTCCCGATTGGCCGGGAGGTGGGTCAGTGTGGCGATAGGGAATATTCATTCGCTATTGTTACACAACTAGGTGGGATCAGGGCGCAAAGCCTACCTTTTTTTTTTAAGCCTATTAAAGCCTCTGGATGGGGGGGGGGGGTGGAGTCCGTGCGCCCCCAATGGACGGGCCACTGGTGGTAAATGCCCACATTTGTGGCCCCCACCTCTGCAATTACTCAAATAAGGTTGATGCTCCCAGGCAGGGCAGAGGGCCAAGGTGCAGGACTGTTCAAGAAAATCCAGGACAGTTGACTTGTCTGCAAAAGGGATCAAATAGGTAGGGTCCCCACACCCCTTAAGTGGTTTGCATCCTTAAATGCAGGTACTGAGAAAGAAATAAAAAATGAAGCTTTTTATTATGTACTGTGTGTCTGCTAGTGAGTTTTATCCCGGATGGAGCTCACCTCTAAAAATAACTAAAGTTCCAAACACACACTGTGCTAACAACAGGGACAGACAAATAATAGGAAAGGTCTCGAAGGCTGTCTATCCTTTGACTCGTGTTTGTTTTGCCGCGGCGGTAATTACTGATGCAATAGACACTAGGAGCTGGTCTGGTAGAAGCTGTGTCAGCTGAGGATTTATGCTCCACTAGCTACAAATAAGACATTTACCTTCCCTGACCCAACCATGACGCAGCCTCCCTTTAAAGTCCTGAGGAGCCTGCCTGGCATTACATCTCAGCTCTGGATGCGCCGAGCGCCACTGTTTCATCTAAAATGACAGTTGCGGGTTCTGGGCCCCCCCGGAGAATAACCGGCATAATTCCTCAACGGCTGGCTCTGAATCTCGCAGGCGGCTGATGTGCCCTGGAAGTTTTTCGGATGCCGCTGGGGACCCTCCGAACTTCTTAAAACAAAGCTAAACTGTGTGCTAAGGCTTGCAGCCCATGGGGAGCTGAGAGACCGCGCCGCGGTGCCTCGTACACCGGGAAAGAGATGAAACACTGGCGCTCCTCGACGAACGAAGATAGTGAATGTTTAGCTGAGCAAAATAAATATATACCTTCTTCTGAATCAATATTTATTCTACTGTGTATCAAAGAAGAAGTGCACTCATATAGCAGGATCTCGGATTACCCTCCTCTCCATCGCCGATGCCAAACCTGTAAACAGACATACGATATATTGACAAAAGTATTAGGACGCCTGCCTTTACACCACATGAACTTTAATGGCATCCCAGTCTTATGCCCCGTACACACGGTCGGACATTGATCGGACATTCCGACAACAAAATCCTCGGATTTTTTCAGACGGATGTTGGCTCAAACTTGTCTTGCATACACACGGTCACACAAAGTTGTCGTAAAATCCGATCATTCTGAACGCAGTGACGTAAAACACGTACGTCGGGACTATAAACGGGGCAGTAGCAGTCATCTCTTTATTTATTCTGAGCATGCATGGCACTTTGTGCGTCGGATTTGTGTACACACGATCGGAAATTCCGACAACGGATTTTGTTTTCGGAAAATTTTATAGCCTGCTCTCAAACTTTGTGTGTCGGAAAATCTGATAGAAAATGTGTGATGGAGCCCACACACGGTCAGAATTTCCGACAACAAGGTCCTATCACACATTTTCCGTCGGAAAATCCGACCGTGTGTACGGGGCATTAGTCTGTAGGGTTCAATATTGAGTTGGCCCACCCTTTACTATAACACCCAACTATAACAGCTTCAACTCTTCTGGGAAGGCTGTCCACAAACTTTAGGAGTGTGTCTATGGAAAAGTTTGACCATTCTTCCAAAAGCACATTTGTGAGGTCAGGCACTGATGTTGGACTCGCAGTCTGGCTCGCAGTCTCCGCTCTAATTCATCCCAAAGGTAAGGGAATTATGGTGTGGGGTTGCTTTTCAGGGGTTGGGCTTGGCCCCTTAGTTCCAGTGAAGGGGAATCTTATGGTGTCAGCATACCAAGACATTTTGGACAATTTCATGCTCCCAACTTTGTGGGAACAGCTTTGGGATGGCCCCTTCCTGTTCCAACATGACTGCACACCAGTGCACAAAGCAAGGTCTATAAAGACGTGGAGGAGCCAGTTTGGGGCGGAGGAACTTGATTAGACTGCACAGAGTCCTGACCTCAACCCGATAGATGAATAGATTGGGGTGAATTAGAGCGGAGACTACGAGCCAGGCCTTCTCATCCAACATTAGTGCCTGACCTCACAAATATGCTTCTGGGCGCATCAAACATTCCCATAAACACACTCCTAAACCTTGTGGACAGCCTTCCCAAAGGGTTGAAGCTGTTATAGCTGCAAAAGGTGGGCCAACTCAATATTGAACCCTACGGACTAAGACTGGGATGCCATTAAAGTTCATGTGCGTGTAATTTACTACAAATGACACAATAAAACTTTTTCTGATTTAAAAAAAAAAAGTTCATGTGCGTGTAAAGGCAGGCATCCCAATACTTTTGACAATATAGTGTACCTACCTCCAATGGTGATTTAGGCTAGGTTTTGTGTGATAAGAGAACGCAAGGTACAAAAAATATGCATCTCTTTGCAAGCATACCAAAAATTCTTAAAGTGGTTCTAAAAGGCTCAAGGTTGTTTACCTTCATGCATTCTATGCATGAAGGTAAACAACCTTCTTTATGTAGCAGCCCCCCCCCCCCAATACTTTTTGGAGTCCCATCGCGATCCAGCATTGTGCACGAGAGCCTTGGCTCTCCAGGGACTATCCCTCATTGGCTGAGACAGCAGTGGGAGCCATTGGTTTCCGCTGCTTTCAATCACAACCAGTACTGGTGGGCACTGATGAAGTGGCACTGGTGGGTACTGAGAGGTGGCACTGGTGGGCACTGATGGGTGGTACTGATGGGCACTGATGGGCGGCACTGAAGGGCATTGATAGGTGGCACTGAAGGGCACTAATAGGTGGCACTGATAGGTGGCACTGATGGGCACTGATAGTTGGCAGTAATGGGCACTGATGGGCGGCAGTGATGGGCAGTGGTAGGTGACACTGATAGGCAGCACTGCTAGGTGGCACTGATGAAGCAATGATTAGCACCACTGGTGGGCATTGATAGGTGGCACTTGTGGGTATTGATAGGTGGCACTGTTATACACTGGTGGGCACTGATTGGTGGGCACTGATATGCACTGGCAGGTGGCACTGGCAGGCGGCACTGATGGGCACAGATGAGGTGGCTGTGCCTCTTCCTCTTCGGGACCGATGTCCCTTACACAGAAGCCGGTGATTGGCTTTTTTTCATCCTCATGCTGTCAGCGTGAGGAGAAAAAAAACGATTACAGATCTTCTGTTTACATCACATGATCAGCTGTCATTGGCTGGCAGGTAATCACATGGTAAGGGGCCAGGATCAATCTGTGATCAGTCGAGTCTCATTGACGCGGGGATCACAGAGCGTGCAGGGGGCACGCGGGGAGCGTGCAAAGGGGAGGACATTTATTGACATTGGTCAATGTAGGTCCACGCTGTAGCCGTCATTCGGCTATAGTGCGGACGGGAAGAGGTTAAAGTGGAACTAAACCCTTCTATCGTTTTCAGCCAAGAGAAGCCCGGAGCAAAAAAATAATGAAATAAAAAAATAGCAGAGGGCTGGCATGACAGGGGAAACAGGGTACGTTAAAAATAAAAGGGTTCACTCGATTGGGAGAGCTTGGGGGGAAGAGAGGAAAAGAGTTAGTAAAAGGAGCTGGCCCCTCGGGCACCCAAGGGTAAGGTTTTTCCTTTGGGCGCTGTGGTGGGTGTTGGTCTTTGCGGGTGAATGAAGACACCTCGGAAGGAAGAGTTCAGGACCCATCGGTGGTATGGGTTCCGATGGTGGTATTCCAGTTAACGGTGGTTTAGTTGGAAGTTGGTTAACGGGTGCACTGCGGTCAGTGGGTTGTCTCCGAACCAGCATGTCGGCTAGAGGCCTATTATCATATTTGAAAAGCACCGCAGTGCAGTATTAAACATATGGTATTTTGGGGTTCCTGAAAAGACCAACGCTTGTATTGACTGATGGGGTTTTTTGGTAACAGATGTTTTACAGTTATGTTAATTTAAATTTAATTTGTTAATAAAAGAGGCTGCTACGGCCAATATTTACTCCAACCCTGGTGTGGTCTTGTGTAATGGGAAATGGTATGGGGTTCGGAGTATGGGGTTGGTCCGGCAGTGATGGAAGGATGGTACATCTGTTATACAATGGTCAAGGAAGCTGTGATCAGTTATGATACCAGCCATTTGACAGTCTAGTTGAGAGCACAAGCAAATGTGTTTTTTCGAAACCGTTAAATTGATGGGTTTAGTTCCACTTTAAATCAGTTATATACATTCTTGCTGTATCAAAACAAAAGTGTGCAAAGTCCTACAGTTCCTTTTCTTTCAAAAGCAGCCACAGCCTAAGTAAAAAAGCCTTTCCCCTGCCAGCAAGCTGCAGAGAAGCGCTCTTGCGCTCTGTGTGCAAGCAGTGGTCTCTCTGCAGAGGTCTGACTTGCCCCTGCTTGGTCGGAGCTGCAGCTCTTCACTAAGCATGAGCTTTGCAGATTGAAGAGCTACAGGTCTGACTCAGCACGGGACTGGGTTTACAAAAGAAAACATACACTTAAGAAACATTTATCTGTGGCATAAAATACTACAGGATGCTTGGTTGAAACAAGGATGGGTAGAAAAGACTTTCCCTTTCCAGCATGCTACAGGGAAGGACCCTTGCTCCCTGCGTGGAAGCAGTGGTCTCTCTGTAGAGGTTGAACATGCCCACCTGCTGAATCAGATCCGGCAAAGCTCATCCTCCCTGCTGATTGGAGAGCGCTAGCTCTGACTCAGCAGGAGGCGTGTCACACCTCTTTAGAGAGGCCACTACTTCCACACAGGGGCATTTTGGCAACATGCTGATAGTAGACAGGCTTTTCCACCTGGGCTATGCCTGCTTTCTAAAGAAAACCACCTGTAGGACTTTTGATGAGTTTTGAGGACATTTGTCCTGAAAAGTGTTTAGCTGATTTAAACCATTTGGGCTTTTAGGTTTTCGCAAAAAGATGAGTTTTCCTTTAAAATCTGCTCATAATCTTTGATCAAAAGTGGGAAAAAAAGTTCACAAAATAAAACTTGCTTAGTTGTTTTTTTGAACATTAAGAAAGATTTAGCTGTGGAATAAGATGATACTACAGGATTCGTGGTTGGAGCATCGGCAGAAAACAATGGAGACAATAATGTCTCCATCTGGTTTTCTGATGTCTTAATTATAGAACAACAACAAATAACATGATAAAACAATGGGGAAGACCATATCATCTGAAAAAGATGTCCTCATCAAGAGGAAAGAGAACAATATATGTGATTGCTGGTGGGAACCTAAATCCATGGACCAATCAAAGAGCCACGTGCCAAAAACAGCCATTAACACTTTCCTAGTGCCGGGGCAATGGATGCATCTATTCACTGAAGTTAGGTCAGATATTGTACCAGCTTGGTGTGGGGAATCTGGGGTTTTGCAAAACCGGTATGTCAAAATCGTTACTCTCACAAATAAATAATTATTAAATCTACAAGGTCTCCTGGCTCTCCGTAAACGCACCTTTATACTGAGCCGATATGTCATTTTCTTAGAGTGGTCAGTTCAGATGGATTAGTCCAAATATAAGATTCTTTTTATAGAAATAACATTACTGCTCTCCAATTGTAAGATCCATTTGTTAGGCGTGACATCACCACTCTCCAAATATAAGATCCATTTTGTAGGAATGACATCACCGCTCTCCAAATATAAAGAATATTTTATAGAAGTGATATAATCACCCTCCAAATATAAGATCCATTTTACAGGAGTGACATCGCCGCTCTCCAAATATAAAATCCATTTTACAGGAGTGACATCATCACCCTCCAAATGTGAGATCCATTTGACAGGCGTGACTTCACTGCTCTCAAAATATAAGATCCATTTTATAGGAGTGACATCACCTCTCTCTAAATATAAAATCCATTTTATAGGTGTGACATCACCACTCTCCATATATAAAATCTATTTTAGAGGAATGACATCATCGCCCTCCATATGTAAGATCCATTTATAGGAGTAACGTCACCACTTTCTAGATAGAAGTTATATTTATAGAACAGTGGTGTCGCTCTTATAAAATAGAAGCTCTATTTTACCTTACTGCCCTTCAAACATAAGTTCTATTTTATAGGTGTAGCAAAGTCGCCGGGCCCCTGAGGCCTAATGGTGACTAGGGATGGGCCGAACACCCCCCCTGTTCGGTTCACATCCAGAACATGCGAACAGGCAAAAAATTTGTTCAAACACGCGAACACCGTTAAACTCTATGGGACACGAACATGAAAAATCAAAACTGCTAATTTTAAAGGTTAATATGCAAGTTATTGTCATAAAAAGTGTTTGGGGACCTGGGTCCTGCCCCAGGAGACATGGATCAATGCAGAAAAAAGTTTTAAAAAGGGCTGTTTTTTCGGGAGCAGTGATTTTAATAATGCTTAAAATGAAACAATAAAAGTGAAATATTCCTTTACATTTCGTACCTGGGGGTGTCTATAGTATGCCAGTAAAGTAGCGCATGTTTCCCGTCTTTATAACAGTCCGAGAGCAAAATGACATTTCTAAAGGAAAAAAAGTCATTTAAAAGTGCTAGCTCTAGTGCCGGCTATTAATGAATTGTCGGTCCTGACAATTTTTTATTTAACTTTATTTAACTTTTTTTTGCATTGATCCATGTCCCCTGGGGCAGGAACACGGGTCCCCAAACACTTTTTATGACAATAACTTGCATATTAACCTTTAAAATTAGCACTTTAGATTTCTCCCATAGACTTTTAAAGGGTGTTCCATGGCTTTTCGAATTTGCCACGAACACCCCAAATTGTTCGCTGTTCACCGAACAGCCAATGTTCGAGTCGAACTCATGTTCGACTCGAACAGATAGCCCATCCCTAATGGTGACCTCCAGAGTCAGGGAGAGCTGACATCCTTCTGTGTAGAGTGGGTTGCAAGGCATAGTGGGTGTAATGCAAGATGAAATGGTGGGCACCAGACACTTTTAGAATGCAAAAACATATTTATTGTCTCTTGAACATAACTGGGGGAGAGGGGGTTAGGGCCAGGACACCCTTAAGCAGATGCAATGATAATTAAAAGACTCAGAGACTTCTATAGAAAGACTATCGCCTGGCAACTAAATTTGAAATTTGATAGCAACCCTGCCTAAACTTTAGGGTACTACATAGGAGTGAAATCACCGCCCTCAAAAGATAAGGTTTATTCTAGAGGAATGACATCACCACTCTACAAACTTAAGGTTTATTCTAGAAGAGTGACACCACTGCTCTCCAAGTATAATGTTTATTTATTCTAGAAGAGTGACATCACTGCTCTCCAAACATAAGGTTTATTCTAGAAGAGTGACATTACTACACTCCAAGTATAATGTTTATTCTAGAATAGTGACATCACTGCTTTTCAAACATAAGGTTTATTCTAGAAGAGTGATATCACTGCTCTCCAAGTATAAGGTTTATTCTAGAAGAGTGACATCACTGGTCTTCATAAAATCCCCTTTATAGGAGTGATATCACCCCCTTGATGCTGACATCATCATTTATATAGTCTTGTTACTTTGAGTAATATTAACCATCTTGATTTGTTACATCACTTAGAAGACTAGTAAGACCACCTCCGGGCCTGACTTCAAATAGCTGACCTCCTGCAGACCGCGGTCCTGCGCTCTGTGCCTTCTTAGCATTTGTTAGTTTCTACAACAACAGGTAGGCTGAGTGTGGCGGGTAACTAGCAATTAATTATAATTACCTACTTGCACCGTGTTGCTTGGGGAGTGGTGGAGTTTTGGAAAAATAATAATAAAAAAATTGCCATCATACTGCGTCTTTTCTGCTAATGAAGCATAGGCCAGGCATGACTCCTTCTAATTAATGGCACCCCGCTGGTAGCTGGTCAAAGGTCGTCATGATGGGGCATGCCTAACTCACAGGTGAAAGCATAATGATTAACAAGATGTCGATATGAATCCATGAGACAAACAATGTTGCTTATATCAGGCAATGGGTCATCTTTGGGCCTTACGCCTGTTAAACGACTGTTAGTCCCAGCACGCTATGCTACCCTATACTGCTGAGGTTTGTGGTTCCGCAATAGATGCAGTGCTGCTCTGGATGCTGTGAGCAGGCGTTTTCTTTGCAGGGTTTTCAGTGCCAAACAAAAATACAAAATATAATTAATGCAGCCATGAACTGAGCCTTTTACCTATCAAACCTAACCCCATAGGTTGTCATAGAACAAGAGGATGACATGGGGCTTAGTGTTACATAGTTACATAGTTGGTAAGGCTGAAAAAAGACACCAGTCCATCCAGTTCAACCTATGATGTGTGTGTGTGTTTATGTCAGTAGTACATCGTATACCCCTGTATCTAATAGTTTTTTGAAACTATCGACGCTCCCTGCTGATACCACTGCTTGTGGAAGAGAATTCCACATCCTTACCGCTCTAACAGTAAAGAACCATCGACTTAGTTTAAGGTTAAACTGCTTCTCTTCCAATTCCAGTGAATGGCCATGTCTTTTAAAATTCCCTTTCACTGAAAAGTTTTTCCCCTATGCTAGGGTCACCAGTACGGAATTTGTACATTGCTATTATATCCCCTCTCAAGCATCTCCTCTCCAGAGAGAATAAGTTCAAGGCTTGCATTCTTTCAGCATACCTGAGGTCCTCTAGTCCCTTTATTAGCTTTGTTGCCCTTCTCTGGACTCTCTCCAGTTCCAGCACATCCTTCCTGAGGACTGGTGCCCAGAACTGGACGGCATACTCAAGATGCGGATGGACCAGAGTCTTGTAGAGCGGGAGAATTATTGTTTTATCTCTGGAGTTATTCCCCTTTTCAATGCATGCCAATATTCTGTTGGCTTTGCTAGCACCAGCCTGGCATTGCATGCCATTGCTGAGCCTATCATTTACTAGGACCTCCAAGTCCTTTTCCATCCTAGATTCGCCCAAAGGTTCTCCCCTAGCCAGTAACTTGCGTTCGTATTTTTTTAGCACCCAAATGCGTTACTTTACAATTTTCAACAATAAACCTCATTATTTTATTTAGGTCTTCTTGTAAGGTTTCCATGTCCTGCTCAGAAGTTATTGCCCTGCTTAACTTTGTATCATCCGCAAATAATGCGATTGAGCTGGTTATCCCATCCTCTATATCGTTTATGAATAAATTAAACAGAATTGGTCCCAGGACAGATGCTTGGGGGACCCCACTTACCACACCCGACCATTCCGAGTACTCGCTATTTATCACCACCCTTTGGACTCACCCCTGCAGCCAGTTTTCAATCCAGGTACTCACCCTATGGTCCATGCCGACTGACCCTAGTCTGTACAGTAAACGTTTATGGGGAACTGTATCAAATGCCTTTGCAAAATCCAGATACACCACATCCACAGACCTTCCTTTATCTAGATGGCAGCTCACTTCTTCATAGAAGGTTAATAGATTGGTCTGGCAAGAACGATTTTGCATGAATCCATGCTGATTACCGCTAATGATACAGTGAAATGATACAGTTTTTTACTAAAATCTTGGATATAGTCCCTTATCATCCCCTCCAATAGCTTGCAGACTATTTATGTTAGGCTGACTGGCCTGTAGTTCTCCTGGATATATCTCGGCCCCTTCTGAAATATTGGTACCACGTTGGCTTTTCTCCAGTCAGCTGGTACCATTCCAGTCAAATGACCATTCCAGTCAGCTGGTACCATTACAGTGTGCAAATGAAGAAACCTTCTTAGCAAGGCGGAAACTTTTCTGGTCATGATCAACCCTCAATTCATAAATAATAAATCTACAGTATATCTTAGGGAGTATTAACAGCACGTTCAGATATCATTAAAAAAACAAAAACGAATGAATAAGGAATGTGGCCTACATAGGGCCCATTCAACCAAGTGCGGTAAAACTGTACAGGCTTCCTATTGCAATGCAGTCCCACCTCAAGACAGCCTTGTCTCCTAGTGAGAAAAATTAGCTGCACACCAACATCCATCCAACAGGTTTATTGATAGACTAATGGTCCGTTGTTTTAGTCCTGGTGGCAGTCTTCGGTTTCAATAAACCTGTTGGACGGATGTTGGTGTGCAGCTAATTTTGTCACTTGGTCTACATGTTCACGGTTGCGAGCCGGAGCTAGCAACCAGCCCTTCCTTTTTGGTGAATTATATTACTTATCTGGAGCAGCGATCTGTCTCATTTCTCCAGCCAGTCTCCTACCAGGCCAGTTCACATCACCGCATAGCGGTTGTGTGCACTTAGAATGGATATGGCATGCAGGACTTTTATTCAGCCCAGCACAGTACAACGCCAATCACCACCTCATACCCCTGCCAATGAAACTTAATAAAATGCCAGAATAGAAATGCGATTAAAATTGAAGCAATTTTCCACATTGGTATTCATTGAGTCAGTGACGAGCTTCCTTAGATTGGTGGTCAGTAGAGAACGGGTTCTTTAGAGTGGTGGTCAGTGATAGAGGGGTCCTCTTACATTGTTGGTCAGTGGGAAGAATTTCATTTTTCCTCCTTTTTGTACATGGACTTTTTCAGTATTTTTGATCACACATTTATCTTTTACACACTTTTAAAGTATTGATGTGTATTTGTAATCACTATTTATGCACTAGAGTGCTACACTATTGTTACTTATAATTTGTTAAGTGTTGGGTACCAGGACACAGTGTACAGCTGCTATTTTCTCAATTTCCACCCTAGTGCAGGTTCAACACTATTTCTTGATAATGTCCTTTACATTGGTGGTTAGTGGCAAGAATGTCCCTTATATTATTGGCCACTGAAAAGTATATTCCTTACATTGGTGGTCAGTGGGAAAAATGCCCTTTACATTGGTGGTCAGTGGGACAAATGCCTCTTTACATTTTTGGTCAGTGGAAAGAATGCCCCTTACATTGGTGGTCAGTGGGAAGAATGCCCCTTATATTGGTGCCAATGGAAAAGCATTCTTCTTTCAAGAATGCCCCTTATGTTGGTGGTCACTGGGAAGTATACTCCTTACATTGGGGGTCAGTGAGAAGAATGCTCTTTACATTGTTGGCCAGTGAGAGAAGAGTCCCTCATATAATGGTGATCAGTGGGAAGCATAAACCTTACATTGGTCAGTGGAAAAGAATGTTCCCTTACATTGGTGGTTAGTGGGAAGAATGCCCCTTGCGTTGGTGGTCACTGGGAAGTATACTCATTACATTGCTGGTCAGTGAGAGAAGGGCCCACATATAATGGTGGTCAGTGGGAAGAATGCTTCTTACATTGGTGGTCAGTGGGAAGAATGCTCTTTACATTGGTTGGTTTGGTGGGAAGAATGTTCCCTTACATTAGTGGTTAGTGGGAAAAATGCCCTTTACATTGATGGTCAGTAGTGATCAGTAGAAGGAATTCTCCTTACATTGGCGGTCAGTTACAAGAATGCCCTTGACATTGGTGGTCCTTGGGAAGAATGTCCCCCTACAGATAGCTAAAAAAGATCACAGGTGGAAGTGGTTACTTTTCTGAGAGGCAGAAACTGCTCATGTCTCAAGGAACCCCTAGAGGCCTCAGGAGAAACCTTATGCCGCGTACACACGAGCGGACTTTATGGCAGACTTTGTCCGGCGGACTTTTCAACGGACTTTACGATGGACTTTCCGAATGAACGGACTTGCCTACACACCATCAACCAAAGTCCCACGGATTTGTACGTGATGACGTACGACCGGACTAATACAAGGAAGTTCATAGCCAGTAGCCAATAGCTTCCCTAGAGTCGGTTTTTGTCCGTCGGACTAGCATACAGACGAGCGGACTTTTCGACCGGACTCGAGTCCGCTGGAAAGATTTGAAACATGTTTCATTTCTAGGTCCTTCGAACTTTTGGGGAAAAAAAGTCAGCTGGAACCCACACACAATCGAATTGTCCGATGGATTCCGGTCCGCCGGACCAAGTATGCCGTAAAGTCCAGTCGTGTGTACATGGCATCAGAGTACCATGAAACACTGGTTGAGAAAGGCTGTTTAAAGTGACAGAGTCTTTTGAAAGTAAATGTCTCCCATTGCTCCTAGGCCCTATATAGTGAATCACTTCCTTGTCTGTTTGGGTGTAGACTCCAAGCAGGGGCTCAGTCTCAACTAGAACTATCAACACAAAGAAGAGAAATACAGCCAGCAGCACACTGTAGCATCTAAGATTAGCAAAACCTTATTATTCCAGAAAAAAAAAATCAGGAAACCCACCTGGAATCTCCTCCTCTGATGTTTCACCCACCACTGGGCCTAATAATAGAGATGAGGAGGAGCAGGAAAGGGGAGACATTTAAACATTTACAAGTCACACGTGAAGATAATTATAGAGATGCATGACTATATTTATAGTATATCTACAAAGCTCACAAGTAAACGTAATTATAAAGTTACTGTATGTGTCTACAATCATAGCGCATCACATAATACTATCAATAAAGTAGCATCACAATATCTCTCCCTATGATCAACTTGCTACAAAATTACTGTATACATGTTACAGGCAAACCTAAAACCAACAATAAAAGGGGGTGAAAAATCAGGTTAAAAATGTGTATATATATATATATATATATATATATATATATATATATATCATAGTTGCCAACAGCGAAAAATAGGCGTGGTACTGAGCGGAATAGTGGGCCTGTCTTAAATGGGCGTGGCTCAGAAGGGGTGTGGTATGAGATGAATGAGGGATGCAGGGAGAAAGAAAGAAAGAAAGAGGGAGAGGAAGAAAGTCCACACTAGAAATATGTTTATTCCAGAAAGTTTATCAATCAGCAGATAAAGATACTCCAAACACCTGGTGTTAGCACTTTAATCATGCTGGCACCAAGGTTGTTATGGTGTCAGGATGATTGAAGTGCATTATTTATATTATTACATTGTAATATAGAATGAAATTATTCAACTCACCATAATGCAGAATCAGTGGAAGCCCTGAGCGTGTCACCTGCCACGTTGCCTACCACAAGATGCTATCAGGTGTCCCCAGCAGAGTCTCCCCTTACATCAGGCATTTCCAGTTGACTCCTCCCTTACATCAGGCATTGCCAGCAGAGTCCCCCCTTACATCAGGCATTGGCAGCGGAGTCCCCTCTTACATCAGACATTGCCAGCGGAGTTCCCCCCTACATCAGGCATTGCCAGCAGAATCCTCCCTTACATCAGACATTGCCAGCGGAGTCCCCCCCTACATCAGGCATTGCCAGCAGAGTCCTCCCTTACATCAGACATTGCCAGCGGAATCCCCCCCTACATCAGGCATTGCCAGCGGAGTTCCCCCTTACATCAGACATTGCCAGCAGGGTCCTCCCTTACATCAGGCATTGCCAGCGGAGTCCTCTCTTACATCAGGCATTGCCAGCAGAGTCCCCCCTTACATCAGACATTGCCAGCAGAGTCCCCCCTTACATCAGGCATTGCCAGCGGAGTCTCCCTTACATCAGGCATTGCCAGCAGAGTCCTCCCTTACATCAGGCATTGCCAGCGGAGTCCCCCCTTACATCAGACATTGCCAGCGGAGTCCCCCCTTACATCAGGCATTGCCAGTAGAGTCATCCTTTACATCAGACATTGCCAGCAGAGTCCTCCCTTACGAGAGAGAGATATCACCGCTCTGAAAGAGGTCTGTGAGGAACAAACATTTTCTCCATGCTGGAAGTAACAAGTGCAGGCAATGCTGGTAATTAAGAGGTGAATGAAAGATCCTGTACAGCCGCACTCAAAAGAAATCTTCGATCTTTATTTAAATATGAACATTAAAATCCCTTTTTCCTTACATCAGGCATTCCCAGCAGTGGAGACTCTCTCAGCCGCCATTACTAAACAGAATGGGACAAAATAGCCGGTTGGCTGCCAATAGCAATTGAGCTGTGGCGCCGCCCACCCCCACCCCTTCCCACATCAGGTCACAGACAGACGGCAGTGGGGCGGGAGGTGGGCGGTGCCACAGCTCAAATTCTATTGGCAGCCAACCGGCCATTACTAAACAGTAATTGTTTGTTTTGGTCTTCGGGAAAATGACGGCCGGTGGAGACATTGTCTCTGTCGGCCACGGACCTACAGCAGTGGCAGAAAAAAAAAAAAATCGGTAAAATAAGAATTTCCCGGGACATTTCCCGGGAATGGCTAAATCCGGGAAAAGAGTCTAAATCCCGGGAATGTGCCAGGAAATTCGGGACAGTTGGTAAGTATGATATATGCAGTGGGGACGGAAAGTACTCAGACCCTCTTAAATTTTTCACTCTTTGTTATATTGCAGCCATTTGCTAAAATCATTTAAGTTCATTTTTTTCCTCATTAATGTACACACAGCACCCCATACTGACAGAAAAACACAGAATTGTTGACATTTTTGCAGGTTTATTAAAAAAGAAAAACTTGCTAAAACTTGCTAAAGAAGCTGAGGGTAAAGGTGATGGACTGTCCAAGCATGTCTCCAGACCTAAACCCTATTGATCATCTGTGGGGCATCCTCAAATGGAAGGTGGAGGAGCGCAAGGTCTCCAACATCCACCAGCTCCGTGATGTCGTCATGGAGGTGTGGAAGAGGACTCCAGTGGCATCCTGTGAAGCTCTGGTGATCTCCATGCCCAAGAGGGTTAAGGCAGTGCTGGAAAATAATGGTGGCCACACAAAATATTGACACTTTGGGCCCAATTTGGACATTTTCACTTAGGGGTGTACTCACTTTTGTTGCCAGTGGTTTAGATATTAATTGCTTTGTGTTGAGTTATTTTGAGGGGACAGCAAATTTACACTGTTATACAAGCTGTACACTCACTACTTTACATTGTAGCAAAGTGTCATTTCTTCAGTGTTGTCACATGAAAAGATATAATAAAATATTTACAAAAATGTGAGGGGTGTACTCACTTTTGTGAGATACTGTGTGTGTGTATATATATATATATATATATATATATATATATATATATATATATATATATATATGCATACACCAAACAGTGCAATGGGTACAGATTGAGTAGAGTACAAAGCAATCAGACCATCCCCCCGATCATACATAGAAATAATTAAATCAGGAATTGCTGCACTTATATTTATTGTTATTATTTTTTTAAAGTCCATAAAAATGTACAAACGATATAATAAAATATTTACAAAAATGTGAGGGGTGTACTCACTTTTGTGAGATACTATATATCAGTGGCGGCCTGTTCATTAGGGGCGCAGGGGATCCGCCCCCCTATTCCATGCATCTGGCCCCTAATCTACTTGCAGGGCGCCGGTGCCGGACGCACTGCGCCCTGAGCCCACCCGGTTGTGTGACAATAGCAAATTTAAATTCGCTATTCTCTTCCTGATTCTCCTCTCGGCCAATAAGGAAGCGGGTCTTAAGACTTGATTGGCTCGAGAGGAGAAGCGATCGTATTGGCTGCCGAGGGAAGAAGGAGGGAAGCTACTGAGGAGGAAGCCGCCATGAAGCCGGAGACGCATGGTGAAGCTACTGAGGAGGAAGCCACCGCCGAGGAGGGGGAGATGCAGGAAGGAGCTGAAGCTGCTAGATGGGGTAAGTGTAGGGCTGTTGGGGGACGGACGAGCGATCAACCAACCGACCTTGTTTGCTGCCCCCCCAAAACCTACAGCACCAGCCGCTTTTGATATACATATGAATTAGTGCACACATTTGTCACCCATTTTGTCCTCTTATTAATCCTCTTTCCAGAAACAATTAGTGCATTTGCTATAAATCCCCTTAAACCACCAGAGGGCGACTAGGATGGTTTTATAACAAGCCGGAAGCCGGTAATGCAAAAAGGAAAAAAAAAATCTAATTTTCCTTGTAAAATCGACCATTATTTTTACATCGCTCAAGCTGTTCCTTGCTTTATTCCTTGTTAAATCTTATAGCATTTTGCAGCTGTGGAGAAGTGTTTCTGCAAAATGGCCTTCCACGAATAAGAAACATTCAGCAGTCTGTTGATTAATGTTTTAATTACAGGCAGTCAGCGCTTCTTAAAGAGATACCACCTTCTAACAAAGCAACTCTTTTGAGCGGGTTGAACCATTGTTGATCCATTGCCAAGGTCTGGGGTACACCACATTGTGAGCATTGCACCAGTAAAGATGGCTGATTTTCTCAGGTTGCCTTTCTTTGCATTATGGAGGTCAGGTTGTGAATGGTCCCCTGCCTAGAAGATCAGGCTTCCTATCCTGGAAATTAAGCAGGATGTGAGAACAAATATATCCAAAGGGGAAATTTACCTCTAAAACAGGTGTTAATTTTTGGAAAATCTCCTGTAATAATGACAGCTGTATTATTTTGTATGCCCCTTTCCAGGAAAGGAAATGAGTAAAAGTCTCTACATATGGTACACCGACTACTATAAAGGCTTGACAAGTTGACCCCTTCCATTTTTGATCCAAATCTAATTTTGCAGATGTCACACTTTCAAAAGCACCAGTCCCTGTTGGTATGATGGGGGCTCTGAAGGTTGGAACAGAAATCGCAGCGTCCACGTGATGTTGGGCACGGGAGTAATTCCCCTGGAAAGACTGAAGGGGCCTAGTTCCTCCTGATTTAAATAGGCCTACCTGATCTGGCCATGGGGTGGGAAGGCAGAGAGTATACATGCTCCCTGGGAGTTGGTCGCTCGTAATATACTTTGGGTGTGGGAAACCCATTGTGTGAAAGAACACATGGCTACAACACTTAAGCTTTTTTTCTGCACTGCATCTCTTTGGGCTAGGCCTTTTGGCTAAGGCTTAGGAAATATTTGTTACCAGGCCACAGGGCCTAGCCTATGCACTACACTAACCACGGGCAACTATTTTTTTTATTTATTTTTCTTCACGTTTGTCAGTGAACTTTTGTCTGTGTTTACTTTTCTCACTAAGATGGAGGGTGTGGGTCTACCCTGAAGTCTAGAGGGAGGATGTGTGGCCACCAGGTAACGCCCTCCCCTGAACCAGGGTGGTGAGGCCTCTCTTTGGGGGGAGCCCCTCACCTAGTACTTGTTGGTCAGTTCCGCCTGACTATGAGGAGAAGGGTCCGCCAGGCCTTTTGACTAGGTGGACCAAGTTGAGACTTGCGCCCAGGAGGGTCAGGGTAGAGTCCTACTTCTTCGGGAGGTGGATTAGAGGCACACCTTTAAAGTGTTAGTAAAGCCAGGAGCCTGCATTCACCATATCTCCCACAGTACACAGAACATGGAAATGCAATTATTTTAGTAACTATAAACTGCTAAATACCTTTTCTCATCAGCAGTATATAGAAGTCTTGTGACTTCTATCAGTGTTCAACCAAGCACTGGTTAAAGCTTGCAGGAGGAGTTTCCTGACTGTCCTATGATATATAGCAGATGGTGCAGCGCTAAAATTGATAATGATACAAGAAATAGTCCATAAAATTCAAGCAATTATGAGTGTGGTGACATCATGCTGGAAACTTCGTGGGTAAAAGTGATCCCTCCACCAACACAAGAAATGGCCTCTCACCTCAGCACCAGGACCCTTTCGTTATGGAGGGTCAAATATGCTTTCCCTTACGGGTCATTAGAAGCAGGTAAGCAGCAGGTCCAGATAAATCAAGCAGCGGTAGTAGATGAGCCATATGCAGAGTAAATCAGTCCCCAAACGTAAGTACCATGTAAACATAAAAGGGGTAGACCATAGTGCTCTCCGTAATCAACTTTATTGTAATAAAAAGCGAGGTAAAAAACTTACAGACAAGGCACTCGCGACCATCTCGTATCTTCACCCTGTTCATGCTTATACATCTGGCACTGGATGAGTGCCTTGTCTGTAAGTTTTTTACCTTGCTTTTATTACAATAAAGTTTATTACGGAGAGCACTATGGTCTACCCCTTTTATGCTTACATGCCTGTAGGTGCATACACAGGGCCTGACAATGAGTCCTGAGACTAGACTCATTGCCAAAGAGGTGAAACCAGTCATACCAAATGCAAGTGCACCTTTATTCATCTCACAGTACCATGGCATAGGACAAAAAGGGTGGAAAGCTACAGCTGAAATGTTAACACAAGACTGAGCAAATAGAGTGGAAACCCTAAGGACTTAGGCGCCCTAAAGGCCTTATGCAGCCCCCCTTCTAATGGAACAGTAACTAGACAAAGGAGGTAATCCAACGTGGAGGGCCCAAAGGACTCATACCCCCCTACTGATAAAATGTTGTTACTTCAGTATAAGTATTCTTATGCTCAGAGGTCAGGTTATGACAAATGTTGGGTATGTAGTAAATTGCATCCAAGAACACTCCAAATTCCTCTCTTAGCTGCCCCTGTAAATATAATTCCGTTTTTGAATGGTACTCTTCCTGTAACTATAACCAACATATCAACCATATATGCAAATAACACAATTTCCTTCCAGATAATTGGTAGAAGCCACTCTCCAGATAGATGTTTTAACTTAGGAAATTAAAAAAATAAAAGGTCAAAAGATATGCCACAACTCACAGTTTAATATCTCTTTAAACAGAGATTTGTCCTCCATGTTTTACACCAACAACCCTGTGAGTTTCATTTTGAACTAGTTGACCATGGCCTTTGTTTCTGAAAGTTTTCAGGATACAATAAGCCAACAATCATTTTCCCTAGGGGATAGTGTATATGTATGTTGGCTAGCAAGGAATGCTATCCATGGATACCGGTTGGTACCCGTGGGTGGTGTTATTTGGCTTCATTGATTCCAGTGATGAGAATCATAGGGGGTGAAAAAGGAAAACACCAACATCTTTTGAAAGCTAGCGCATACCCCAGGTACCCCCTTAAACACTTTGAGAAAAGAGAGCTATTTCTTAAAAAGGATCAGGTCTGGGCATAGTTTTCCTCATGGACAGATTGGGGAATAGAACTGATGAAAAGATTGAATAACTACGCCAAAATTATGGCTGAAATTATGGAAAAGAATTCTGTAGACATCAAACTGTTAAGTATTGTACAAAGGGCTATTCGTAAACAACTAGATATGCACAAAGTAGCTATCAAATTCATAAGTTTTGCTCTGACTGGACTCTGTGAAGGAGGACTATGAGTGCTGCACATGGATTCATAATACCAGTATTGAAATACCCGATTATTATGATATAATTGATAAGCACTGAAAGGAGGTGTCAAACCTCCAAGCTGAAGCCAGAGATATTGCCAAAAATAGGTGAAACCCCTTTAAGGGACTAGGATGTTTCTGTGATTTTTTTTAGTTCCATTTTTCTCCTGGTTCCAACAGGCAGGAGTGTTAATTTTAATGCGCCTGGTTTTGATACTTGTTATATATATATATATTGTTCAAGCTTATTCAATGTATCTGTAATTATACAAAGCAACAAAAGTATCCCACAGAGAATATTAAGTGATCATTATGAAATCATTTTGTGATCTAAGAGGGGATTGAAGGGCGAGAAAGAGTTAACAAGACTGAGACATTGAAAATTGCTGACAGACAAATATCTTTCTTTTTAGAGTCTTGTTTTTCACAATGACCACAGGATAGATAAGGTCCTGGAAAGAACTGGTTTTGAAATGATGTTTTCAGAGAGAATCAATCTAGTCAGCAATACTAGTTGAAATGATGTCTGAAATGTTATGTGTCATGTGATGAACTTTGTCCTTCATTCCTCCCTCCCATCTCTGTAAGTTGAGCAACTTTCTTTGTCTATTTTGTATAAAGGTACAACTCTTACAATTAAAAGCAAGCATTCATTGAACCTGCTATTTTGTCTTGTGTGCATTGGATGCTTCCAAAGCTCTGAAATGAATTTCTCTCTGATTTTCCAGAAACTGAGCAGAATTAACTCCTTACAACGCTTGACACCATCTGAACCAAATAAGTTTATCCTGGTCTCATCAGACCACAGGACATGGTTTTAGTAATCCATGTCCTTAGTCTGCTTGTCTTCAGCAAACTGTTTGCGGGCTTTCTTGTGCATCATCTTTAGAAGAGGTCTCCTTCTGGGACCACAGCCATGCAGCCCAATTTGATGCGGTGTGCGGCGTATGGTCTGAGCACTGACAGGCTGACCTCCCCACCCCTTCAACCTCTGCAGCAATGCTGGCAGCACTCATACGTCTATTTCCCAAAGACAACCTCTGGATATGACGCTGAGCATGTGCACTCAAGTTCTTTGGTCGACCATGGCGAAGGCCTGTTATGAGTGGAACCTGTCCTGTTAAACTGCTGTATGAACTTGGCCACCATGCTGCAGCTCAGTTTCGGGGTCTTGGCAATCTTCTTATAGCCTAGGCCATCTTTATTTAGAGCAATGATTCTTTTTTTCAGATTTTCAGAGAGTTCTTTGCCATGAGGTGCCATGTTGAACTTCCAGTGACCAGTATGAGAGAGTGAGAGCGATAACACCAAATTTAACACACCTGCTCCCAATTCACACCTGACACCTTGTAACACTAGCAAGTCACATGAAGGAAAAATGGCTAATTGGGCCCAATTTGGACATTTTCACTTAGGGGTGTACTCACTTTTGTTGCCAGTGATTTAGACATTAATGGCTGTGTGTTCAGTTATTTTGAGGGGACAGCAAATTTACACTGTTATACAAGCTGTACACTCAATATTTTACATTGTAGCAAAGTGTCATTTCTTCAGTGTTGTCACATGAAAAGATATAATACATTTTCTTTTACAAAAATGTGAGCGGTGTACTTATATTTGTGAGATACTATATTTCCCTTTAATTTCACAGATAAGAAATTTTGATTATCCCGTCTGGTAAGAAAAAAAAAAAAAGTTCATTAGAGGCAAGGCGTGATGATATTACGGACTCCGCACCTGTCAGGAGGAAAATCTTCCTTCCACCGCAGAGACCTTTCGAAAGAAATATTTGTATTGAGACAATAGCTGCATCTCCTCAGCCGCAGTCAAGCATTTAATGACGATAATGGCTCACACAGGCAGCCATGCCTCATTAGGTAATTGAGTAGGAAGAGGGAGTCAGGTGAATTTGTCTAGGTAATAATCAGTGACTTTTCTCAAATTCGAATAGATTGAAGGCAGGAACTGTATTTTTACACAGCCAGGCTGAGGGGGGGGGGATATCTTAACTTTTCTATCGAGCTGTTTATACAGAAGCTGAGCGCCAAACCTTTCGCTATCGGCATTTTGATTGTTCCATCTCTGATTGCAGTTCGGATATAATTGTGATACAAAGTAGTTTTATTTGCACACCATGCTAAATAGCTTGTCAGGCGCTGGTTATTTCATGGTCAAGTGAGGCCACAGACTTCATAGATCAATAGGGTTCTTAGTGAATATCACTAGCTTGAGTTAGTTGATGGGCCAACTATGTGATGATGTCATTATCCCTTCATTATTTTTTAGGTATATGCGTGTGATGTCATCAGTTGCTAGCTGGATTCTAGGTTTACACTTGTACGATGTCACTGGTCCCAAGTTTCATAGGTCTACAACAAAATGGCGCATACTACTAAAGCACCCTGTGATCACGGATGGATCAAATGGCTCCAACCAAGGGAGAACACCCCCTAACAGGTTTCACCTAAGTGTGGGCTTAATCGTAGAGGCATCTATGAATAAGCCCACAATTGGGTGAAATACGTTGGCTTTAGCCTGGTCTCCACCCAAGGGAGAACGACCCTTTAACACATTTCACCTAATTTTGGGGCCTAATCATAGGATTAAGCCCACAGTTGTGTGAAATATGATGAATTCTGCCTGGTCCCCACCCAAGGGAGAACACCCCTCAAACGTATTTCACAAAATTGTGAGCTTAAAGTAGAAGTTCAGATTAAAACTAACTAACTCTAAATCTACTGGCAGCCACATTCTAAGACTAATCTATCTAGCCCTGTAAAGAAGAAATCGCTATAATACCTTTTTTGCAGCCGGTCTGGTCTGGTCCCATGCTGAGCTGTCAGCTTCTCTGTGTAGTTGTGTGCAGAAGAGGCAGCCAACATTGGAAGCCCCATAGTAACTCTATGGGTGACATCACTTCTCTGGCATGTCCTAGCCATTGTCGGCTGTCTCTTCCACACGGCATCCATCGCAAGAGACAGGACCGGCTGCAGAAAAGGTAAGTATAGAGATTTTTGCTTTACAGGGTTAGATAGATTAGTCTTAGAATGTGTCTGCCAGCAGATTTATGCCCCGTACACACGGTCGGATTTTCCGACGGAAAATGTGTGATAGGACCTTGTTGTCGGAAATTCCGACCGTGTGTAGACTCCATCACACATTTTCCATCGGATTTTCCGACACACAAAGTATGAGAGCAGGCTATAAAATTTTCCGATAACAAAATCCGTTGTCGGAAATTCTGATTGTGTGTACACAAATCCGACGGACAAAGTGCCACGCATGCTCAGAATAAATAAAGAGATGAAAGCTATTGGCTACTGCCCCGTTTATAGTCCCGACGTAAGTGTTTTACGTCACCGCGTTCAGAACGATCGGATTTTCCGACAACTTTGTGTGACCGTGTGTATGCAAGACAAGTTTGAGCCAACATCTGTCGGAAAAAATCCTAGCATTTTGTTGTCGGAATGTCCGAACAAAGTCCGACCGTGTGTACGGGGCATTAGAGTGAGTTTGTTTTATGCTGAACTTCTACTTTAATCATAGAAGTCTCTATGATTAAGCCCACAATTGTATGAAACGCATTAGTGGGGTGGAGACCAGGATGAAGCCAATGCATTCCTCCCAATTGTAGGCTTAATCATAGGGGCCCCTACGATTAAGCCCACAATCGAGTGAAACACACTGGACGGGTGTTCTCCCTTGGGTGGAGACTGGGTTGAAGCCATTTGAAATATGTGTGACTGTGGGGTGCTTTAACAGTGGGCGTAGATGTGCCATTTTGTTGTAGACCTAACATTTAGCTTGACAAGCATTTTCAGCTAACTGGCACCTGGGAACAAAACTGAACCAACTGGAACGATACACAGAGGTACTTGAGCCGTACTACTTTGTTTTAAAGGTTTATCCAAGTTCCATAGGTTGCAAATGGTAGTTTGTACTGCTCTATGAGTACATTAGGCCTTGCAGAAATAGGAAGAGATAGCCTGGCCACGCACACCTCACCCAGCCCGAGTACTTAGCAGATAAAAGCAGCCTCAGCACAATTCATTCAGGCCACGTCCCCAACATGTTTCGCCCGATCCCCGGAGCTTAATCATGAATTGAGTTGAGTCTGCTTTTACCTGCTAACTGCTGGAGTGAGGTGTGTGGCGGCCGGGCTATGTCTTCCTATTTCTGCTGCGTGCTTTGGGTCTGGACAGACCTCTCCTCAGCCTGCACCCTCACTAGTCAGTGGCATTCAACTCGTTGGCTCTTGATAGCCTGAGCGGGGACCCTTAAGCATTTAACCTGGGTTACATTAAGGCCTTCTTTTGACTAGTGGTTGAGGGAATTAAAAGTGTGTGGATGAGCCATGTTTTTAGCATCCCCCAACCGCCCACATCCTTAAGCTGCAATGGCAGTGAACAGTGGTATTCACATGATGAGGTGCTGATGCTTCACTTCACACTCGCTGTAAAAATGAACTGATATTTTGCAATAAGCAGGTGGACAGCAACCCATTCAAACATATGGGGAAATTGGCTGAAAATACCCTATAACTGCATGCAATGGGTTTGTTCAGCAATAATGGCATTAAAACAGGTGGTGAGGAGGCATTACATTAACTACTGACATCCAGTCAATCAAGGATCACTTTTCAGAGGAGTGGCATTTTAGAGGTCTAAAACTAGCCTACAGAAAACCTACAGGGTGCACAAGTATGGCAACTGACACTTCTTAAAGGTGCAAGCTTCAAAGCTTTCATGCTTCCTTAGTAATTGAGCCACTGACCCAGAACAAGCATGCAGCTAGTGAAGTTTGGATTCTTGATTGGCACACTTCCTCAGAGATGTGTTTTTTTGAATGATGCATCTTTTAAAGCAACTTCAATGCAGTGGCCTTAGTAAAAAAAATCAATATACTGTAGCCTTCGAAACTGAACTCCAGGGACACTACAGTGCCTTGAAAAAGTATTCATACGCCTTGAAATTTTCCACATTTTGTCAGGTTACAACCAAAAACTTAAATATTTTTTATTGGGATTTTATGTGATAGACCAACACAAAGTGGCACATAATTGTGAAGTGGAAGGAAAATGATAAATGATTTTCAATTTTTTTTTTCAAATAAACATGTGAAAAGTGTGGTGTGTATTTGTATTCAGCCCCCCTGAGTCAATACTTTGTAGAACCGCCTTTCACTGCAATTACAGCTGCAGGTCTTTTTGGGGATGTCTCTACCAGCTTTGCACATCTAGAGAGTGAAATTTTTGCCCATTCTTTTTTGCAAAATAGCTCAAGCTCTGTCAGATTGGATGGAGAGTGTCTGTGAACAGCAATTTTCAAGTCTTTCCACAGATTCTCAATTGGATTTAGGTCTGGACTTTGACTGGGCCATTTTAACACATGAATATGCTTTGAGCTAAAGAATTCCATTGTAGCTCTGGTTGTATGTTTAGGGTCGTTGTCCTGCTGGAAGGTGAACCTCCGCCCCATTCTCAAGTCTTTTGCAGACTCTAACAGGCTTTCTTCTAAGATTGCCCTGTATTTGGCTCCATCCATCTTCCCATCAACTCTGACCAGATTCCCTGTCCCTGCTGAAGAAAAGCATCTCCACAACATGATGCTGCCACCACCATGTTTCACGGTGGGGATGGTGTGTTCAGGGTGATGTGCAGTGTTCGTTATCTGCCACACATAGCGTTTTGCTTTTAGGCCAAAAAGTTCCATTTTGGTCTCATCTGACCAGAGCACCTTCTTCCACATGTTTGCTGTGTCCCCAACATGGCTTCTCGCAAACTGAAAACAGGACTTCTTATGGCTTCTTTTCAACAAAGGCTTTCTTCTTGCCACTCTTCCATAAAGACCAGATTTGTGGAGAGCACAACTAATAGTTGTCCTGTGGACAGATTCTCCCACCTGAGCTGTGGATCTCTGCAGCTCCTCCAGAGTTACCATGGACCTCTTAGCTGCTTCTCTGATGAATGCTCTCCTTGCCTGGCCTGTCAGTTTAGGTGGACGGCCATGTCTTGGTAGGTTTGCAGTTGTGCCATACTCTTTACATTTTCGGATGCTGGATTGAACAGAGCTCCATGAAATGTTCAAAGCTTGGAATATTTTTTTATGACCTAACCCTGCTTTAAACTTCACCACAACTTTATCCCTGACCTGTCTGGGGTGTCCCTTGGCCTTCATGATGCTGTTTGTTCACTAAGGTTCTCTATCAAACCTCTGAGGGATTCACAGAACAGCTGTATTTATACTGAGAATAAATTACACACAGGTGGAACCTATTTACTAATTAAGTGACTTCTGAAGGCAATTGGTTCCACTAGATTTTAGTTAGGGATATCAGAGTAAAGAGGGCTGAATACAAATCCACATCACACTTTTCAGTTATTTATTTGTAATAAATTTTGAAAACCATTTATCATTTTCCTTCCGCTTCACAATTATGTGCCACTTTGTGTTGGTCTATCACATAAAATCCCAATAAAATACATTTACGTTTTTGGTTGTAACATGACAAAATGTAGAAAATATCAAGGGGTATGATTAATTTTTCAAGGTACTGTAAATAATGAAGATTTTCATTATCCAGGCAGCAAGCTGAGGGAGGGTCAGTGACCAAGCTGCACATGCCTAACTGGCAACAAAGAAAAATGCGGTCACTTACCCACCTATGCTGTCTGGAAGGGGTACCTAAATCAAAGTTGAACTCATTTACAAATATTTGACAAAGAAAAACTGTCCCAAAGCGTAATTCCACCTTTGACTGCAGGTTCACTTAACACCCTGACCCATTGTAGTAAAGAAAGACGGGCAAGGTGTAATAAGATGTCTTATTGTAGCGTTGGCGACTTTTACTCGAGCATGGCTCCCCAGCTTCACACTTTCTGCCTGGCTGCTTAGCTACACTTGGATTTTTTCAGACTTCAATTAAGTATACATTAAGCAATTCCCAGTCAGCCGCCTTATTTGTTCAGCGCCACGACGTATAGAAATTAACCGTTTGCCACCCCGGCGGCCCGCTGGGCCCAATCTTAACCGCCGTCGCCTCCCGTCGGTCCTAAGTGGGTTAACTGCAGTCGGAGATAATAAAACCTTCTGTAGGTAAGTGAACTGAAGCAGAATGCTTCGAAAAAATGCTGCTGGCAACTTCTCTGTAATAACTGCCTTATTAATGCCTGAGATGGCTAAAGATTGTTGAGCTGCTTAATTGGCATTTAACCATATAGTTATAGGGAGGGTGATTACATAACCATTAATTGCTAAACTGCTGATTGACATTTAATAAGTAGGATAATGACCAGCTAGTAGCTACCTTCTTATCTTCGCCGGGCGATGATGCCAATTTAATGCTTAAATGCCACTTTCAATTAGATTAAAAACAATGCAAGTTTAATGTATCAGAAAGTAATTAAACATTTGTTGTCGGCGGTGCCAACTGCGGAAGCAAGGTATCGTGTGCGCCGCGTCCAGGGCCTCTCGCCAGGGGTTTAGAAGAGAACCGGGAAATTGTATTTATTTATTACGTTTTTTTGTTTTTTTTTTGTGGATGATTTCAAATCGCGTTCTAAAATGTGGAATCCGGCTATTACGGAGAGCGGGCAGCTGTCTGCTTTACAAAAGTGAGATCATCGTTCCAACGCTAGTAAAAAAACGAAAGAGGAATGCGAGCGTTTTTCAAACCGTATAAAATCACTATGGCTACCACACTGTAACAGATACAATTAAATGGAGCCGTAAGGGGGAGACTACATTGACTTACATGCCAGGATATTGTTTTCAGGAGCCTTGAAACCTTCTTGGCTGCCCATCTGTTTGTGTATGTAATTTCCATAGCAAGCTGATTTCCTAGTTAGAAAAGTCTCCGAATTTTCGAAACAAAGGGCCAGTTTACTGTCCTTCAAAATTTCAGGGGGCCGAACTGTGGCCAGTGGAAGAAGGAAATGTCCTGGTGTCAGTGGCAGTAAACAATGCCCCATCATTGGTGTCAGCGGGAGGAATAGAGCCCCATTACTGGAATGAGTGAGAGTAATAATGCTCCATCATTGGTGTCAGTGCCCCCCCCGCCCCAAAGCGCCCACCCCCCCATATTGAGGGCATGCGGGCTGGTATGGTTCACGAGGGGGGACGCTCAAATGGTCTACAAGAGGGGTAGGGATAAACGTTGCACCCTGCTCCAACGGGAGGTGTGGTGGATACACAAGTTAAATACAAGAATGCCGTTGGGTATGAACAACAGGATGGATGTTAACCTGTTTTTTAAATAATGCTCTGAAGTATAGCAATTAATGATTTTTTATTGAAAATCTTCCACTGTTGTATCAGTGGGACTGTAATGGCTAACATTTCATGCTCTTTGTTGAAACCCCCTGTTTTTGTTTGACCCAGGTCTGGTCATCTCCACCTGTAACCAATTAATGGGTTGATTTTTTAATTAAGTGAATTTTGCCCTTCATACCTCACAAGGGCTGCTTCCCTTATATATAACTGTTTTTAATGTCTTATTTTTCTGCTTTTGATGAAGGCCTAAGGCTGAAACGCGTCAGTATTTTTGATGATGTTACCGCTGTAATGCTTAAATAAATATTTTCTATGGAGAAGCTGTCGAGTTGCCGGCCTGTACTTTCTATGGATCTGGTATGCTCTTCGAGGGGGAACCCATGCCGTTTTTTTTTTTTTAATTTGGCGTGGAGTTCCCCCTAAAGATTCATACCAGACGGTGCCTGGTATAGTCAGGGATCAAAGTCGGATCCCTGTTCATTGAAGTCAGACGCATGTCGGACTTCAAGTCCCAGGGCAAAGTGGGATCCGAAGTGGTACGACTGTCGTGTCCTACCAGTGTGAACCCGGACTGACCATCAAACCTGGAAGCTGATAGGTTACTATGCAGAGCAGCACTAGATTTTTCACGCTCCAGTTTTACTAAATTCCCTAATTTGTGTTTTTATTGCTGTGTCAGTAAATACAAATGCAATGCACACCCTATTTGTTATACATTCAAAACAGCCATTAGGTGGCTGCTTTAACCAGTGATCGCCTCAAAGAAATTCCAAATACAATCAATTAAAGTGGTTGTAAACCCTCACATATACCCAGTGAAGTGACTGGCCTCAGATGATACACAGAGATGGAACAAATTCTCCATCCATCTTCCCATCAACTCTGACTATCTTCCCTGTCCCTGCTGAAGAAAATCATCCCCACAACATGATGCTGCCATCACCATGTTTCACGGTGGGGATGGTGTGTTCAGGGTGATGTGCAGTGTTAGTTTTCTGCCACACATAGCATTTTGCTTTTAGGCCAAAAAGTTCAATTTTGGTCTCATCTGACCAAAGCACCTTCTTCCACATGTTTGCTGTGTCCACCATATGGCTTCTCGCAATTTGCAAACGGGACTTCTTATGGCTTTCTTTCAACAATGGCTTTCTTCTTGCCACTCTTCCATAAAGGCCAGATTTGTTGAGTGCACGACTAATAGTTGTCCTGTGGACAGATTCTCCCACCTGAGCTGTGGATCTCTGCAGCTCCTCCAGAGTTACCATGTGCCTCTTGGCTGCTTCTATTTACCCGGCCTCTCAGTTTAGGTGGGCCGCCATGTCTTGGTAGGTTGTACCATACCCTTTCCATTTTCGGATGATGGATTGAACAGTGCTCCGTGAGATGTTCAAAGCTTGGAATTTTTTTTATAACCTAACCTTGCTTTAAACTTCTCCACAACTTTATCCCTGACCTGTCTGGTGTGTTCCTTGGCCTTCATGATGCTGTTTGTCCACTAAGGTTCTCTAACAAACCTGAGATTAAATTACACACGGGTGGACTCTAGTTACTAATTAAGTGACTTCTGAAGGCAATTGGTTCTATTAGATTTTAGTTAGGGGTATCAGAGTAAAAAGGGCTTGTCAGGTCACATGGGTCCAGGTGACAGATGCACTCTGTAGGAGTCAGAAGTGCACCGCTAACGTAGTGGACCCTAGGACTGACTGCTGCGGATTGAACCCTGGAAGGTTCAGGAAGCAGGTCTACAGGATAACTAACATGGATCCCAGTGGGAGCTAGAGCATAGATTCCCCAGGGCCTGGAGTCTAAGAGCCAGCGGGTGTTCACCAGAGCCTCTAGTGGTGAGGATGGACTGCGCTGCGCTCGGTCTCACAGCTCACGCTCACTGTAGACTACAGGAGAAGAGGAAGGAGGCAGCAGGCTGGAACGACAGGGAAGTAAGGGGTAAGCCAAAGGTCAGGGCGACTAGCAGACAAGGATAAACATAACACGCCAAAGGTCAGGGTAACAAGCAGACAGGGAGAGTCGAGAACAGGCCAAAGTCGGTAACAGGAATCAGACGTAGGAAACACAGCAAGTACACATGGAGGCTAACACACAATGGTTGATCAGCACTGCTGGCTTGCAGTACACAGGTTAATATAGGGTTCCCTGATAGGGCCTGGGGTGGGGCCATGCTTAGAGGAGAGGTTATAAAACCAGTCAGGTGAGAGGCAGCTGGTCTTTAGAGATGAATACATGGAGACAGATAAGCTGACAGAGAAAACTCTATTGCATAACCATGACAGTACCCCCCTCTTATGAGGCCTCCCCCTCCCCCGCCTGGGCCCTGGCTTAAAGGGAAACTCCAGATGAAACCTCCTCAACGAGGCGCAAAGATCTCAGATGCAGTGATCCAAGACCTCTCCTCAGGACCAAACCCTTCCCAATGTACAAGGTACTGAAGAATGCCTCTACGACGCCGGGAATCGAGAACTTGACTAACCTCGTACTTAAGATCATCCTCAGAGACCGAAACCGAGGTAGGGAGAGGACGAGAGGACTTATTGAGGGCTAAAGGCCTTAAAGATGAGCTGGACATCCAACATAGGATCATTAGACTGGGCAGAAGTCAGTGGATCCCTGAGACCAGGTTGGTTAGGAAGTGATGCGTCACAGAAGTCAAGCTGGATAGCTTCACTGGGCATAGACTGAACTGGTGCAGAGACCGACTGAACAGCATTGCCAGGTGCATCAACCACCAGAATCGCATCACAGGGCGTAGCGACTGTGGAACTGGTAGACGAGTCAGCCTGGGTGTGCGTCCAAGGGGGTCCAGGAACAGGCAAAGGTAAATGACCATGCAAACTGGAGTGAATGATTGGCTCAAGTTCACAGGTGGGCTCCTCATCCAGAGTGCCACATGACCCAGAGAGTGCCTCAGCCCAACTATTGCAGGAGAGATTCCAGAAATCGCTATATGCAGCGGGAAGAGCAGAAGATACTGGGATGGTGGCAACAGGAAGTTTCTCTTTTGAAGTAACATTGAGTAGGCAGGAAGAGGAACAGGAGGAACCCCAAGCCAGGATCCGTCCAGCAGTCCAGTCATTGTGTGGAGAATGGAACCGTAACTAAGGAAGACCTAATATGATAGGAGATGAAGCTTTAGGCAAGACAAGGAAGGATATCCACTCCTGGTGGAGTGTCCCTACTGACATCTTAACAGGAAGGGTCTGGAAGCGAATAAGACCCCCTGGGAGAACAGTACCATCAATCGCCAAGACCACCAATGGCGATGAAAGGGGCAAAAGGGTAAGTCTCATGGAAAATGCAGTTTCCCAATCCATGAAATTGCCAGCGGCTCCGGAATCCAGATGTGCCGAGACCGAACGAGAGGAAGCGCCGACATGAAGGAACACAGAAAGAAGAAAACGAGAAGGTGAAGGTGATACTTTAGGGTCTAATACTCCACCTTCCAGATGTATTAGCCCCGATCGTTTTTCCGGACAAAGAGAACAAGTGTCATGAAAATGACCTTTGGCCCCACAATAGAGGCACAGGCCCAGAGTTCTGCGCCTAGCGCGTTCTTCAGGAGATAACTTGGTTCGGCCCAGCTGCATAGGTTCCTCAGCGGGCAGGGGGTGCTCCTCGGATCGAAGAGAAGGGACTGGGAGCTCAAGCTGCCTAAGGAACGGGAAGTGCTGGCGTCTTTTTTCCAGGGCCCTCTCCTGAAAGCGAATATCGATCTGGTTACACAAGGTGATGAGACCGTCCAGATCAGCAGGAAGGGATCTTCCTGCTAATTCATCCTTCACGCTATCAGAGAGGCCATGTAAAAAGGTTGCAACTAGGGCCTCATTATTCCAGCTCAATTCAGCTGTGAGGATACGGAACTGAAGAGCGTACTGTCCCACAGAAGCGGACTCTTGACGGAGACGTAAAAGAGCGCTAGCCGCTGAGCAGACACAACCCGGTTCCTCAAAGATATTCCGAAAAAGTTTCAAGAAATCAGACCGGCTAGAAACCACTGGATCATTCAGTTCCCACAGAGGGGCAGCCCAAGCTAGCACCTCACCGGACAGGAGGGATATAATATAGGCTACTTTCGCCAGATCGGACAGGAAGTTTTGGGGCTGAAGTTCAAAATGAATCGTGCACTGGCTAAGGAACCCCCTGCAAGCCTTGGAGTCCCCAGAGAAACGGGCCGGAGCTGGCAGTTGTAATGAATGTGTGGCTGCGACTGGTGCGATAGGTGCAGCAGCAGATAGCGGTTGAGGTTGTTGAACCGGGGGTACTGATGAGGCCTGAACTTGTTCAAAACGGGATGCCAAATCCTGAATGAATAGCATCACTTGCGTCTGATGTGATTCCTGGGTCTCAAGTCTGCGAACTAAGCCCTGCAACGGATCATCTGCGGGTAGCGGCACATCAACCGGGTCCATGGCTGATCAAACTGTCAGGTCACCTGGGACCAGGTGACAGATGCACTCTGTAGGAGTCAGAAGTGCACCGCTAAGGTAGTGGACCCTAGGACTGACTGCTGCGTATTGAACCCTGGAAGGTTCAAGAGGCAGGTCTACAGGATAACTAACATGGATCCCAGTGGGAGCTAGAGCATAGATTCCCCAGGGCGCGAAGTCTAAGAGCCAACGGGTATTCACCAGAGCCTCTAGTGGTGAGGATGGACTGCGCTGCAGTCTGGCTCCAGGTCTCGGCCCAGGGTCTCACAGCTCACGCTCACCATAGACTACAGGAGAAGAGGAAGGATGCAGCAGGCTGGAACGACAGGGAAGTAAGGGGTAAGCCAAAGGTCAGGGCGACTAGCAGACAATGATAAACATAACACGCCAAAGGTCAGGGTAACAAACAGACAGGGAGAGTCGAGAACAGGCCAAAGTCGGTAACAGGAATCAGATGTAGGAAACACAGCAAGTACACATGGAGGCTAACGCACAATGGTTGATCAGCACTGCTGGCTTGCAGTGCACAGGTTAATATAGGGTTCCCTGATAGGGCCTGGGGTGGGGCCATGCTTAGAGGAGAGGTTATAAAACCAGTCAGGTGAGAGGCAGCTGGTCTTCAGAGATGAACACATGGAGACAGGTAAGTTGACAGAGAAAACTCTATTGCATAACCATGACAGGGATTTTCAGATATTTATTTGTAAAAATTTTGAAAACCATTTATCATTTTCCTTCCACTTCACAATTATGTGCCACTTTGTGTTGGTCTATCACATAAAATCCCAATAAAATACATTTACAAAAAAAGAAAATATGTTTTTGGTTGTAACGTGACAAAATGTGGAAATTTTTAAGGGGTGTGAATATTTTTCAAGCCACTGTAAGTAAACATTATAGATATATGTGCTTAGTTCAACTTTCATTAATGGGGGTTACAAACACTTTAATGTAAAGCTATAGGCAAAACATTTTTATAATTTTATATACCGTATTTATCGGCGTATACCACGCACTTTTTTCCCCTTAAAATCAGGGGAAAATCGCGGGTGCGTGTTATATGTCGATCCCCTGCGATCCTGAGCTCACAGATGTTAAAAATCGCCGACCGCGTTTTGAAAATGGCGCCGCCGGCGCCGAAATACACAGTGCCGGTCCTCGGCTCTTCTCGGCCTTTTTCGGCTTCACTCGTCGCCGCCCGAACCTAGCCGAGTGTACTCGGCTAGGTTCGGATAGCTCCGCTCACAGTCACGCCCATCCCGGGCGGGACTACGAGTGGAGGCGAAAGTGCACGAGAGCCGCCGAGAAGAGCCGAGGACCGGCTCTGTGTATTTCGGCGCCGGCGGCGCCATTTTCAAATCGCGGTCGGCGATTTTTAAGCTCAGGAGATGGAGATGTGATCCTGCAAGCACTGGGGCAAGGCTGCACTGGACACTGGGGAAGGCTGCACTGGACACTGGGGAAGGCTGCACTGGACACTGGGCAAGGCTGCACTGGACACTGGGCAAGGCTGCACTGGACACTGGGCAAGGCTGCACTGGACACTGGGGAAGGCTGCACTGACAAGGCTGCACTGGACACTGGGGAAGGCTGCACTGACAAGGCTGCACTGGACACTGGGGAAGGCTGCACTGACAAGGCTGCACTGACAAGGCTGCACTGACATGGCTGCACTGACAAGGCTGCACTGACAAGGCTGCACTGACATGGCTGCACTGACAAGGCTGCACTGACATGGCTGCACTAAGAAGGCTGCACTAAGAAGGCTGCAATGATGGGCATTTAAATGTAAGTTTTTTCACTTCAACTTCCCTCCTAAAAGTTTTTTTTTCCTTAAAATTCCCTCCTAAATTGGGGTGCGTGTTATACGCCAGTGCATGTTATACGCCGATAAATACGGTATATAGTAAGGGAGGGTTATTACAAACAGGAAGTGAGAGGAAATCCCTGCAAATTCAGGGATTTCCTTGGGGACTCCCAGGTCACCAGAACTACAGTAATGTCCCCATCGGAGGATTTCCCCTCTAGTACTTTTCTGGGGACAACACAAAATTTGGGATTTTTTTTTTTACTTTTACTTTCAATTTCAATAAAAATGATAAACAGGACAAATTGAGAGGGTGGATCTCTTTAATAGGTGCACAGACAGAAATGAAGACCTAATAGGTGTTCTAATCCCTCTCCACTTTGATGGACACACCCCTTCTATACAGTCTCATAGGGAAACATGCACAGCTGAGGCTGTAAATCACCATCTGTGTGCTGGGGGGGGGTAGCTGCCTGAATCCGATCCGATCCCCTGGAGTGAAGTTGAGTGAGGGCAAGATGTCCCTCACTTGACACTATGCCTTTGGAAGACCGCAGCAATGTCAGACATCACTTCTAACAGCCCTAATGGGCCAATTTTTTTTAAGGTAAATATAAAATTACATTTTTTCTTTTATTTTTTAGCTTTTAAGTGTAAATGTGAGATTTGAGGTCTTTTTGACCCCAAATCTTGCATTAAAGAGGCCCTGTCCTGCTTATTTCTATTACAAGGGATGTTTACATTCCTTGTAATAGGAATAAAAGTGATAAAAAAAAATTTAAAAATTTTAAAGGGACAGTGTAAAATTAAAAAGTAAAATAAATAAGTAAAAACAAACAAATTTAAAGTGCCCTGTCCCTCCGGGCTCACGTGCAGCAGCATGCAGAAGCGAACGTATATGCAAGTTGCGCACGCAAATGTAAACAATGTTCAAACCACACACGTGAGGTATCGCTGCAATCGTTAGAGTGAGAGCAATAATCATAGTGCCAGACCTCCTCTGTAACTCTAAACATAGCAACCTTGTAACCTGCAAATTTTTTTAAAGCGTACCCTATGGGGATTTTTAAGTACTGTAGTTTGTCGCCATTCCACGAGCATGCACAATTTTAAAGCATGACGTTAGGTATCTATTTACTTGGCGTAACATCATCCTTCACATTATACAAAAAAATTGGGCTAACTTTACTGTTTTCTTAATTTTTTATAAAAAAAAATGGAGTTAGACTTACCGGTAACTCCTTTTCCAGTAATCTTCCAGGACAGCCATTGAGAGATGGAGTCCCTCCCATCGCCACAGGAAACACATTGCCACAGTTTAAAAGGCGGTCCCTCAGGTCCCTGGTCAGTCATTTACCAAGAACCAAAGGATGGAACTGAAAAACATAACCATAACAGGTAATAACATTAATTTGCCAACATAATTCAAGGGTGGGATCGTGCTGTCCTGGAAGACTACTGGAAAAGGAGTTACCGGTAAGTCTAATTACGGTTTTCCCCAGTCGTCTTCCAGGGCAGTCCTTGAGAGGATCCCCAAGGACCCCCAAGTACTCATCAGATCGGGGGGGGGGGGGAAACCACGGCTTGGAGGACTTTCTTCCCAAAAGCCTGATCCTGACTGGACATTTACAGTAACCTGTAAATTTTTTTAAAGCGTCGCTTGGTGTAACATCATCCTTCACATTATACAAAAAAATCGGGCTAACTTTATTGTTTTCTTAATTTTTTATTAAAAAAAAAAACGAAGTTAGACTTACCGGTAACTCCTTTTCCAGTAGTCTTCCAGGACAGCCCTTGAGAAAACATAACCATAACAGGTAATAACATTAATTCACCAACATAATTCAAGGGTAGGATCGTGCTGTCCTGGAAGACTACTGTAAAAAGAGTTACCGGTAAGTCTAACTCCAGTTTTCCCCAGTCATCTTCCAGGACAGCCCTTGAGAGGATCCCCAAGTACTCACCAGGTCGGGGGGTGGGGTGGGGGGGTGGCCACGGCTTGGAGGACTTTCCTCCCAAAAGCCTGATCCTGACTGGGCATTAAGTCTAGTCGATAATGCCTTGTAAAGATGGAGAAGCTTGACCATGTGGCTGCTTTACATATTTGTTCTGGGGTGGCACCAGGTCTTTCTGCCCAGGATGTCGAGAGTTCCCTTGTGGAGTGGGCTTTAACACCCCCAGGAGGATCTCTATTTATTGTTCTATAACCTTCTGTAATAGCTAACCTGATCCACCGAGCTAAAGGGACCATAGAAGCTTTTTTGTCCCTTACGTTGTCCAGAAAAAAAGGACAAAAAGTGAATCTGCAATTCTAAATGGTTTGGTTGCCTATAAGTACTCTAGGATACTCCGCCTCACATCTAGTAAATAAAATTGCTTCTCCTTTTCGTTTGAGGGGTTCTGACAGAATGAAGGTAGGACAATATCTTGTGAATTATGAAATTTAGATGCCACCTTTGGCAAGAACCCAGGGTCTGTCTTTAGGATGACACTGTCCTCAAAAATCTGAAGGAGAGAGCTTGAATCTCACTGACCCTACGGGCTGAAGTGATTGCCACGAGGAGCACTGTCTTAAATGTAATCAGCCTTAGAGAGGCCTCTGAGATAGGTTCAAACGGTGTCCCCAAAAAGGCCCTGAGGATGATCGATAGGTCCCAGGTTATGTTATCTCTGACCGGTTTGTGTCTAGTGATTGCCTCACAGAACCTAGTGATAAGGGGATCTTCCTATAAATGTTTCTCTAGGTACACATTTAGGGCAGCTATCTGAACTTTAATAGAACTAGGAGTTAACCCCCGGTCTATCCCTTCTTGGAGAAACTGTAGGATATTTGTTGTATCCTTGTTTACCTCACCCAACCAGATGTTAAACTTCCTCCAAACTTTTCAATAAATAGCTTGGCTGACTGGTTTCCGGCTCTGTAGTATGGTCTGAACAACTCTTTCTGTTAGGCCTTTGCTCCTCAGAATTTCTTTCTCAGTAACCATGCTGAAAGCTTCAGCATGGCTACTTGCGGATGTAAGAGAGGTCTCTATGACAGGAGATCTTGTCTGCAGGGAAGCCTCAGGGGAGGCTGGTCTGTCAACTTTAGTAAAGTTGTGAACCATGGCCTCTTGGGCCAAAATGGTGCCACTGGGATTAAACACGTTCCTTCTGCTAGAAACTTTGCTAGAACTCTCGGCATGAGGTGAAGCAGTGAAAACGCATAGGCCAAGTTGAAGGTCCAGGGGGTCTGTAAGGCATCTACCGCCAAGGGTTGATCTCCTGGGCATAGAGAGCAGAAACTGGGAACTTTTACATTCTCTTTGTTTGCAAATAGGTCCACTTCTGGTTTCCCCCAGTGAGCTGCTATGTGGTTGAAAACTTCCAGGTGCAGAGACCACTCTTGATTCGAAACTAGTTGTCGACTCAAGCAGTCTGCAGTGCTGTTATTCCCCCCCTTCAGGTGTATTGCAGAGATGGATTCTAGATTGGATTCTGCCCACTGAAATATGTGCTTGGCTACCAACATTAGCTGAGACTTCTGGTCCCTCCCTGCTTGTTCAAAAAGGCTAGTGCCGTCATATTGTCTGAGCGGACCTGTAGATGGTGACCCTGTACTGTGTCCTGAAATGCTAGTAGGGCTCTGAGGATAGCTGTTAGTTCCTTCCAATTGGAAGAGAATTGTTTCTCCTCTGGTGTCCACCTGCCCTGGGCCCAATATGAGTTGAGATGGGCTCCCCAACCCCAACTGCTCGCATCCGTGGTCAGTGTGGATGTGATAGGTCAGACCAAGAGTACCCGTTTGTTTAAATTTTCCATGTCCTTCCACCACCAGAGGGAACGTTTTACTTTGGTGGGGAACGAAACGTATTCTTTCAGATCTTTGTCCTTTAACTGTTCCAACAAAAACCTCTGAAGGTCTCTTTGGTGGAACCTGGCCCATTGTAAGGCCGGAATTGCTGCTGTCATAAGTCCTAATGCTGACATCACCTTTCTCACTGTACATTTGGTGCTGGTTTGAAGAAAGGACATCCTCTGCATCAGATTCAATATCTTTTCTTCCGGTAAGACTATCCTTTGATCTACAGATAGCATCTTGTAGCCCAAATACTGAATATTCTGTGTTGGAGTTGTTTTGGACTTTTCCCAAACTGATTATCCACCCCAATTGACTCAGACTGAGTTGTGTTAACTCTAAGGCCACTTTCACATGAGGCGGATCCGCTTCCACGGAGTCCGCCTCGGTCCGCCGTCTCAGCGGGAGATCTCTCCGTTGATCTCCGCTGAGCCGGCGGATGAAAGGTCCCTCTCTACTCACTGAGCGGGGAGGGGCTTGTCAAGTGCCGCTGCTGCCTATGGAGAGATCGAACGAAGACGGGCAGCATGTCCGTTTTCATCAGATCTTACCCGATCTGCCAGCGACGGATCCGAACGTAGAGGCATCCGTCTGCTTTTAGCGGATCGGACCGGGTCAGATGTCAGCGGACATGTCTCCGCTGACATCTGTCGCTCCATAGGCTAGCATGGAGCGCCCGTTCAGGTCCGCCGTCAAAACTGACAGGCGGACCTGAACGGTCCGACCGTGTGAAAGGGACCTAAGTCCTGACAAAGTTGTTTCTCCGAGTGGGCCATGAGGAGTGATTCATCTAGATATGGAATGATCGAGACTGACTGAAGTCTCAACTGAACCAGTACTTCTCCGAGAACCTTGGTAAAAATTCAGTCCGAAGGGAAGTGCTCTGCACTGAAGGTGATCAACTTTGGTGTCTATCTGAATCGCCATACAAAGAAATTTCTGGCATTCCTTCCTTAATGGGATATGCAGATAGGCACCCCTTAAATCCAGGGTAGCCATAAACAACTCTTTTTGGAGAAGATTCCTTATTGAGTAAATGGACTCCATCCGAAATCTTTTGTATCGAATGGAGAGGTTCAGGGGTCGGAGGTTTATGATTAATCTGAACTTCCCTGACGTTTTTTTTACCACAAAGACGTGCGAGTAAAAAACCACCCCCCTGTTCCTGAATAGGGACTGGTTTCAATACCTCTTGATCCACCATCTCCCCTATTAGTAATGGTAAGGCCCTGGCCTTTTCTGAGTGTCTTGGAGGTTTTGTCACTAGAAATTTTGAGGGTGAGTCGCTGTGAAATTCCAGCGCATAACCTCTTTTTAATATGTTTAAAACAAACTCGTTTGAGGTTATCTTTTCCCACTGCGGGAGAACATTTTTTAGTCGTCCTCCCGCAGGGACCCTGATGTCACTGGGGTTTGGGGTTCTAAATTGGGTGGTTAAAAAGTATACCCCCTTTTCCTTTCCCTTTTTGCCCTGTTCAGGAAGCCCCGGAGCGAGTGAAATTAAATGAAAAGGATAGCAAAGGGGCAGCATGACAGTGTGAGAAGGGTTGGCAACTACAGGGTTAAGGAGTACTTTTTGGTTTGAAGCCCTTCTCTGTTTTTGAGGGTTCTGTTGAAGGACAAAAAAACCTTTGAAAGTTTTTCTCTTTAGTGGGGAAAGTTTTCAATTTATCCGCCGTTCTTTCTAAGGCAGTATCTAATTCAGGGCCGAAGACTAAGTCTCCAGTAAAGGGGACACTACACAGGTGTGTCTTGGACGCCGTGTCTCCCCCCCAAGTTTTCATCCAGACTGACCTTCTGGCTGCGACAGAAAGTGCCGCAGTCTTATGCCGCGTACCCACGAGCGGAATTTTGTTGTGCTGGACGGTACCCGAGCCCAAAGGAAAAATGGTAAGACTTTCCTGGAGCCGACGGATAGGACCCAGTCCCCCGTGCGGTCTCCACTCCCTTCAGGTAGCCCCTGAGAGATGAAGTCCCTCTCCTGGTTCCTCAGTAACATTTTCCTCCGGTGGAGGAAACACAAATGACTGACCAGGGACCGCCTTTTGAACTGTGGCAATGTGTTTCCTGTGGCGATGCGAGGGACTCCATCTCTCAAGGGCTGTCCGGGAAGACGACTGGGGAAAGTGCATTTTTCCCCAAACAATTGCGTTTGTAAGACCGCTGTGCAAATACAGCCTTACATAAAGTATTGCAACAATCTTCATTTTATTCTCTAGGGTCTCTGCTAAAAAAATTTAATGTTTGGGGACTCTAAGTCTTTTTCTAGTAAAAAATACTGATTTTAACTTGTAAACAACAAATGTCAGAAATAGGCCCGGTCCTTAATTGGCTACAATGCACAGCTGTACCAGATTTTGCACTCTGCAGCTTCAGTAAATCAACCCCTATGAGTCATTCAGACTCACACAGAAAGCAGACAGAAATCACACTCAGTGCTTTGAATTGAGGCATGTGCACGCTATAACGGGATATGCTTTGTTCATTTTTCATTTTAGAAGTTTTCAACCACTGTAAGGGCTCACGCACACAGTGAAGTTGAAAACCTTTTCCGAATGCTGGAAACTTGACAGCTGGAAATCGACAGTGAAAAAAAATCCATTTTGCAGCTTTTACATACCAAGTTTATGCGAGTTTAGCAGAGGTTAGAAACATTTTTTAGAGATAACCTCAGGAGACCCTCCCAAATGCCCACAATGCATGAAAAATGAGTATTATTAACCACTTCAATACAAGGCACTTTCAACCCCCTGAGGCTCTGATGAAGAAGGAATACCTTCGAAACGCGTCAGCCAGCAGCGGTTCCACTCCCCAGGACACAGAGACTGCAATCAGTAGATAGACTGCCATACGTCAAAGACCTTTCTAGGCGTTTATGTCTCCCGCTTTTGTGAGTAGTTTTCATTATGTTTTCTGAATAAATGTACCATAAGATAATGCACTAGGCTGGTGCGCCCTCTTTTCTTTGTGTTTTTGTCTACTACTAGGATATCCCTATCCTGGAGGGCAGCAAGGCCGAAAGCTAATATCCAAATTGATCGTGTGATCATCTAGCCAACACACCTGTGCGCAGGAGTATTTGTTTCTTCTGTAGTACTATACTTTCAACCCCCTTCCTGCCCAGTCCAATTTTCAGCTTTCAGCGCTGTCGCATTTTGAATGACAATTGCGCGGCCATGCAACACTGTACCCAAACAAAATGTTTATAATTTTTTTCCCACAAATAGAGCTTTCTTTTGGTGGTATTTTATCACCACTGGGGTTTTTATTTGTTGCGCTCCAACTAAAAAAAAAAAACGGAAAACTGTGTAAATAAGTAAGTTTTCTCCTTCACTGTTGAGGCTGCACTGACGGGCACTGATGAGGCAGTACTGATTGGCATTGATGAGGTGGCACTGATGATGAGGGACTTATATGCAGCACTGATGGGCACTGATAGGTGGCACTGATAAGCAGCGCTGATGGGCACTCGTAGGTGTCACTGATAGGTGGCAAAGATAAGTAGCATGGATGGGCACTCATAGGTGGCACTTATAGGTGGCACTGGTGAGCACTGTTGGGTGGCACTGATCAGGAGGCACTGACAGGCAATCACTGATGGGCACTGATTGGCATCCCTGGTGGGATCACCTCGTGGTCTCCAGTGGGCATGCTCGATGGGTCTGCACTGATAATCAATGCACTAATTATCAGCGCAGACTCTCCCTGTCAAGAGAGCAGCCGATCGACTCTCCTCTACTCGCGTCTGTCAGTGCAAGTAGAGGAAAAGCCGATAAACGGCTCTTCCTGTTTACACTGTGATCAGCTGTGATTGAACATAGCTGATCACATGGTAAAGAGCCTCCGCCAGAGGCTCTTTACCAGGATCGGAGATGCAGTGTGTCAGACTGAGACACCACACCACCGATTGCCACGAGCACGCGCTAGCAGCTTATCCTGCTGGACGCCATACGACGCCCAGTCAGGATAATACAACCACTTTGCGCCCCTCATTTTGCTATGTGGCGGGTGGGAAGTGATTAACTATTTCAGCCATTCTGTGAGAGAAGAGAGAGCAGTAACAGTAGATGCTGTAGATGTCGTATTTTTGTGTTTTCACTATGGATCCCATCATGAGTATGTGCGAGGAAATGCTCCTTATGTTGCTGAGGCTCCAAAGACATAGAAAATTGTGTAATGCCCCGTACACACGGTCAGACATTGATCGGACATTCCGACATCAAAATCCATTGGATTTTTTCCGACAGATGTTGGCTCAAACTTGTCTTGCATACACACGGTCGCACAAAGTTGTCGGAAAATCCGATCGTTCTGAACGCGGTGACGTAAAACACGTACGTCGGGACTATAAACGGGGCAGTAGCCGATAGCTTTCGTCTCTTAATTTATTCTGAGCATGCGTGGCACTTTGTGCGTCGGATTTGTCTACGCACGATCGGAATTTAAAGGAGCGGATTTTGTTGTCGGAAAATTTTATAGCCTGCTCTCAAACTTTGTGTGTCGGAAATTCCAACGGAAAAAGTCAGACGGAGTCCACACACGATCGGAATTTCCGACAACACAATCCAATCGCACTTTCTCTGTCGGAAAATCCGACCGTGTGTACAGGGCATAAGAGGACCAGAGTTTGTTGCTAATCAACTCATCCATTAATGCCGGCAACAGCATGTGGTAAAATTTGTGTCATTTCAACATTTTTATATGTTCAAAAATGATATGTTATAACAGCGAATGAATATCGAAACACTGATCCTCAATCGGGCCAAACAGAAGCGGGTGTGAGACCCGTTTTCCAAAAGGACAGGCAATCCTATTGGACGCCTAGGAAAAGGGAGGAGGATCACGCTAGGACGCGCTACAGCCGCCCGTAAAACACACTGCGGCCGCCCACCGGACACGCTGCCCGCCCGCCCGTCCGCTACCTAGATGGGGTAAGTGCCAGGCTTACCCGTCCATCTAACCAGGGCCGCCCCCAAGAAAAAAACCCCACCAGCCGCCACTGGTGAGATCTATAAATGGACTTCACAATTTTTATGCATATTATAATTTAAATGAAGACTTATTTATTTGTTTATTCACTATGGTGATTTATAATATGTAATTTTTTGATATAAGGATGCGGTTCCTTTGTTTCTTTTTCACTTTATAGGTGTTTTTTTTACACTTTACAACACGCAGCTCTTTATTGTGGCTTGTTAGTTTTTTGGTTACTGTTTTTCGTGGGTTTGGAACCTACTGGTTCCTATATTTTTATACTCTAATACTCTAATGATACTTGGTCTACTATGTCTATAATTAGGCTCATAGGTGTGCGCAGACTATTGCATTAGGGTGTGCACCCTTAAGCTCCAACACACATGCGTGTGCAGGTGTCTACATATATATGACCCCAGCACATTGATCTCCCTGCCGCCACAGTGTAAGAGAAGAGCATAAACACTTCTCTTATGACAGAGCCGGTAAGAGGGAGATCTTTCCCCTATTTCTGCTGCTACACAGAGCGATAACACTAATGTGCACAGGGTGATTTGGGTGTGCCTGGGCACACCCAGCACACCCTGTGCACACGCCTATGATTAGGCTATAGAGATAGTAATGTGGGGGGCCTGCTTTCTCTGGGCTCCGTGGCTCCTCCCAGACTATATAGTACAGACTCCTTCCATCCTTGAAGTACATTGGCAGCGACTGGCATTGCCTTGCTAGCAGACTGGTGCTTTCCCCAAGAGCACGCTGCAGTAAATTAGACTAACCTCATGGACAAACATAATTAACAGTCACCATAACTCAAATCCACCAGCGTCATAATTATTCTGCCGAGGAATGGCCTTGCCCACCCAAGTCGTTTCACTTAGCCCCTCGCTGTCCTCCCCCCCCCCCCGCCATAAAACGCAGAGAGGAACGCGGAAAAAAGGGAAACAACAGCTACAAGCCAATGCCTTAAATTAAATTTCAAAACAGTTTAATTGCTTAATTGCTCAGTTATTTTGTGCAGTTTATTAAGAGAGCCATCGCATAGGCAGCCACCGTGCCGGCAGTGCAGAAAATTGACATTTCAGCCGCAGGGAATTGAGCGGAGTGCGCACGCCGTCCGTACCCAGAAATACTTTCCAAACTAATTGAACAGACGTTGCGTTAACTCATGTGTGCCGTTATTTTATTTATTTATTTCTTCTTCTTTTTTTTTTTTTTCCAGCCTTTTAATTCTCGTCGTTGGCCTGCGTGGCTGCCGGGTTCTGTGGCCTGGAAAGCCGTCAGTTCATGCTAGGGCGCAATTAATGCGAGAGAACATCTCCGATCGGATTTGTGGAGGCGTGGGAGGACAGGCGCTGCCTAATGTCACCGTTTTTTGGGAGTAGAGCGCACGGGTGGCCTGAAACCAATTCTGTGACCTTCAGAAAAAAAAAAAAAAAGACTTTGAAAGTTTTGCATCCAGGTGAAAAGTGGAAGAGAAAAAAAAAATCCTTTGTTTCAGAGAGCTATTCATTAATAATACAAAAAGTACAGGGAATGCAATTTAAAATACTGCTAATGCAACTTTTGGAAGGCCAATCAGGATCTTCTAGGGTTGCGACCTGTCCAGGATTCACCCGAACAGTCCGGGTTTTCAATCATGTGTCCGGGTTTCAGTCCACCTGAATCCCGGACAAATTATTCAGACAGAAATGTGGCTCAGAACAGGGCTTGGCAGGAGGGTGAGGGGGCACTATGTGCGCTGCATTACTATTCTCTTTGGAGTGCCCAAAGGTGTCCCAGGTCTGTTACAATCCTACAGTGCAGGGATATGCAATTAGCCGACCTCCAGCCGTTGCAAAACTACAAGTCCCATCATGCCTCTGGGTGTCATGCTTGTGGCTGTCGGAATCTTGCTATGCCTGATGGGACTTGTAGTTCCGCAACAGCTGGAGGTCCGCTAATTGCATATCCCTGCTATAGTGTATACTAAAACAAAAGAAATTGACTGTGGGCCGCTAAAGTGTTCAGGTTTGGCTTGAAGAAAAAGTGGCAACCCTAGGATCTTCTGCTTCACAATGTGCAGCCAATCTGTTTTCAGACCCTCGGTGCTGGAGGGGAGAAATACAGGCAGCTTATACAAAGTGACATCTACATTGTATTGTCAAAAGTATTGGGACACCTGTCTTTACACGCACATGAACTTTAATGGCATCCCAGTCTTAGTCCATAGGGTTCAATATTGAGTTGGCCCACCCTTTGCAGCTATAACAGCTTCAACTCTTCGGGGAAGGCCGTCCACAAGGTCTAGGAGTGTGTCTATGGGAATGTTTGACCATTCTTCCAGAAACGCTTTTGTGAGGTCAGGCACTGATGTTGGAGGAGAAGACCTGGCTCGCAGTCTCTGCTCTAATTCATCCCAAAGGTGTTTTATCAGGTTGAGGTCAGGACTCTGCACAGGCCAGTCAAGGTCCTCCACCCCAAACTCGCTCATCCATGTCTTTATGGACCTTGCTTTGTGCACTGGTCCAAATCATTTGGTGGAGGGGGGATTATGGTGTGGGGTTGTTTTTCAGGGGTTGGGTTTGGCCCCTTAGTTCAAGGGAAGGGAACTCTTAAGGCATCAGCATACCAAGATATTTTGGGCAATTTTATGCTCCCAACTTTGTAGGAACAGTTTGGGGATGGCCCTTTCCTGTTCGAACATGACTGTGCACCAGTGCACAAAGCAAGGTCCATAAAGACATGGATGGGCAAGTTTAGGGTGGAGGAAATTGACCAGCCTGCACAGAGTCCTGACCTCAACCCAATAGAACACCTTTGGGATGAATTAGAGCGGAGACTGTGAGCCAGGCCTTCTCGTCCAACATCAGTGCCTGACCTCACAAATACGCTTCTGGAAGAATAGTCAAACATTCCCATAGACGCACTCCTAAACCTTGTGGACAGCCTTCCCAGGAGAGTTGAAGCTGTTATAGCTGCAAAGGGTGGGCCAACTCAATATTGAACCCTACGGACTAAGACTGGGATGCCATTAACGGTCATGTGCGTGTAAAGGCGTCCCAATACTTTTGACAATATAGTGTATGTAACAGCTCCTTAACCGCTTGACCTCCAGAAGGTTTTACCCCTTTCATGACCAGACCATTTTTTGCTATTTGGCACTGTGCTACTTTAACTGACAATTGCGCTGTCATGCAACGCTGTACACAGGTGAAATTTTTCATTTTTTTTTTTCAAACAAATACTGCTTTCTTTTGGTGGTATTTGATCACCACGTTTTTTTTTTTTTAATTATATAAACGAAAAAAGAGAACATTCAGAAAAAAAAATATATTTTTTTCTACTTTCTGTTATAAAACATATTCAATAAAATCTAATTTCTTCATACATTTAGCCCAAAAGGTTTTCTGCTAAATGTCTTTGGTAAAACAAAATCCCAAAGTGTATATTAATTGGTTTCGGTTGCAGGTGCAGCGTCTACAAACTATGGTGTATATACTGGAATTATAGACGCTATCGTTGTAATGGCGGTGGGACTGTGACAGAGTGGCGGGCAATCTAGTGCTAACTGACACTGGCTGGGAGGGTCACTAACTGACTAACTTCCATTGACATCGCTAGTGACACTAATACAGTGATCAGTGATAATACTGTACACTGTACTAATGACACTGGCTGGGAAGAGGCCAATGTGTAATATGTGCTGCATTTACTTACTGATCTGGCTGTTTTTTCTCCCTGCGTTTCAGGGGGAAGAAACAGACAGATTGCTGTCCTCTGTACACAGAGTTTTGTGTGTTTGGTGAACACAGAGCTCTGTGCTGTGATTGGACACAGCCGATCAGAAGGTTTTAGCCAAAATCTGCTGCCAAATATGTGCTGTGTCCAATCACAGCCTGGGTTAGCAGAAAGCTGACAAGGTACGAGGGTTCTTCAAAAGGTTTCCGTACTTTTTAAAATATTTAATAGAGTTTAAAAAAGTGCGGAAACGTTTTGAAGTACCCTCGTACATTGCCGAGCCTGCGCCTGCCACCCGCTCGCTGTATATTTACTATGAGCGGTCAGCAGGTAGTTAACCGCTTGCCGACCGGCTCACGCCGATATACGTCGGCAGAAGGGCACGTACAAGCAGATTAACGTACCTGTACGTTGCCCTTTAAGAAGCGGTTTGCGGGTGCGCGCCGCCACGAGCTCCGTGAGTGTGATCGCGGGTCCCGCGGACCCGATGTCTTTGGGGATACCCGCGATCGTCTCACAGAGAGGAAGGACGGGGAAAGGATGATGTAAACAAGCATTTCCCCGTTCTGCCTAGTGACAGGACACTGATCACCGCTCCCTGTAATCAGGAGCGGTGATCAGTGTCGTGTCACAGATAGCCCCTCCCCCCCCACAGTTAGAATCACTCCCTAGGACACACTTAACCCCTTCACTGCCCCCTAGTGGTTAAAACCTTCACTGCCAGTCACATTTACAGAGTAATCAATGCATTTTTAACCACTTGACGACCGCCTCACGCCGATGTACGTCGGCAAAGTGGCACGGACAGGCAAAATCACGTACAGGGTACGTGATTTGCCTTCCGCGGGTGGGGGGTCCGATCGGACCCCCCCCCCGGTGCCCGAGGCGGTCGTCGTTTGTCCAGCGGCGATCGGTGATGAGGGGGAGACCATCCGTTCGTGGCCCCCCCCTCGCGATCGCCGCCGGCCAATGAGAATCTTCCTTTGCTGCTGTATGCTAAACAGCAGCAAAGGAAATGATGTCATCTCTCCTCGGCTCGGTAATTTCCGTTCCGGCCCGAGGAGAGAAGACTGTAATGTGAGTGCACCAACACACACACACACAGTAGAACATGCCAGGCACACAAAACACCCCGATCCCCCCCCCGATCGCCCCCCGATCCCCCCCCAATCACCCCCCCCCCCCCTGTCACAAACTGACACCAGCAGTTTTTTTTTTTTTTTTTTTCTGATTACTGCATAGTGTCAGTTTGTGACAGTAAGTGTGTTAGGGCAGTTAGTATTACCCCCCTTTAGGTCTAGGGTACCCCCCTAACCCCCCCTAATAAAGTTTTAACCCCTTGATCACCCCCTGTCGCCAGTGTCACTAAGCGATCATTTTTCTGATCGCTGTATTAGTGTCGCTGGTGACGCTAGTTAGTGAGGTAAATATTTAGGTTCGCCGTCAGCGTTTTATAGCGACAGGGACCCCCATATACTACCTAATAAATGTTTTAACCCCTTGATTGCCCCCTAGTTAACCCTTTCACCACTGATCACCGTATAACTGTTACGGTTGACGCTGGTTAGTTTGTTTATTTTTTATAGTGTCAGGGCACCCGCCGTTTATTACCGAATAAAGGTTTAGCCCCCCGATCGCCCGGCGGTGATATGCGTCGCCCCAGGCAGCGTCAGATTAGCGCCAGTACCGCTAACACCCACGCACGCAGCATACACCTCCCTTAGTGGTATAGTATCTGAACGCATCAATATCTGATCCGATCAGATCTATACTAGCGTCCCCAGCAGTTTAGGGTTCCCAAAAACGCAGTGTTAGCGGGATCAGCCCAGATACCCGCTAGCACCTGCGTTTTGCCCCTCCGCAAAACAGCGTTCGCAGAGTCAGGCCTGATCCCTGCGATCGCTAACAGTTTTTTGGTAGCGTTTTGGTGAACTGGCAAGCACCAGCGGCCTAGTACACCCCGGTCGTAGTCAAACCAGCACTGCAGTAACACTTGGTGACGTGGCGAGTCCTATAAGTGCAGTTGAAGCTGGTGAGGTGGCAAGCACAAGTAGTGTCCCGCTGCCACCAAAAAGACAAACACAGGCCCGTCATGCCCATAGTGCCCTTCCTGCTGCATTCGCCAATCCTAATTGGGAACCCACCGCTTCTGCAGCGCCCGTACTTCCCCCATTCACATCCCCAACCAAATGCAGTCGGCTGCATGAGAGGCATTTTTATGTCCTCCCGAGTACCCCTACCCAACGAACCCCCCAAAAAAGATGTCGTGTCTACAGCAAGCGCGGATATAGGCGTGACACCCGCTATTATTGTCCCTCCTGTCCTGACAATCCTGGTCTTTGCATTGGTGAATGTTTTGAACGCTACCATTCACTAGTAGAGTATTAGCGTAGGGTACAGCATTGCACAGACTAGGCGCCATTTCACAGGGTCTCCCAAGATGCCATCGCATTTTGAGAGACCCGAACCTGGAACCGGTTACCGTTATAAAAGTTAGTTACAAAAAAAGTGTAAAAAAAAATATGAAATAAAAAAAAATAGTTGTTGTTTTATTGTTCTCTCTCTCTCTATTCTCTCTCTCTATTGTTCTGCTCTTTTTTACTGTATTCTATTCTGCAATGTTTTATTGTTATTGTTATTGTTATTATGTTTTATCATGTTTGTTTTTCAGGTGTGTAATTATTTACACTTTACTGTGCTTTATTGTTAACCATTGTTAACCATTTTTTTGTCTTCAGGTACGCCATTCACGACTTTGAGTGGTTATACCAGAATGATGCCTGCAGGTTTAGGTATCATCTTGGTATCATTCTTTTCAGCCAGCGGTCGGCTTTCATGTAAAAGCAATCCTAGCGGCTAATTAGCCTCTAGACTGCTTTTACAAGCCGTGGGAGGGAATGCCCCCCCCCCCCACCGTCTTCCGTGTTTTTCTCTGGCTCTCCTGTCTCAACAGGGAACCTGAGAATGCAGCCGGTGATTCAGCCAGCTGACCATAGAGCTGATCAGAGACCAGAGTGGCTCCAAACATCTCTATGGCCTAAGAAACCGGAAGCTACGAGTATTTCATGACTTAGATTTCGCCGGATGTAAATAGCGCCATTGGGAAATTGGGGAAGCATTTTATCATACCGATCTTGGTGTGGTCAGATGCTTTGAGGGCAGAGGAGAGATCTAGGGTCTAATAGACCACAATTTTTTCAAAAAAGAGTACCTGTCACTACCTATTGCTATCATAGGGGATATTTACATTCCCCGAGATAACAATAAAAATGATTAAAAAAAAAAAAATGAAAGGAACAGTTTAAAAGTAAGATTAAAAAAGCAAAAAAATAATAAAGAAAAAAAAACAAAAAAAAAAAAACACCCCTGTCGCCCCCTGCTCTCGCGCTAAGGCGAACGCAAGCGGCGGTCTGTCGTCAAACGTAAACAGCAATTGCACCATGCATGTGAGGTATCACCGCGAAGGCCAGATCGAGTGCAGTAATTTTTCCAGTAGACCTCCTCTGTAAATCTAAAGTGGTAACCTGTAAAGGCTTTTGAAGGCTTTTAAACATGTATTTATTTTGTTGCCACTGCACGTTTGTGCGCAATTTTAAAGCATGTCATGTTTGGTATCCATGTACTCGGCCTAAGATCATCTTTTTTATTTCATCAAACATTTGGGCAATATAGCGTGTTTTAGTGCATTAAAATTAAAAAAAGTGTGTTTTTTCCCCAAAAAATGCGTTTGAAAAATCGCTGCGCAATTACTGTGTGAAAAAAAAAAAATGAAACACCCACCATTTTAATCTGTAGGGCATTTGCTTTAAAAAAATATATAATGTTTGGGGGTTCAAAGTAATTTTTTTGCAAAAAAAAAAAACTTTTTCATGTAAACAATAAGTGTCAGAAAGGGCTTTGTCTTCAAGTGGTTAGAAGAGTGGGTGATGTGTGACATAAGCTTCTAAATGTTGTGCATAAAATGCCAGGACAGTTCAAAACCCCCCCAAATGACCCCATTTTGGAAAGTAGACACCCCAAGCTATTTGCTGAGAGGCATGTCGAGTCCATGGAATATTTTATATTGCGACACAAGTTGCGGGAAAGAGACAAATTTTTTTTTTTTTTTTTTGCACAAAGTTGTCACTAAATGATATATTGCTCAAACATGCCATGGAAATATGTGAAATTACACCCCAAAATACATTCTGCTGCTTCTCCTGAGTACGGGGATACCACATGTGTAAGACTTTTTGGGAGCCTAGCCACGTACGGGACCCCGAAAACCAAGCACCGCCTTCAGGCTTTCTAAGGGCGTGAATTTTTGATTTCACTCTTCACTGCCTATCACAGTTTCGGAGGCCATGGAATGCCCAGGTGGCACAAAACCCCCCCAAATGACCCCATTTTGGAAAGTAGACACCCCAAGCTATTTGCTGAGAGGTATAGTGAGTATTTTGCAGACCTCACTTTTTGTCACAAAGTTTTGAAAATTGAAAAAAGAAAAAAAAAATGTTTTTTCTTGTCTTTCTTCATTTTCAAAAACAAATGAGAGCTGCAAAATACTCACCATGCCTTTCAGCAAATAGCTTGGGGTGTCTACTTTCCAAAATGGGGTCATTTGGGGGGGTTTTGTGCCACCTGGGCATTCCATGGCCTCCGAAACTGTGATAGGCAGTAAAGAGTGAAATCAAAAATTTTCACCCTTAGAAATCCTGAAGGCGGTGCTTGGTTTTCGGGGTCCAGTACGCGGCTAGGCTCCCAAAAAGTCCCACACATGTGGTATCCCCATACTCAGGAGAAGCAGCTAAATGTATTTTGGGGTGCAATTCCACATAGGCCCATGGCCTGTGTGAGCAATATATCATTTAGTGACAACTTTATGAAAAAAAAAAAAAAAAAAAAGTGTCACTTTCCCGCAACTTGTGTCAAAATATAAAATATTCCATGGACTCAATATGCCTCTCAGCAAATAGCTTGGGGTGTCTACTTTCCAAAATGGGGTCATTTGGGGGGGTTTTGTGCCACCTGGGCATTCCATGGCCTCCGAAACTGTGATAGGCAGTGAAGAGTGAAAGCAAAAATTTACACCCTTAGAAATCCTGAAGGCGGTGATTGGTTTTCGGGGCCCCGTACGCGGCTAGGCTCCCAAAAAGTCCCACACATGTGGTATCCCCATACTCAGGAGAAGCAGCAGAATGTATTTTGGGGTGCAATTCCACATAGGCCCATGGCCTGTGTGAGCAATATATCATTTAGTGACGACTTTTTGTAAATATTTTTTTTTTTTTTTTTTTGTCATTTTTCAATCACTTGGGACAAAAAAAATAAATATTCAATGGGTTCAACATGCCTCTCAGCAATTTCCTTGGGGTGTCTACTTTCCAAAATGGGGTCATTTGGGGGGGTTTTGTACTGCCCTGCCATTTTAGCACCTCAAGAAACGACATAGGCAGTCATAAACTAAAAGCTGTGTAAATTCCAGAAAATGTACCCTAGTTTGTAGACGCTATAACTTTTGCGCAAACCAATAAATATACGCTTATTGACATTTTTTTTACCAAAGACATGTGGCCGAATACATTTTGGCCTAAATGTATGACTAAAATTTAGTTTATTGGATTTTTTTTATAACAAAAAGTAGAAAATATCATTTTTTTTCAAAATTTTCGGTCTTTTTCCGTTTATAGCGCAAAAAATAAAAACCGCAGAGGTGATCAAATACCATCAAAAGAAAGCTCTATTTGTGGGAAGAAAAGGACGCAAATTTCGTTTGGGTACAGCATTGCATGACCGCGCAATTAGCAGTTAAAGCGACGCAGTGCCAAATTGGAAAAAGACCTCTGGTCCTTAGGCAGCATAATGGTCCGGGGCTCAAGTGGTTAATTGCACTGATCACTGTATAAATGTGAATAAATGTGGTTCCAAAATCGCGCTAAAAGTGTCCGATGTGTCCGTCATAATGAGGCAGTCACGGTAAAAATCGCTGATCTCCGCCATTACTAGTGAGAAGAAAATTATTAATAAAAATGCCATAAAACTATCCCCTATTTTGTAGACGCTATAACTTTTGCGCAAACCAATCAATAAACGCTTATTGCAGTTTCTTTAACCAAAAATATGTAGAAGAATACATATTGGCCTAAACTGAGGAAATTTTTTTTTTTATATATATATATTTTTGGGGGATATTTATTATAGCAAGAAGTAAAAAAAATACGTTTTTTTCAAAATTGTCGCTATTTTCTTTTTTAAACAGCAGAGGTGATCAAATACCACCAAAAGAAAGCTCTATTTGTGGGCAAAAAAGGAACGTCAATTTTGTTTGGGAGCCACGTCGCACGACCGCGCAATTGTCAGTTAAATCGACGCAGTGCCGAATCGCAAAAAGTGCTCTGGTCTTTGGGCAGCCAAATGGTCGGAGGCTTAAGTGGTTAAAGAGGAACTGCAGTCTGCTCACATAATTTTTATTAAAAAAAAACGTTGCCATTCTGAAGCTTCCCTCCAACCGCGTTGCATATTATTTTATATATAATGTGATTCTGTACTTGCCAAATATGCTGCAGAAATCTCCCTCCACTGAGTCTGGCTGCAGCCATTTTAACTGTGGGCCGCTGAAGCTGCAGACTGTTCACTTCCTGGATTTACACAGACACACAGAGGCACAACTTCAGCTCTGCAGCTCTCATTGGCCCTCTTATGACTCATCCACCCTCCCTTCCTGGCAAACTTTCACGAGAGTGAGAGAGAGCTGTGCATGATGTCATTAGCCTAAACTAATGACCAGACAAGAAACAGAACATGGGCTGTATAAGGGATTTACTGGCAGAAACGCTGACTCGCTGTACTGTATTCATGGGGGAAAAGCACTGTCACTGAAGGATGGGACTACAGAACACCCCCTTCCCTCCTCATCACCATAACATGGGGGGGGGGTCTGTAGTTATCAGAGATAGCTGGGATAGCTGTGCTGCACAGGAAGTGATCAGCTGAGAAGATTTCTGGCAGGATCAACAGGTATTTTTTTTTGCACATATGGAAGAGATAATAAAACACTTTTAGTAAAATATTGAACAGACCAAAAGAAATGTATTGTTTGGGTTCTTATACAGATGAATACATTTAATGCTCCGGTCTGCTGACGGTGTGCTCACAGACGCTGCTGTCCACAGTGCTGAAATACGACTTCCCTTTATAATAGAATGATACAAAGTCATTCCAGGCCATCTGCTGTGTAGAAACATTCTCCAAATAGTTGGATAAATGGAGATCATTTAAGTCGCTAAACCCCTTGGTTTAGTCTTCCAGGACTTAAGTAAAATAGGGTTCAATTCATTAACGTTTACCGCATGCAATAACGTGGTCATGTGACTCATTTTGCATACGGTAAATTAGGTCCAATTCAGCAAAAAAAAAAAAAAAAGTGGTATTTACTGCAAAATGAACAATGTGCTGGTAAATATCCTTTAAATAGCTCTTAAAGTGATTGTAAAGTCTTGTTTTTTTTTTTGTTTGTTTTTTTTGGTTAAAAATAAATATACTTCCCTGCTCTGTGAAGTTGGTTTTGTGCAGGGCAGCCCTGATCCTCCTCTTCTCTGGTCCCCCTTCGCTGCTCCTGGCCCCTCCCTCCTGTCGAGTGCCCCCACAGCGAGCAGCTTGCTATGGGGGCACCCAAGCCGAGTCACAGCTCCGTGTGTCCATTCAGCCCCACCCCCTCTCTCTTCTGATTGGCTCACTGAATTTGATTGACAGCAGCGGGAGCCAATGGCGCCGAGCTGTCGTCTCAGCCAATCAGGACAGAGAGTCTCGGGCAGCCAAGGACGCCTACAACATCGCTGGATAGAGCTGAGGCTCAGGTAAGTATTAGGGGGGGGGGGGCTGCTGCAAACAGAAGGTTTTTTATCTTAATGCAGAGAATAAAAAAACCTTTCACACTGAGGAGTTTTTCAAGCGCTTTTGCATTAAAAAACGCACCAGAAAAGCTCACGAAAACGGCCTCCCATTAAAATCAATGGATGCTTTCACACTGGGGCGGAGCGCTGGCGGGGAGGTGAAAAAACTCCTGCAAGCAGTATCTTTGGAGCATGTTTGGAAAGCTAAATAAAAGCTCCTGAAAAGCGCCTCTCTCCAATGAAATGAGTGGGAAGCACCTGAAAAGCGCCCCTCTCCATTGAAATGAGTGGGAAGCACCTGAAAAGCGCCCCTCTCCATTGAAATGAGTGGGAAGCACCTGAAAAGTGCCCCTCTCCATTGAAATGAGTGGGAAGCACCTGAAAAGCGCCCCTCTCCATTGAAATGAGTGGGAAGCACCTGAAAAGCGCCCCTCTCCATTGAAATGAGTGGGAAGCACCTGAAAAGCGCCTCTCTCCATTGAAATGAGTGGGAAGCACCTGAAAAGCGCCCCTCTCCATTGAAATGAGTGGGAAGCACCTGAAAAGCGCCCCTCTCCATTGAAATGAGTGGGAAGCACCTGAAAAGCGCCCCTCTCCATTGAAATGAGTGGGAAGCACCTGAAAAGCGCCCCTCTCCATTGAAATGAGTGGGAAGCACCTGAAAAGCACCCCTCTCCATTGAAATGAGTGGGAAGCACCTGAAAAGCACTTCAAAATGGTTCTTGCAGCGGTTTCTAAAGTCACATGACCGTCAAAAAAAAAGCGCGCCGCCAACTCCTCAAAAGCGATTGAAAAGTGTTCAATGTTTTATAGGCAGTTTTCAAGCGCCTCTGTGTGAAAGGGGTCCAATTAACAAATGGACCAGAGAGTAATAAAAACATGCAATATTTATCACTAGGGTTTTGCTGGCGGTATCACATGCATATTAGTCAAAAAACAGTGTGGGGGGTCGGGGGACCCCCTCGCTGTTTTTTGACAAATAGCTGGTCGCTAAGGAGGGTTCCTCGCTGACAGCTGAATGTAAAAAAATGCCAACAATAAAAATGATGAAAAAAAAAAACTGCATGGGGTCCCCCCCTCCCAATGCATATCAGACCCTTTGGGTCTGGTATGAATTTTAAGTTGAACCCAATGCCGAAAAAAAAAGGGCATGGGGGCCCCCCAAAATACATACCAGACCCTTGTCCGAGCATGCAGCCTGGCAGGTCAGGAAAGGAGGGGGGAAGAGTGAGTGCCCCGCTCCTCCTGAACCACAAGAGGCCACATGCCCTCAACATAGGGGAAGGTTGTGGGGGGGTGCAGGCAGGGGGTTTATTGGAATCTGTCAGCTCCCTTTAACAAGGGGACCCCCATATACCGCCCCCCATGTGAATGAGTATGGAGTACATTGTGGAGAGGGATGATGATGCTGGGTGTCGATGGGAACTCGGTGGGATGGCCAGTGAGTGGATTCGGTGGAACGGCCAGTGGGCAGGCCCTGGGGCATGTTGGTGGTCAGGCCCCGGGGGGCCCAGTCTTAAATCTGTGTAAGGGGCCCAAAAATTTCTGATGGCTGCTCTGTCTGTAGGTACAGTGGAGGAGTGAGTGTAGCCACCCAGGGATCACCAGGGGAAAAAAAAGAAAAAAAAAGCATAGAAAAGAAAACAAATGCAGCCACAACATCTAAGAACTGATAAGCTGCAATATAATACATTTTTGCTCTTGGCTTTAGATAAACTTTAAATAAAAACTGCAAAGTAGACACAAAATAAATGAGTTTCCTCTACGAAAAGAACAGTTTGCAGACACTCGCTAGATACAGATTTTCTTTTTCTATCAGCCATGCCCTGACCTATATTTGTGCTGCAATCAGAGTTGCAGGTCCGATGATTGCTTGGCGGAGAGCGCACAACGCGGGAGGCGAGGGGCCCTGGAGGTGGTACGGGGACACGGAGCTGGGAGCCCGTTCTCCGCTCTAACAAGGAGCGACCTTCCATACCTCCACCATTCGTTCTCCGCTTCTTTCTGAAATTCAAATCAGACACCTAATGCGACAGCTTGGTGGGGAAACATATTGCGTTCCTATTTAAGGGGAAATGGCTTATGACGGCGGCCGGGGGAACCATATATCACTGCTTGTAAAAAATGGTAATTTCTCCCAACAGTGATAGGCTACTGCCTAATAGCCTATCCATAACCATTACACTTTGATTCTGTATTATAGGTGGAAGGTTTACCGCCATCTTCTGATTGGCTTCCAGGTGGGTTTTTTTACTGGGAAATTTAGCAAACGCCCCTCCACTGATTTCATTGCACTCAATGGAGTTAACCCTTAGCTTGCCAGGTGGATACAGCCCCAGATGCAGCTGAGATGCCTCCCATTTACAATTACATTGGATGGTTTAGGACTGGTTCACACCTATACATTTTTTGTGCGTTTTCAGTTTTGCAGAAACACACTACAGTCCATTTAACATGGTTTCCTATGGATGTAGGTCACATCTATGCATTTTATGGAAAGGGCCAGGGATTTTTTTTCTGGTTTTTGGTTCCATAGAAGTGTATTGAAAAAACGCAAAATCCATGGCTCCGGAGGCATTTGACCTGCATGAGGAATCATGCAGGTCAAATACAAGGCTTTCCCAAGAGATTACCATGGGCTGGTCACGGGAATGCAGGGTTTGCAATTCCACCGGGGTCTCTGTAGCCAAGGTATAATCCAATGGGGACATCTTGACGTCCGGAAGCGGAGAATCCAGAAGGGTGGAGCTGGTGCTGTACAGACAATCCTCCATCGGTTGTCCCATGACCGGTAGTTCTTCGAAACGGAGCTCTGGGGAACCCCAATCTTCCTCCCAAGCCTGCAGAAGTAGTGCAAAACAGCAGCATGACCCCAGAAGCAGAGGGGTAGACCATCCATAAGAGCTAGTCATGGCTTGGCTTCAGGATCCTTGCCAGAGGTTCAGATGAGGTGACATCCTTAGTAGCTTTAGGCAGAACATCTGGACCAATTTCACTGGTAGGCTTCAGAACTGGACCACCCATTGAGCATCTGTGGGATGTGCTGTAGGATGTCCAATCCATGGAGGCCCCACCTTGCAACTTACAGGACTCAAAGAATCTATTTCTGATGGCTTGGTGCCAGATACCACAGTGTACCTTCAGAGGTCTATTGAAGAGTCCACCCATGCCTCGTGGCTTATGGTGGATGTTCACAATGTTATGACTGATTGGTGTATATCATAGAGATATAAGTTTTGCATGGTGTAGTTGATACTCAGATTCTATATTTGTTTTGTAACCTTAATAATAATGGTGTAGCTACAAACTATCAAACAGAATGAACACATCAACATAAGAAAATAAATGAGAAGCTCCCTGTAGCTGTGCTTCAGTAACAGGATTATTGGATCCTGTAGGATGAATTGCTGGTTACTGTGCAGACGACGATCCCTCATGCTGAGTTATTATTTCTGCACATTTCAGAAAGTCTCTCTTTCCATCCTGTGTGTGATATGGGAATGACGGGGGTATGTGGACTCAGCAGTGCCACCCTTGGGAGGGGGGGGTAACCTAGACGCCCCCTCTAGAAAATTATGGCGGGGCCCTCTTCACCAAGGGATCAATGACACAACTTGTATTCTCTATATTTATACTATGAACTCATCGCCTTCTATGGCCGCCTGGAAAATGCTATCATTATTTTTTTTTTCTATGAAAGAACTGATTTCCTGTATGAATATAATATGCGGCGGCCTCTTCTCGGAGTCTATAGATTACGCGAGGGCGCTCATAATAGCGAGGATCAGATAAATGCTCTCATTAAAGGCGGCTGGGGTGGGTTACAGTGTATCTGTGAGTCCCTGGTGACTGGCACAGAGACAGAATGGACCTTCTCATCGATCGCGGATGATATTACGCAGCGGACGGCGCGCACACCTGCCTGTAATTTACTAACAATTATGTTCACAATCAATGTCCTGCAAGATAGGGGACTAATTGTCCTGATATTTACTGGAGATCTGGGGTTGAATGATCACATGTGGGAGCCGAGCTGCCCCCTGAGCATTGAGACAACGAGAGAGCGTGATCACCCGAAAGGTTCCTTATTAACCTCATACGAGGCAGTTTATGCAACTGTGATATATAACAAACTGTGCGTACGGCATCTGGAGAAGGAGTAGTCAACATTAATGTGCTATTGATGAACCAGCAGAAGTCATTCCTCTGTGAGTCATTCACCATATTATTTAAACACCTTAATACCAGCAGGGGCGTACCTAGAGCACTCGGGAACCCGGGGCAGATCCTATGTTTGGCACCCCCCCAGGCGACGCACCGCACATCAGGTGACGTCACGTGTAGCGCCTAGAACCCGGAAGAATCCTCCTCCCTGTGCTCCCCTGGGTGGCCAGGCCCCTCCTCCTACTCTGCAAAAAGGGTACAGACCGACCCAAGGATTGTCATCGGGCGGCTGGCGCCAGACAGAAATACATGTAACTGGCAGTGGCACACTTACTATGTGCTACTTCCAGTGGAGCAATTTTCTGTTTTCTGAAAGTGCGCCAAAGACGCAGCATGCAGGAGTTTTGGTGCACTTTCAGAAAATGCAGAAAAAAAAACACGCAACCTAATAGAAATCTATAAGATTGCAGCTATAACTGCGGATAAAATGTAGGAAGGCCCCCTTTACATTACACAGCCCCCATACCTCTGGACCCCTTTAAATTACACAGCCCGCCCCACACCTCTGGACCCCTTTACATTACACAGACCCCCCCACACCTCTGGACCCCTTTACATTACACAACCCCCCTCACACCTCTGGACCCCTTTACATTACACAGCCCCCCACACTTCTGGACCCCTTTACATTACACAGCCCCCACACCTCTGGACTCCTTTAAATTCCACAGCCCCCCAGCTCTGGACCCCTTTACAATACACAGCCCCCCCCACACCTCTGGACCTCTTTACATTACACAGCCCCCCACACATCTGGACCCCTTTACATTACACAGCCCCCACACCTCTGGACTCCTTTAAATTACACAGCCCCCACCTCTGGACCCCTTTACAATACACAGCCACCCACACCTCTGGACCCTTTACATTACACAGCCCCCCACACCTCTGGACCCCTTTGCATTACACAGCCCCTACACCCCGCAGCTCTGCCCCTTCCTACCTTATTCGGGCGTGGTCCTAGCAACCAATCACCTGCTGGTTAACTTGGAAAGTTAACTCCGGTAGCTCTCGCTGTCTAGTCAGCGCTGCCGTTTCTCTCTCCCGTTCTGCTGCCTGCTCCGCTCCCCTGTGTTGGTGAGCAGCAGACACCCCTAGTGAATAAGTGGCGCCGGTCTGACACACCCCAAATGTGTGCCACCCAGGGCAGACCGCCCCCCCGCTCTGCCCCCCTGTTGGTATGCCACTGAATACCGGGCACTTTTATCCCCTTCCTGCACAGGCCGATTTTCACACTTTGATAATTGCACGGTCATGCAACACTGTACCTAAACTAAAAGTTTATCATTTTGTTCACACAAATAGAGCTTTCCTTTGGTGGCATTTAATTACCACTGGGTTCTTTATTTTTTGCTAAATAAATAAAAAAAATAAAAAGAAAAAGAAAATTCTTCCAGATCTGTGCAGTAATCCAGTGTGAGACTTCCTGTATTAAAGACCACTCACTGCTGCTCTCTCCCCTTGTGCAGGAGGATTGGTCTTGTCTCCGCCCCCTCCTGTAATTTTCTTCAGGCAGTACGTAGTGGGTGGAGCCTGCTGAGCCCCTCCCACAGCTTTGCTCTCTGCACAGACTATGTACAGCACAGTGATGATGCCACTGCTACTTTTACAAGGTAAAATTTGGGCTTGCAAAGGGAAGCCCAAATGATACAATGTAAAAATAGCAGTGACATTATCATTGTAGCTGCTGACTTTTAATAAAAGGACACTTACCTGTCCAGGGACTCAGCGCTGTCCTCGCTGGGCCGGTTCTTCAGGTCCCCGGCGCAGCCATGCTAAATGTGGGAAGCCGGCTGTGACTCCTTGCAGCTTCATAGCCGAGTGTGCATAAGCGCCCTGTAAATGGTCCCGCAGCCTCCTGGGACCTGGGATGTGTCCCAGGAGGCTACAGGCATGGTGATGGGGGAGGCGGGTTTGGGTGGCGGGGAACTTCTGCTTGGATTGCCCAGGCCAGAAGTCCTGGGCTGTGGACCAGTACCATTCTGCAGCAGGTGCATCCAAGCTACTACCTCCTGTGCAATGCCTGGTGAGCCTCAAAAACACAGCACTCAGCCCAGGGGCGGACTGACCATTGAGGCACTCGGGCACTGCCCGAGGGCCCTGGGCCACTAGGGGGCCCCATCAGGGTTGCCAGTCTCAGTAAAACCAGGGACAGTATGTATAAATCTGTGTTTTTTTTACATCTGTCTGTGTATACTGTGTGTACATGTATGTGTATACTGTGTGATTGTATACTGTGTGTGTGTATACTGTGTGGCCCCATAATCTCTGATTGCCTGGGGGCCCCATTTATCCTATTGCCCGGGGGCCCCATGAGTTATCAGTCCGCCCCTGATGAAGTCAGCCTATGAAGTCTCTGTAAACCTCCATATAGTCTGGGCAAAAAAGGAGAAAGGCTGGGGCCAAGGAAGTCGGCTAAAACATTGTTTTATTATTGCATGTGAACAGCAGTCAAAAAGAAAGCCAACGCGATTCGGCCATCAGGCCTTAATTAGGCCATGATTAAGGCCTGACGGACGAAACGCGTTGGATTTCTTTTTTGACTGCTGTTCACATGAAATAATAAAACAATGTTTTAGCCGACTTCCTTGGCCCCAGCCTTTCTCCTTTTTTGCAAGTACCGGTCTGTGGCCTGTAAGGAACCGGGCTGCACAGAAATTCACATGGGAATGGAGAGCTCCGCTCTGGCAGCTGTCTGTTCCCGGCTGCCGTAGGGGGTTTTGTGGTGTGTAATTCAGTGCATCATACAGCTCCCTTCTTTTTTTTTTTTTGTACAAACTTTATTTGAAGTGTTCAAAACGTACACTTTATTTATGGCAATGTACAACAGCGCGATGCACTGCGCTGATGTCCAATGCCATGTGATTCCGCATGGTACACATGGTGCGCAGCTGCAGGCTGCATTGCAGTGCAAATGGGACACATAGAAAACAACAGTTTCAACAGTACAACAGTACCCTGCCGAGGTACAGCGGAAGTGTAGCATTCATCGTGCAAATAAGGTACTTAGGTTACTCAAAGTTCAATGAGAGATTAGAAAGCTATCATGAACAAAAACGCAAAGTTTAACATGTGGGTAGAACTCTGCTTTAAAGTGACACTAAACTCTGGTTTAAAAAAATAAATTCTAGGTGTGCAATGTTAACTCAAAAAAGTTCCTCCTATCGCCTCCTTTAACCACTTGCCAAAGGACAGCTGGGCAGTGCGGCTCTCATTCTGGGTGGACGTCATATGATGGCCTCCCAGAACGACCGTTCTCGTGCGCCCCTGGGGGGCGCGCATTGCCGCAATCTCAGCCGCGCCATGCTGCTAGTACACAGCGCGACCCGTATCTGTGTAAAGAGCCGTGGCCGTGTGATCAGCTGTGTCCAATCACAGCCGGCCACATGTAAACATGGAGATGCCGGTAATCGGCGCTCCTCGCCTCACACTGACAGAGCGTGAGGAGAGGAGAGCCGATCAGCGGCATCTCCTCACAGGCACATCTAGGGATGTAATCAGGGCGCTGATCATCAAGGCGCTGATTACAATTAAGTGCCCACCAGTGCCAACAATGCCACTGCCAGCAATCAGTGCCAACCAGTGCCCACAATTGGCACCAATCTGTGCCCACAAGTGCCAGCAATCAGTGCCCACAAGTGCCAGCAATCAGTGACCATCAGTGATACCAGTCAGTGCTGGCTATCAGTGCTGCCCATCACTGCTGCCCATCAATGCTCATCACTGCTACCCATCAATGCCACCCATCAATGTCCATCAGTGCCGCCCATCAGCGCCGCCTATCCGTGTCACCTATCTGTCCCCACCAGTACCGCCTATCTGTGCCCACCAGTGCCGCCTATCTGTGCACAGTGCCCACCAGTGCCACCCATCAGTGCCGCCTAGCAGTGCTCATCAGTGCCACATATCAGTGCCACCTATCAGTGCCCATAAGTGCAGCATATTCGTGTCTCCTCATCAGTGCCACCTTATCAGTTCCCATCAGTGCAGCCTATCAGTGCCCATCAGTGCTGCCTCATCGGCGCCCACCAGTGAAGGAGAAAAATTACTTATTTACAAAATTTACTGAAAGAAACTAAGAAAATTTTTGGCTTTTTTTTTTTAGGAAAAATAAAAGACCCAGGAGTGATTAAATACTCAAAAAGAAAGCTCTATTTGTGTGAAGAAAATGATAAAAATTTCATATGGGTACAGTGTAGCATGACCGTGCAATTGTCATTCAAAGTGTGAAAGCGCTGAAAGCTGAAAAATGGCCTGGGGCAGGAAGTGCCCGATATTGAGGTGGTTAAATATCCAAGTTCCGTTTTTTTAGCTGCTGTGATCATTAGGGGTCTCGTTAGGCCACTATTATATCCGCAAGCCCCCCCCCCCCCCCCCCCCCCCCAACAGGGCAATCAAAATGTAAAAATAAACAAATACAAATTAAAAGAATAGAAAAAAAAATCAAAATTCTAAAAAATATTGCTTTACTCTCTATTATTTCTGCCATGGCATAGCATCACAGCCGTGGCATGTGCATACCTCTAACCACTTCCTCCGTTGCTCTGTGTCTGAGCTTTGGGGTGCACGCCCTAATGCAATAGGCTGTGCACACCTATGATGTACATCCTCACGTCTGTGCAGTTCTTGGGAACGTTTACAAATGTTTGACACAGATCAGCCCCTGTTGCAGCCATAAAGTCCCTCTGCAACTTGGCTTGGCAATGATGGCTACTGCAAAAAAAAGTCCCTTCAGGTGGGCTCCATCAAGATGGAGGAACCTATAGGTTCCTTTCTGATGTGTGCAGTCTCTCCTATCTCCAGGCTAATCATCATTTTACTCAGTGAACTCTTCAGAGATGGCTGTTAATGTGTGAGAAAAAAAATAAAAAAAATAACAATATTAATTTAATTTTTTATAATTAATTTTTTAATGCCAGCCAGAAAAAAAATACATCATTTAAATGACTCGGCGCCTGTGATTTAATTGGGAGTCGGGGACCTCTCTCTACCGGAGAGAATTTCAGGAGTTTGCAAGTAAAAGCAATTTGGAGTGATCATTATACTTAGATCATTAAGTACGGAGAATTCTTCTCCAGCTAATTGCCATTGTATGCTGCCACTATGTGAACCGAGGAGTCACGTGCTGATATTGTATAACAAGCAAACCTAGCTCTTAGTTTTCTTCATTACTGTACAAATGTTGAACACTCACCGTGGAAACATCCATTTGTAGAATATATGTATATAATGAGAGTAAAGACTTTAGCAGGCAAATAGACAATCCGTTTAATAGACACAGGTGATATCACTAAGAATGGAGCTATCCAGGGCAGCCACCAGAAATGGTGGGGCCCATTACACAGCTTTAGGCCTGAACCATCCCACCGCCCCCCCCCTGGCCTGACAGCCAACATTCCCCAGGGCCCGCCCACTTGCTGTTCCATCAAATCCGCCCACTGGGCTTCCCATGCCCTCCTTCACCATCCCATGTTCTCTATCCCATGTCCTCTTTGTCCTCCTGTAATCCCATCTCCTCCATCCCATGTCCTCCTCCTCCAGTCCCATCTACTCTTACCACAGAAGGGGGGAGGTGGGACAGAAATTAAGCAGGGGGACAGGTGGGGGGCAGTGGGTTAGGATGGGGAAGTGGGACAGGAGGGGGGAGTGTCACAGGAGAAGACCAGCCTGACAGGAGGGGGCAGCCGGATGAAAGGGGGGCAGCGGGACAGGCGGGGGGCAGTGGAACTGGAGGGAGAATGGTCATGGGAGGTGGTCAGCAGAACAGGAGGGGGCAGCAGGACAGGAGGGAGAAGTGTCATGGAAGGGGGGCAGCGGGACAGGTGGGGGGCTGCGGGAAAAGTGGGGGAGGGGGCAGCATCACAGATTAGAGGTAGTGTCTCAGGTGGGGGACAGTGGGGCAGGTGAGAGGCAGTGTCACAGGTGGGGGCAGAGGGACAGGTGGGAGGCAGTGTCACAGGTAGGGGGGCAGCGGGACAGGTGGGAGACAGTGTCACGGGTAGGGGGGCAGCGGGACAGGTGGGAGGCAGTGTCACAGGTAGAGGGACAGTGGGAGAGGTGGGAGGCAGTGTCACAGGTAGGGGGCAGTGGGACAGGTGGGAGGCAGTGGCACAGGTAGGGGGGCAGCGGGACAGGTGGGAGGCAGTGTCACGGGTAGGGGGGCAGTGGGACAGGTGGGAGGCAGTGTCACAGGTAGAGGGATAGTGGGACAGGTGGGAGGCAGTGTCACAGGTAGGGGGGCAGCGGGACAGGTGGGAGGCAGTGGCACGGGTAGGGGGGCAGCGGGACAGGTGGGAGGCAGTGTCACGGGTAGGGGGGCAGTGGGACAGGTGGGAGGCAGTGTCACAGGTAGGGGGGCAGCGGGACAGGTGGGAGGCAGTGGCACGGGTAGGGGGGCAGCGGGACAGGTGGGAGGCAGTGTCATGGGTAGGGGGGCAGCGGGACAGGTGGGAGGCAGTGTCACGGGTAGGGGGGCAGTGGGACAGGTGGGAGGCAGTGTCACAGGTAGAGGGACAGTGGGACAGGTGGGAGGCAGTGTCACAGGTAGGGGGGCAGCGGGACAGGTGGGAGGCAGTGGCACAGGTAGGGGGCAGCGGGACAGGTGGGAGGCAGTGTCACAGGTAGGGGGGCAGCGGGACAGGTGGGAGGCAGTGTCACGGGTAGGGGGGCAGTGGGACAGGTGGGAGGCAGTGTCACAGGTAGAGGGACAGTGGGACAGGTGGGAGGCAGTGTCACAGGTAGGGGGGCAGCGGGACAGGTGGGAGGCAGTGGCACAGGTAGGGGGCAGCGGGACAGGTGGGAGGCAGTGTCACAGGTAGGGGGGCAGCGGGACAGGTGAGGTGCAGTGGAACAGGTGGGAGGGACACCTAGGGAAGCACTAGTCCTCCCAGGTCTCACATGTCAAGCAGTGCCAGGAGGGGTACCTGAGCCTGTGTCCTATCTCCACCAGGATCTCTGGCGGCAGCTGCAAGAAAGGGGGGGGCTTCTTTACCCTGACCTCCTCCTCCATGGGCCCTCCGCTGGCACAGCTGGCCCCACCCACCCTGCACAGCCCGGTGCACACTGGTACCTGACCGGAGCGGAGCTTGCATGCACAAAAGGTGGGGGGCTCCTCCACCTGACCTCCTCCTCCATGGGTCCCTCCGACCTGCACACAAAAGAGCGGGAGGGGCTCCTCCACCCTGATGTCCTCCTCCATGGAGCCCTCCGACCTGGCACCTGACATCACCCCACCCCACACAGCGTCTGACAGCGGACCCCGACCTGCACACATGTGGGATCCACCCACCTCTTCACCCTCCCCTGTATCCTGGCAGCCGGTCCCCTCTGACGGAGCTGCCTCGTGTTAAGGATAGTCTGGGTTATGACCTGTGGTCCGGGCCCCTCGGATGGGCGGGCCCCTTACATGTGTACCGGCTGTACCTCCCTGATGGTGGTCCTGCAGCTTTCCAATCATTAGAGATTGCTTACATTACTGACAATGAAGCCTATCAATTCAGCACAGATTGATGACATCACTGAGTACAGCCTATCCATTCACTAAAGACTAGTGACATCACTGAGAATGCAGCCTATCCATTCACTAAAGACTAGTGGCATTACTGAGAATGCAGCCTATCCAATCACTATAGACCAATGACATCACTGAGAATGCAGCCTATCTATTCACTAGAGACCAGTGGCATCACTGAGAATGCAGCCTATCCATTCACTAGAGACCAGTGACATCACTAAGAATGCAGCCTATCCATTCATTACAGACTGGTGACATCACTGAGAATGCAGCCTATCCATTCATTGGTTCAACTGGATGAGCTTGTGTCTTTTTTCAACCAGATTACCTAGGTAATGACCTCACCGAGAATGCAGCTTCTCCATTCACTGGAGACTGATGACATCACTGAGAACAAAGCCTCTCTATTCACTGGAGACCAGTAACATTGATAAAGAAGCCTAACCATTCATTAGATGGTAATCATATCACTGTGAATGCAGCCTGGGATGGAGTCCGCAATTTTGTAAAAATTAGAGAAAACACAATTTTTTTTTTTTTATATTTATATTTTTATATGTTTTTTTTTTTTTAGTATGTGTGATTGATTTAACTTCACCATACAAATAAACTTCCAGCGTGTTTCTATTTTCACACTGCTCTACAGTCATGTTTGCACAGTTGTGTCACCTCCAACATATTTTACATCCAATAATAGAACCATGACCAGAAATTTACATTCAAAACTTGACATATTCCTAGGAGCAGTAAATTAGCTTTAAAACAAGCCCTCATTGACTGCATCTGTAGCTGCAGGTGCTATGGAGTAATTCATCCTCAAAGTTCACAAGCAGTAAAAAAAAATCTTCTTCCCCCACCTCCTTCTACCCTGGAAGAGTGAAGCTGCTCAATCACTGTTAAGAGGTAGTGCAAGGGGAGCTGTGCTGTAGTATCACTGCTGAAAGGGAGAAGCAGGGGTAGCTGAGCTGCAGAGTCACCGCTGGGAAGGGGAGCTGGGTAATCGGAGCTGCAGAGTTACTGCTGGGAAGGGGAGCAGGGTGTTCTGAGCTGCAGAGTTACTGCTTGGAGGGAGAGCAGGGTGATCTAAGCTGTAGAGTTACTGCTGGTAGGGGGAACGGGGTGATCTGAGCTGCAGAGTTACTGCTGGGAGGGGGAGCAGGGTGATCTGAGCTGCAGAGCTACTGCTGGCAGGTTGAAGGGGTGATGTGAGTTTCAGAGTTACTGCTGAAAGGGGAAACAGGGTGATCTGAGCTGCAAAGCTACTGCTGGGGAGGGGAGCAGGGTGATCTGAGCTGCAGAATTACTGCTGGGAGGGGTGATTTGAGCTGCAGAGCTACTGCTGGCAGGTTGAAGGGGTGATGTGAGCTTCAGAGTTACTGCTGAAAGGGGAAACAGGGTGATCTGAGCTGCAAAGCTACTGCTGGGGAGGGGAGCAGGGTGATCTGAGCTGCAGAATTACTGCTGGGAGGGGTGATTTGAACTGCAGAGTTACTGCTGGAAGGGGGAGCAGGGTGATCTGAGCTGCAGAGCTACTGGTGGGAGGGGGAGCAGGGTGATCTAAGCTGCAGAGTTAATCCTGGAGGGGGAGCAGGGTGATCTGAGCTGCAGAGTTGCTGCTGGGAGGGGGAGCAGGGTGATCTGAGCTGCAGAGTTACTGCTGGGAGGGGGATAAATAAAGGTAAAAAACCTTCTGTGTGCAGCAAACCCCTCCCCCAATCCCCACCTAATACTTACCTGAGCCCCCTCTCAATCCAGCAATGTCCACAAGAGCCTTGGCTGTCCGGGGACTCGCACTCCTGATTGGCTTTTGGCAGCAGCGGGAACCACTGGCTCACACCGCTGTCAATCACAGCCAGTGAGCCAATCAGAAGACAGAAGGAGCGGAGTTGAGCCATGGCTACGTGTGGGAATGGAAACACAGAGCCGTGGTTCAGGAGCACGCCTGCTTGGTACCCCCATAGCAAGCTGCTTGCTGTGGGGGTACCCAGAAAGAGGGTAGAGCCAGGGGTGCCGGCAAAGGAACCTAAAAAGAGGAGGATCGAAGCTGCTCTGTGCAAAACCACTACACAGAGCAGGTAAGTATAGCATGTTTATTAGAAAAAAACTTTACGGGTAGCTGTGCGTAGTAAAGGATATGCATCCGAACAGTCTTATTTTTAAAATGAGTATACTGAGGTTTGTACTGTCTGATACATACTCGCTTCTGGCACAGTCATTAAAGCATATGCCCTTTAAGCTCCTCCCACTGTTGATGCGCTCTGACCACACCCACAGTTTTGGCGGGTGCCACTATATTGCCACATACCATTTTTCTTAGGGGGGGGGGGGGGCTGCAAAAAAAATGTTCAGCCCTGGGTGCCAGATGTGCTAGCTGGATTAGGGCCCAAGTTTTGGAGAGACAGCCCTGGCTCTTCTTTCTCCCTTGGTCCTAATAAAACTCCGAATGCTGTATCTGTGCCAAAACCCATTTTTAGCGAGCGGCTTTGCTTCTCATACTGAGATAAGGATCTTATCTTTCCCTTGTAAATGTTCGTATATTCTCGAAGCGCACCTGAGCTGACACTGTTCAAATTGATCTGTTGCATGTACTTAAGTGAGGCAAGTCAATTAAGGTGATAGAATTCCTATTTGTGTCCCACCATCACCAGATAACCGCGGCCAAGACTGCCGCAACAGCTTGTCTCATCACAACACTATATAGCCTGATTTTAAGGAATTCATTTTTTTACTTTTATAGGATATACTGTGTGTGTGTGTGTGTGTATATATATATATATATATATATATATATATATATATATATATATATATATATATATATATATAATATACACACACTATATTTTCAAAAGTATTGGGACACCTTTCTTTACACGCACATGAACTTTAATGGCATCCCAGTCTTATGCCCCGTACACACGGTCGGACATTGATCGGACATTCCGACAACAAAATCCATGGATTTTTTTTCCGACGAATGTTGGCTCAAACTTGTCTTGCATACACACGGTCACACAAAGTTGTCGGAAAATCCGATTGTTCTAAACGCGGTGCTGTAAAACACGTACGTCGGGACTATAAACGGGGCAGTAGCCAATAGCTTTAGTCTCTTAATTTATTCTGAGCATGCGTGGCACTTTGTGCATCGGATTTGTGTACACACGATCGGAATTTCCGACAACGCATTTTGTTGTCGGAAAATTTTATAGCAAGCTCTCAAACTTTGTGTGTCGGAAATTCCGATGGAAAATGTGTGATGGAGCCCACACACGGTTGGAATTTCCGACAACAAGGTCCTATCACACATTTTCCATCAGAAAATCCGACCGTGTGTACGGGGCATAAGTGTTACTGAACTGCAGGAGAGGAAAATCAGGACTCCTGCCTTACCAGATAGAGCTGTATTATGTAGCACAGCTGCATTCATCTCAGGACTGGATGGACAGAAATACAAATTCTTTGAAAATATACAGTTGTGCTCATAAGTTTACATACCCTGGCAGAATTTATGATTTATTGGCCATTTTTCAGAGAATATGAATGATAATACAAAAACTTTTCTTTCACTCATGGTTAGTGTTTGGCTGAAGCCATTTATTATCAATCAACTGTGTTTACTCTTTTTAAATCATAATCACAACAGAAATGACCTAAATGACCCGGATCAAAAATTTACATACCCCAGTTCTTAATACCGTGTATTGCCCCCTTTAACATCAATGACAGCTTGAAGTCTTTTGTGGTATTTGTGGATGAGGCTCTTTATCTTCTCAGATGGTGAAGCTGCCCATTCCTCTTGGCAAAAATCCTCCAGTTCCTGTAAATTCTTGGGCTGTCTTGCATGAACTGCATGTTTGAGATCTTCCCAGAGTGGCTCAATGATATTGGGGTCAGGAGACTGAGATGGCCACTCCAGAACCTTCACTTTATTCTGCTGTAGCCAATGACAGGTCGACTTGGCCTTGTGTTTTGGATCATTTTCATGTTGGAATGTCCAAGTACATCCCATGCGCAGCTTCCTGGCTGATGAATGCAAATGTTCCTCCAGTATTTTTTGATAACATACTTCATTCATCTTGCCATCAATTTTGACCAAATTTCCTGTGCCTTTGTAGCTCATACTTTCCCAAAACATCAGCGATCCACCTCTGTAGGAAGGAATGGTGTACCTTTCATCATAGGCCTTGTTGACTCCTATCCAAATGTAGTGTTTATGGTTGTGGGCAAAAAGCTCAATTTTGGTCTCATCACTTCAAATGACTTTGTGCCAGAAGTTTTGAGGCTTGTCTCTGTGCGGTTTGACGTATTGTAAGCGGGATACTTTGTGGCATTTGCATAGTAATGGCTTTCTTTTAGCGACTCGACCATGCAGACCATCTTTCTTCAAGTGCCTCCTTATTGTACATCTTGAAACAGTCACATCACACGTTTTCGGAGAGTCTTGTATTTCACCTGAAGTTATTTGTGGGTCTTTGTCTGCATCTGGAACAATTTTCCTCGCAGTTGTGGCTGAAATTTTAGTTGGTCTACTTGACCGTGGTTTGGTTTCAACAGAACCCCTAATTTAACACTTCTTGATTAGAGTTTGAACACTGCTGATTGGCATTCTCAATTCCTTGGATATCTTTTTAAATCCCTTTCCTGTTTTATACAGTTCAACTACCTTTTTCCGCAGATCCTTTGACAATTATTTTGCTTTCCCCAAGACTCAGAATCCAGAAACGTCAGTGCAGCACTGGATGAAAGATGCAAGGGTCTGTCAGGAGTCCAGAAACTCATTGACCTTTTATACATACACACTAATTACAAGCAAACAGATCACAGGTGAGGATGGTTACCTTTAATAGCCTTTCAAACCCCTTTGTATCAACTTGTGTGCATGTTATCAGGCCAAAGTCACCAGGGTATGTTAACTTTTGATAAGGGTCATTTAGGTAGTTTCTGTTGTGATTATGATGTAAAAAGAGTAAAAAGGGTTGATTGATAATAAATGGCTTCAGCCAAACAATAACCATGAGTGAAAGAAAAGTTTTTGTGTTATCATTCATATTCTCTGAAAAATGGCCAAGAAATCATAAATCCTGCCAGGGAATGCAAACGTATGAGCACAATGGTATATACACATATATACAATATACGGGTACAATGTAAATAAAGGCCACTGTCAGATTAGGGGCGGGGCCATGACACCCTGCATTTACTAGAGGGTCCTCAGTCTTCCTGGATGAGTGATGCTGGGCAGTATTTAAGCTGGAAGACTGAGGACATCTTGTGGCCACAAAAGGGGAGTGCATGGGAAAAGTTTGCCTTAAAGGTGACTATTATAGCCATACCTGGGAGAAAATAAATAAATAACTTAAAGATGAGCTTTAATATCATAGGCAATGAGATAACCATTTTTATTATTATAAACATGTTATTTAAATCATAAGACAATGAGGTAATGGTCCTAGGATGTGTAGCACCCGAATGTTTAGGCAGGGTTGCTCCTAAATTTACCTGCCAGGTATAGTTACCTAAGCTCATTGTTAGAGATCAATTGATTTCACCCTAAATCTGGAATTGCTGCACTTCTCTCTTTTGCAGCTAGGTGGCCGGGTACCTGGTGACATTAGATAAGACAAGGGCAAAGCAAGGACAGATTAGGAGTATATGGGGTATCTCAGCCAAAGGGCAGGGGTTTTCTTAAAACCCTTGGCCTGCTGGAAGAACCTGTATATTTGGGTAGAGTCAGGTGATCAGCTATTCTGTGCAACCTGGACAGCTGTCTGGGTGGACGTGTGTTGTATTGCCCGGGCTGCTAGGCCGGAGTTTGGGCCTATCCCGGGCACATCTGGCTGCTAGGCCGTGTGAGGGCCTATCCAGAAGCAAGAGGGCAGCGCAGGGTTGGGACTGCGACTTGCAGTCCAACCAGAAGTGACGGTTCTGCCGGCCGGAGAACCTGTCATGGTCGGAAGTAGAGCTGAAGCTGTCGCCACAAAGGGACCGACCACCTTATTACCAGGGACCACAGAAAGTAGCTGAAGCAAGTACCAGAGCAGCATTCTCACCAACCGGGGACGGTGAAGAATTGGGAGACTTCAGTGGGTGTCAAGCCAGGGACCCAACCAGCGGAGGTGACGCTTGCAGAGCAGCTTTGTATGCCAAGCCAGGGACCTGAGCAGGCCAGTGGGGTGAAGCTTGAGAAGTATCTGGAGTGCCAAGCTAGGGACCCAGCAGAGAAGCGGGGGTGACGCTTGAGGGAGATACTAAAGTGAAGATTGGAAGAGCTCAAGGGATTCAGTGGAGGTGAATCAGAACGTCTAATGAGAGAGACCAGGAGCTCAGTGGGTTGAGAACCTACAAGAAGTGACTGTATAACAGTAAAGGAGTTCGCTACAACTTGTTTTAGGAACTGTTCTAAGACTGTTGCCATAGGTGACAGCATTCCTACACCACAGCTCCCAACTGTCCCTGATTTAGAGGGACTGTCCCTGATTTGGAGCAATGTCCCTCTGTCCCTCTTTCCTCCTAATTTGTCCCTCATTTTGGTCTGATCTATATAGATGTACATAAAATGCACTTTTTATCTATCAAAAAGTGTTTTCCAGCGTTTAACCTTTCATCTGATTTCTAAATTGCTGCATTTGTAAATTCCAAAAGCCAATATAAAGAAATAGTCGTGGTAAAAAAAGCACTTGTGTGTTTAACCAATCTTGTTTTTTTGTACAATTCTCCTTTAAGGGGGCATGTCCTATGCCTGCATACTTTTGCTGATAGGTGTCCCTCGTTCCCATCTCAAAAAGTTGGGAGGTATGCTACACATGCAGATGTGGTGTCTTGCTGGATGTCTTTCCCTGCATGGCTATCTACCTGTAGAAGTCTCAGAGTCTGCTAATTAACATTGCAACAACCTAAGGGTGTCCTGGCCCTATACCCATGGACGGTATAAGTGGGTGTTGCATCGAAATGAGTAAGTAAGCGGTATGAAAAGTTGTATCAAGTGGACAATGTAATAATCTTCATTGACTGACCCTGTAAACAGCTGATGATGTTACCAGTGTGAGCGAGAACATGACCGCCATCCACCACCTTGTTGCGATACCAGAACAACCCTTTTTCACACCCGTTAATGGACATTAAGGGCTTCTATATTATGCGAATTACTATTACTTCTGTACAGGTTCCCCTGCGGGTTTGAAATAACGGCATCATTTTGAAAGGAGAAACTCTTTAACGCTAGATAAACTCAGAAATCATTAATTTTCTTTTCTTCCGCACGCACTTTCTATCTAGGAGGGAGATGGGAAGATAAAAAGAGATTTCTTTTATTTATTAAATAAAGGTAGAGCTGCAGAGAATAGAGCAGAAGGAAGTGTGTATGTAGGTCATGTTTATAGCGGTGCGCTGGAGTGTTTGAAATGAATTGAGTTACTATTGATCTGTCTGTATTTCACCCCGCTCCAATCCTGAATGGTACATTGTGAATGCATAGACATAATTTATGGTTGTCTCTGTTGGTGTGGCAGAGTGCTGTGTGATGGAAGACTTTTGACTAGTAGTCAAAAAAAAAAAAAAAAATATATATATATATATATATATATATATATATATATATGCACTCACCGGCCACTTTATTAGGTACACCTTGCTAGTACCGGGTTGGACCCCCTTTTGCCTTCATTCTTCATGGCATGGATTCATCAAGGTGTTGGAAACATTCCTCAGAGATTTTGGTCCATAGTGACATGATAACATCACACAGTTGCTGCAGATTTGTCCGCTGCACATCCATGATGAGATGTGGTGAGTGTGGAGGCCATTGGAGTACAGGGACCTCATTGTCCAGTGGTGAGATGATTGGAGCTTTGTGACATGGTGACATTATCCTGCTGGAAGGAGCCATCAGAAGATGGGGACACTGTATTCATAAAGGGATGGACATGGTCAGCAACAATACTCAGGTGGGTCATGGGGTTTAAACGATGCTCAATTGGTACTAAGGGGCCCAAAGTGTGCCAAGAAAATATCCCCCACACCATTACACCACCAGCAGCCTGAACCATTGATACAAGGCAGGATGGATTCATGCTTTTATGTTGTTTATTCTGACCCCACCACCTGAATGTCGCAGCTGAAATTGAGACTCATTAGACCTGGCAACGTTTATCCAATCTTCTATTGTCCAATTTTGGTGATCCTGTGCGAATTGTAGCCTCAGTTTCCTGTTCTTAGCTGACAGGAGTGGCACCCGGTGTGGTCTTCTGCTGCTGATGCCCATCTGCTTCAAGGTTCGATGTGTTGTGCGTTTAGAGATGGTGTTCTGCATACCTTGGTTGTAACGAGTGGTTATTTGAGTTACTGTTGCCTTTCTATCATCTGGAACCAGTCTGTCCATTCCTCTATGATCTCTGACATCAACAAGACATTTTTCTCCACACATCTGCCGCTCACTGGATATTTTCTCTTTTTTGGACCATTCTCTGTAAATCCGAGAGATAGTTGTGCGTGACAATCCCAGTAGTTTAAAGGGGTTGTAAAGGTAAAAATGTTTTCACCTTAATGCATTCTATGCATTAAGGTGAAAAAACTTTTGACAATACCGCCGCCCCCAGCCCCCCCGTTTTACTTACCTGACGCATCTTCGCTGCTCGTTCTCGTCATCTCCACTGCAGCTCAGCCTGGTCGCTGATTGGCTGCAGTGGATGGATTGAAAGCAGCGCAGCCATTGGCTCGCGCTGCTGTCAATCACATCCGATGACGCGGCGCGACGGGGGGCGGGGCCGAGTGATACAGCGAGCAGCTATAGCCGCCGGCTGTATCACGGGAGCGCGCCCGCAAGCACTCACCACCATGCGAGGGAGCTCGCATTAAGGTGGTGAATGCTTGCGGGGAGGAGCTGAAACAGCCGCCGAGGGACCCCAGAAGACCACGTTCGGGGCCACTCTGTGCAGAACGAGCTGCACAGTGAAGGTAAGTATAACATGTTTGTTATTTAAAAAAAAAATAATTTTACCTTTACAACCCCTTTAAAGTCACTTAAATACCCTTTCATCCCCATTCTGATACTTGGTTTAAACTTCAGCAAGTCGTCTTCACCACATCTAGATGCCTGAATGCATTAAGGTGCTGCCATGTGATTGGCTGATTAGCAATTTGTGTTACCAAGCAATTAAAAAGGTGTACCCAATAAAGGTAAATATTTTATTTTATCTTTTCATGTGACAACACTGAAGAAATGACACTTTGCAACAATGTAAAGTAGTGAGTGTACAGCTTGTATAACAGTGTAAATTTGCTGTCCCCTCAAAATAACTCAACACACAGCCATTAATGTCAAAACCGCTGGCAACAAAAGTGAGTACACCCCTAAGTGAAAATGTCCAAATTGGGCCCAATTAGCCGTTTTTCCTCCCCAGTGTCATGTGACTCTTTAGTGTTACAAGATCTCCGGTGTGAATGGGTAGCAGGTGTGTTAAATTTGGTGTTATCGCTCTCACTCTCTCATACTGGTCACTGGAAGTTCAACATGGCACCTCATGGCAAAGAACTCTCTGAGGATCTGAAAAAAAGAATTGTTGCTCTACATAAAGATGTCCTAGGCTATAAGAAGATTGCCAAGACCCTGAAACTGAGCTGCAGCACGGTGGCCAAGACCATACAGTGGTTTAACAGAACAGGTTCCACTCAGAACAGACCTTGTCATGGTCGACCAAAGAAGTTGAGTGCACGTGCTCAGCGTCATATCCAGAGGTTGTCTTTGGGAAATAGATGTATGAGTGCTGCCAGCATTGCTGCAGAGGTTGAAGGGGTGGGGGGTCAGACCATACGCCACACACTGCATCAAATTGGTCTGCATGGCTGTCATCCCAGAAGGAAACCTCTTCTAAAGGTGATGCACAAGAAAGCCCACAAACAGTTTGCTGAAGACAAGCAGACTAAGGACATGGATTATAAGTAACACAATGTGGCGCTGAAAAAACACGTGATGTTCGTTATTGGGCAAGACAAACCAGAATGGTCATCTGGAAGTCAAAATGCACAATAAAGTTTTATTGAAACGTGTCCCCACTAAGTAAATGTGAAACAAACACAGTAAAGCTATATTAAGAACACATGTGTGTCTATAAACCCAAACAAACTTAATTTGTGCATAAAACTCCTAAAAGTCCAGAGACCATAAAGGAATACGTGTATATAAGAAATATAATGCAAAAAAAATATATAATGCAAAAAAAATTGTGCAAAAAAAAAAGTTGAAGAACAACTACCAAAGAGATACCTTCATATAATATGCATTCATGTGAATAGTGTGAAAACATGTGCACTATATTTAAATAATAAAGAGTTCAATAAATGTTCACAAAACATGTATCAACTGTTGATGTAAGCTTGGCTTATGGAGCCTTCCGCAGAGTGTATCAACCACCCATGGCTAGGACGAACTCTGAAATACTATACTATCCGGGCTCTTAATGCAGGTATAGACAGGTAAAAACAACCTTACCGGAACAGGTGGACTCACTAGCCGGCGGCCGAGAGTCTGACAGGCTTTAAGAGGTGAATACAGATGGTTGTCCTGGAAAGAATGGATATGACTCCATGTCCGGACTTGATAGGAAGATGGCCGCAACACTCACCAATCACCTACTCTGGGTCTCCCTGCCTTGGGATTTCCGCGATACAGGATTGTATAGTGATTGGTAGGTCCAATTCCAGATCAGCACAGAAGAGGTATAACCCTCAAGGTAAAAAATGAAAAAAATGCCTCCACATAGTGTGAATCTGCTTCTAGAAAAACTTTTAATAAAAGCTTGCAATAAAAACACTCTGGCTCCTAGGACAAATAAGGACCAGGTGTAGACAGGTGATAAAAAAGCGCTTACATGAATCGCGGCATAACAGGCATTTCAAACCCGACGCGTTTCGTCCACATGGACTTCAACTGGTAGCAGACTGTAGAACAGCAGGCACAGCAAGATGTAAGGCAAGTATTGGAAACCACAGGAAGATTAGCAGAGTTAGACAGGCTGGGTCATACACTGGCAGGATGGACCGGGTACAGAGGAGCAGGCAAGGGCGTGGTCAGGGAACAAGGTGGGTCAGGAGCCATCCTTTTGAGGGTCAGCCTGTAAAAGTGATCAGGTGGCTCTACAAAGAGCATTTTACAGACAGTAAGTAAGCATTGTATCACCGCCTGCATTGACCACTTGAACCCCCAACTAGCGTGCTGCAACTGCGTACATTGTACATGGTTGTGGGGCACCCACCAAAAGCAACAGGGGGGATAGCTCCTACCATGGCTGCAGCATGTGTACACACAAGGCTGCTATTTCTGCAGCTAAAGGGGGAGTGGTTTGGGTATGGTAAAACCGTGGCTCAGCCATGGGGGTTTAATTCCCCTCAAAGGCTAGTGTGAATGAGTCCTAAATGAGATGATTCTTTCATCCAGAATCATTGGGCCCATTTGTAGCTGTGCTCTACTCTAACTCTGCATTATCGCAATACATTGTAAAGCACCATACCTGAATGAATGCATTGCAATGCCATTCATTTTTAACACAGTTTTTCCACCTGCATTGAAGCCCTCTGCAATGAATGGTAGCATACTACCAAGTACCATGAAAAAAAAGTGCATATCTGATTTTCAGCTCAATGTGAGATAACGTATGCATTAATGCCCCACAAAGGACCTGATTGGTGTATATGGGCCCTTAGATGGTTGATGCACATACAGACACCACCATTTTTTTTTTTTTTTTATGGAGGTGTCAGGAGTGTACAGCCAGGTAGATATTGGCTCATCTATTGGAAAGACAAAGCAATTGTCCTGAATTATCCGACCCGGGTGACTCCGCAGCCGCCTTTTGTGTTAATTGCAGTATAAAACAGGTGTCCTATCACTGCGCTTTATTATAGAAGATGTAGTACCGCTCCTCAAACATCTCTATACTTCACAATCCCCCATTTAAACAAACATAATCAATAGTAAGCCTACTTTATCTGTGTTTACTCAGCTCGCAAATGTCACCAGCACATCCCTAGTCCTGTTCACAAACACAATTAAGGACTGTTTAATAGAGAGCGCTGCCAATCCCGTCCCACCATTAGTTCTGAAGAGATGACAACATCCTCCATGTGTCACACATGAGGATGAAAACTGGAAAACAAGCCCGTCTCAATCAAGGCTGCTCTTTTTTTCCTGCAATTCAGGAATACACAAAACAAAATCTGCAACTAATTGTAGAATACAGAATCAGCCTCATACACACGGTCGGAATGTCCGACCAAAAGCTCTCATCTGACTTTTTCTGACGGAAAGTCCCGCCGTGTGTACAGTGGGGACAGAAAGTATTCAGACCCCCCTAAATTTTTCACTTTTTGTTATATTGCAGCCATTTGCTAAAATCATTTAAGTTCATTTTTTTCCTCATTAATGTACACACAGTACCCCATATTGACAGAAAAACACAGAATCGTTGACATTTTTGCAGATTTATGATAAAAGAAAAACTGAAATATCACATGGTCCTAAGTATTCAGACCCTTGTCTCTGATCATGGACAGAAGATCTGTTTGAAGGAGAAGAAAACTATTTGCCGGCAGGATAGTGTCAGGCACAGAAAAGTCTTTAGGATTATCAAACATGCGCAACAGCGCGTCTGGCTTTACATTTTTGGATCCCGGCCGGTAGGTGATATGGAAACAAAACCGTGTAAAGAATAGAGCCCAACGGGCCTGCCTGGGTTTTAGTCTCTTAGCAGATCTTAAATATTCAAGATTTTTGTGATCCGTATAAATCAGTACTGGGTGGACTGCGCCTTCAAGCAAATACCTCCATTCCTCCAAAGCTGTCTTGATAGCAAGTAGCTCCCGGTCCCCCACATCATAGTTCCGCTCAGCCGGTGAAAGTTTCCTAGAAAAGAACCCTACGGGATGCATCAGGTCCTTGTTGCCTTGCCGTTGGGAAATAATAGCACCCACGGCTACTTCGGAAGCATCAACCTCCAGGATAAAGGGCAAGGATGGGTCAGGATGGCTAAGAATCGGAGCTGACGTGAAACGTCTCTTTAACTCTTCAAAGGCCCCCCGAGCCTCCGGGTTCCAGTGGAAACTAAGATTCTGCTTAGTTAGCTGCGTGATGGGGGAGATGATGGCAGAGAACCCCCTGATAAACTTCCTATAAAAGTTTGCAAACCCAACGAAGCGTTGTACGCCCTTCTTGTCCATGGGTGCTGGCCATTCTAACACAGCAGACACCTTCTGAATATTTTGATGCCGGTTGGGGAGATCACTAACCCCAGGAACTGAATCTCCTTTTGTTCAAATTCGCACTTCTCCGCCTTAGCATACAATCTGTGCAGGCGGAGTCGGGCCAGGATTTTACGAACATGTTCCCTATGTTGCTCGAGTGAACTGGAGAAGATTAGAATATCGTCCAAGTAGACGATTAGAAAGATGTCCAGGAAATCTTTAAACACATCATTGACCAGATGCTGAAACGTGGCAGGAGCATTGCAAAGGCCGAAGGGCATGACTAGGTATTCATAGTGTCCGAAACGGGTCCGGAAAGCCGTCTTCCATTCATCCCCGGCCCGAATGCGGACCAGATTGTAGGCCCCTCTCAGATCTAATTTGGTAAAGATGATGGCAGACCTTAATTTTTGGAACAGTTCAGGTATTAGAGGCAACGGATAACGTTTTTTGACCGTAACTTTGTTTAGCTCCCGATAATCCACACAAGGGCGAAGCGTTTGATCTTTTTTGGAGACAAAAAATATTCCCGCACCAGCTGGTGAAATGGACTGTCGGATGAAGCCTTTTTCAAGATTTTCGTTTATGTAAACTTTAAGTGCTTCTTGTTCTTTTTCAGAAAGCGGAAAAATGCGCCCAAAAGGAATCTCAGCTCCAGGGAGCAACTCAATTGGACAATCATAAGGATGATGGGGTGGCAGAGAGTCTGCTCCCTTCTTGCTGAACACATCTGCAAATTCCTGATAGACCTCTGGTACGTCTTGAGGCAGATCTGGGTCAATGTCCATACAAAGTAAGGTAGCCGCAGAGTTAACGGGTTCAGGTAGACAATGTCTTTGGCAATAGGGTGACTGAAACTTGATCTCGCCCGTGGCCCAGTTAACAAGAGGATTGTGGGCCTGGAGCCAGGGCATACCCAAAATGATTGGGAAAAGAGGGGATGAAATAACGTCCAGGACTAGGATTTCTCGGTGCTGAGATGAGCAGGTAGCAGACAGAGGAAGGGTTTCTTGAGAGACCTGTCCAGATCTTATATGGGACCCATCGGCCAGAAAAATTGAAAGTCTGTGTGTTTTATTCTTTAAAGGAAGATCTTGTTGGGTAGCAAAAACAGAGTCAACAAAGCAGCTACATGCCCCGGAATCAACAATGGCGTTGACTTGAATTGTTCTTCCCTGGAGCTGTAATGAGAGAGGGAGAACAAGTTGAGTGGCATTGGCTGTTAAAGCGGATAAACTGGTTGGAGTCGAAGAAAAACACTTACGGATCTTTACTGGGCAGTTGTTCACATAGTGGCCCGTCCCGCCACAATAGAGACAAAGATTCAGTTGGCGCCTGTGGGCCCGTTCTTCAGGGGTCAGAGTAGTACGCATAAGTCCCAGTTGCATAGGTTCAGTAGCATCAGTTGTTTGGTTGACTGGACTTGGACCGGCAGAAGGTAGATACCGGGAGGCAGGCAGCGGGGCTCTTGCGGTCATCCACATAGGCCGCGTTTGTTGAGCAGATCGTTCAGAAAGGCGCTCACGAAGGCGTCGATCAATTTGGATGGTAATAGCAATGAGCTCCTCCAAGGTGTCAGGCATTCCTACCCGGGCAAGTTCATCCTTAAGACCCTCAGATAGCCCCATGCGGAACTGGTGGCGCAGGGCTGTGTTGTTCCATTGAGTGTCCGCACTCCAGCGTCGAAAGTCCATAACATAGTCCTCGGCCGGCCTACGGCCTTGCTGGAGCGCGAACAAAGCTGCCTCAGCGGTGGCAGCTCGCTGGGGGTCCTCATATAGCTGGGCCATGGCTTCAAAAAAGGCGGGTAAAGACTGAATCTGTATAGCGTTGGTTTCAAGCAGGCGGTGGGCCCAGGTCTGGGGTTCCCCCTGGAGGAGGGATATGACAAATCCCACTTTGGTAGCTTCCAAGGAGAAAGTCCGTGGCTGTAAGCCGAAGTAAAGTTGACAAGCGCTGCGGAAAGCCAAAAACTTGGTACGGTCACAAGAGAACTTTTCAGGAACAGGGACTCTTGGCTCCGGTGGAAGCATGACCACAGAGGGTGGTGCAGCAGCCTTTACTGGAGCGGCTGCGGTAGCAGGAGCCACACCCCTGGGACCACTGAGGTTTAACACTTGACCCTCCAGTCTGTTGTAACTGTCCTGTAAGGTCTTTACTGCTTGGGTGAGGGCTACTAAGTGCGTGCAGATCTCCTTGATGGGAGAGGTCTGTCCTGCAGGCTCAGTCATGGCTGTTCGTACTGTTAGGTACCTGGTAGTTGAGCCTGACTGGTAGAAGGAGACCTCTCTTAAACGCTGGTTCAGGAGCCGCTGGAAGTGGGAACAGTGGTCTCCTGAGCGCAGTGGGTAGGAGGGCCTGATGCAGGGTCCAGCAGAAGCAGATACTGGAACTGGAAGGATGTCCCTCAGGGATGGCTGAGCTGCGGATGCAGGTAAGCTGGTGCAGGCCGGGAGGCAGACAGACCAAACCGTATGTGACGTAATGACGCAATAGCTCCATCTTACGTGTTTCGTCACAAAGACGTCATATGGATAGGCGGAATTGGCGCTGCTAGTGTGAAATGTGCTTTCATGTGTCAATTAAAGTCATACATGCAAAAAACGATTCTCTTCCCTGCAGCTGCACATATACAAAAGGGCAGTGATAATCATGACATCATTGACATAATATGGCCACAAGTCTATATCAGGTCAATGATGTCGACAACATCCCTGCACCTTTGTGTACAGGCAATTGTGGGTCAAGGAAACCAGTAGTAGTGTTGAAGGAGGAATGTTGGTATAAGTATACTAATAGTGCCATGGGAGGTATCTTCCCCAACAAGTCAACTAGCAAAACTGGAGACTTTAAAATACCTCCGATAATAACCTAGACACACCAAATTTGGTAAAAAAAAAAAAAAAAAAAAAAAAGCCTGTGGGCCTTGTATTTGGCACGTGTTCTAGAATATTTAATTGAACAATGGTGCATATAGAGAACCAAGAAGACAATACAATATAATTAAAAAATGAGAATCAAAGTCTACGCGTTTCAAAAGGATCAGTCCCTTCTTCAGGACTCTTCTGGTCTCAAATGTATTTTGTAAATTCTTAAAAGTTCTACAAAGGAACCATAATTGTAAACAAAGAAAAAATCCAGCAAGGATTCTCCAGTGGCAACTGATTGGCCCGACACTGGCAGCTTCCCTCCGGGTTCTCACCAAACCCGAGCTCATCCCTACTGGAGACAGAGGGGAAGACACCTCAAGGGTGGCAGGAGGTCCTCTTGGGTTGGGAAGCCTGGAGTCGCTCTTTTACATTTGAGAAGGTCCATTTTAATGCATTAATTTTTACGTTGCAAAACTTTTTTTTCCAATTTCAATTTTTTTTTTCTTTTTCCAAACACCTTTGATAAGAGGTAATTCTGCAAAGCTGGATTCCACCAGAAGGACTTGAGGTGGATTGTTTTTTCCGCTTAGTTAGTGACAGGGTAATACCGGGACAGTCAATAAGGACAACACTCAGGTAGACAGCGGGAGAGACAGATCAACCCAGAGAAGACGCTTTGTGATATTTTATTTACAAGGAAGCAGAGATTCATCTTGTCAGCAGGTTATCTGGAAAAAAAAACCTTCACTCGAGCCGTGCCAAGGAGAACGTTTGCGGTTAAAGATGGACAGAATAATTTTACACGGTGACCACGCCGCCGTCTGCAATTCTTAACAAGACCAGCCAATCTTCTTTCCTGTCGAATGAAGAACAATCTTCGGAGATGTCACCGTTGGCGTGCACAGATTAAACGCGCCATTGTCAGTCTCCGCTTTTTCCGTTTGATGTTGCGAATCTCCGAGCCTCGTCTCTGCCTTTCATTAAAAATAAACTACGGGAATAAAAAAAAAAGACTAGATGAAATAAAAAAGGTATTTTTTTTCCCTTCTTGTGGGAAGTTAAAGTAATTATTCCGTGTGATGTCTGTTCATCACAAAACTGAGAATTTTTTTTTTTTAAACTTTTTTTTTTTTCCTTTAAACATCTACGTGGACCAATTTGTGGGAAAAAAGTAATTAGGGAGGCATTTTTGCTCCGCGATTAACCGATGATTGGCGATTGCTTTGTTTCGCTAAAACCATATTCTGTTAATAAAGGGGGTGATATTTAAAGGGTTAGCAACCCTTAGAAGTTAAATTGCTTCGGTGGAAAAAAAGATTTAATTTGTTGGGAGAATGACACGTTCTGAGGCCTTTCAGATGTAGTGGATAATGAGTGACCGCTCCCGAGTATTGATCTTCGATGCGCCAAAAGTCGTTACCGTGATTTCACAAGTTCAGCGGAGGCGATTATGGAAACTGGTGCACAGCTAATTAGGAAAAAGGGCTTTAATAACCTGTAAGAAACGGCGACATCAATTTAAATAGTTGGGACTTTTCAGGGGGGGCAAGAGCTCTACTACAGTATACAGTGCCTTGCAAAAGTATTCACCCCCTTGGCTTTTTAACTATTTTGTTACATTACAGCCTTTAGTTGTAGTATGTTTTTTTAATTTGAATTATATGTGATGGATTAGAACACAAAAGTCTAAGTTGGTGAAGTAAGATTAAAAAAATATATACATAAAACTATTTTTCAGAAATAAATTACTGATAATTGGCATGTGCGTATGTATTCACCCCCTTTGGTATAAAGCCCATAAAAAGCTCTGGTGCAACCAATTACCTTCAGAAGTCACATAATTAGCGAAATGATGTCCACCTGTGTGAAATCTAAGTGTCACATGATCTGTCATTACATATACACACCTTTTTGAAAGGCCCCAGGGGCTGCAACACCTAAGCAAGAGGCATGTCATGGTTATGCAATAGAGTTTGTCTTTCAGCTTACCTGTCTCCATGTGTTCATCTCTAGAGATCAGCTGACCCTCACCTGACTGCTTTTATAATCTCTCCTCTAGCATGGCTCCACCCCAGCTCCCATCAGGGAACCCTATATTAACCTGTGCATTGCAAGCCAGCAGTGCTGATCAACCATTGTGTGTTAGCTTTCGTGTGTACTTGCTGTGTTTCCTACGTCTGATTCCAGTTACCGACTTTGGCCTGTTCTCGACTTTCCCTGTCTGCTTGTGACCCTGACCTTTGGTGTGTTATGTTTATCCTTGTCTGCTAGTCGTCCTGACATTTGGCTTATTCCTTACTTTCGCTGTTGTTCCAGCCTGCTGCCTCCTTCCTCTTCCCCTGTAGTCTACTGTGAGCCTGAGCTGTGAGACCCTGGGGGCCGCGACCTGGAGCCAGACTGTAGCTCAGTCCATCCTCACCACCAGGGGCTCTGGTGAACACATGCTGGCTCTTAGACTCCGCGCCCTGGGGAATCTATGCTCTAGCTCCCAGTGGGATCTGTGTTAGTGATCCAGTAGACCTGCTTCCTGAACCTCCCAGGGTTCAATCCGCAGCAGTCAGTCCTAGGGTCCACCACCTAGCGGTGCACTTCCGACTCCTACAGAGTGCATCTGTCACCTAGCCTCAAGGTGACCTGACAGTTTGATCAGCCCTGGACGTGGCTGATGTGCCGCTACCCGCGGATGATCCGTTGCAGGGCTTAGTTCGCAGACTTGAGACCCAAGAATCGCATCAGACCCAGGTGATGCTATTCATTCAGGATTTGGCATCCCGTTTTGAACAGGTTCAGGCCTCATTAGGACCCCCGGTTCAACAACCGCTATCTGCTGCTGCACCTATCGCACCAGTCGCAGCCACACATTCATTACAACTGCCAGCTCCGGCCCATTTCTCTGGGGACTCCAAGGCTTGCAGGGGGTTCCTTAGCCAGTGCACAATTCATTTTGAACTTCAGCCCCAAAACTTCCTGTCCGATCGGGCGAAAGTAGCCTATATTATATCCCTCCTGAACGGCGAGGCGCTAACTTGGGCTGCCCCTCTGTGGGAACTGAATGATCCAGTGGTTTCTAGCCTGTCTGATTTCTTGAAACTTTTTCGGAATATCTTCGAGGAACCGGGTTGTGTCTCCTCAGCGGCTAGCGCTCTTTTACTTCTCCGTCAAGAGTCCGCTTCTGTGGGACAGTATGCTCTTCAGTTCCGTATCCTCACAGCTGAATTGAGCTGGAATAATGAGGTCCTAGTTGCAAGCTTTTTACATGGCCTCTCTGATAGAGTGAAGGATGAATTAGCAGGAAGATCCCTTCCTGCTGATCTGGATGGTGTCATCACTTTGTGTAACCAGATCGATATTCGCTTTCAGGAGAGGGCCCTGGAAAAATGACGCCAGCACTCCCCGTTCCTTAGGCAGCTTGATCTCCCAGTCCCTTCTCTTCGATCCGAGGAGCACCCCCTGCCCGCTGAGGAACCTATGCAGCTGGGCTGGACCAAGTTGTCTCCTGAAGAACGCGCTAGGCGCAGAACTTTGGGCCTGTGCCTCTATTGTGGGGCCAAAGGTCATTTTCATGACACCTGTTCTCTTTGTCCAGAAAAATGCTCGGGGCTAATACATCTGGAAGGTGGAGTATTAGACCCTGAAATATCACCTTAACCTTCTCGTCTTCTTCTTTCTGTGTTCCTTCATGTTGGCATTTCCACTCGTTCGGTCTCGGCACATCTGGATTCCGGAGCCGCTCGCAATTTCATGGATTGGGAAACTGCATCTTCCATGAGACTTACCCTTTTGCCCCTTTCAACGCCATTGGTGGTCTTGGCGATTGATGGCACTGTTCTCCCAGGGGGCCCTATCCACTTCCAGACCCTCCCTGTTAAGATGTCAGTAGGGACACTCCACCAGGAGTGGATATCCTTCCTTGTCTTACCCTAAGGATTCATCTCCTATCATATTAGGTCTTCCTTGGTTATGGTTCTATTCTCCACATGTTGACTAGACTGCTGGACGGATCCTCTTTGGGGTTCTTCCTGTTCCTCTTCCTGCCTACTCAAGGTTACCCCAAAAGAGAAACTTTCTGTTGCCACCATCCCAGTATCTCCTGCTCTTCCCGCTGCATATAGCGATTCCTGGAATGTCTCCTGCAATAGTCGGGCTGAGGCACTCTCTGGGTCATGTGGCACTCTGGATGAGGAGCCCACCTGTGAACTTGAGCCCATCATTCACTCCAGTTTGGATGGTCGTTTAAATAATAATAAAAAACAGCGCTAGATAAACTACAAAAATTGCAATATTAATAAGTGAATAATAATATTGTGTGTGACATAAACATTAATAATGAACAATAGTGGTAGACTATTCCAAAAACCCCGTTCACGTGAATTTAGATGTAAAAATGACAACTCTATAAATGAACATTAGAAAAGTCCATCTGAGTGCAGGTAGAAAAAAGTCCAAAGATATAATTTAGATTCTTCTTAATGTTGTAAGGATAGATAGCTAATTGATTCCTCCACCGCACCACTGTGTTAACACCAGTACAATAATGTGCTTACCACAAGGCAGGCTTAGACAAGCCTGTAACCTTAACCCGGTCAGGGCCTTTAGCCAATGGGGATGATTGGACAGCGATAATCCACTACACCATCTAGAAGGATCAGCTACAGCAAGAAACCCTCCATGCGCACCTCCAAAGCACCGGAACGGTTTAACATTCAGGGGTTCCCCAAAAGGAAAGAAGGATCGACATAGCGTAATCCTGATATAGGTAGTTTATTATAAAAATAGGAAACACACTTACATTTAAAATGAAGACGTTTAAAGGGCCTCAAAGGGACACCAACCTCTGCCCTACTGACACCAACCTTTGCCTTACTGACACGAACCTCTGTCCTACTGACACCATCCTCTTTGGATCCTATTCTAGAATGTGTAGCTTTGCCAATGTATAGGGGAAGGATAAAGTGGACCTGTTGCTTTGCCATACATTGTAAAACCTCAAGTTTTTGAAGAGTAAGGGGTTGCATAAAGAGAAGCTCCAGGCTCCTTCAGAAAAAATAACAGTCAGCAGCTATAAATACTGTAGCTGCTGACGTTTAATATTAGGGCACTTACCTGTCCAAGAATCCAGCGGTGTCCTCCTACGAGCCGACTCGTCAATCGGCTACCGGGTGCTGGCGCCGCCATCTTGACTGAGGGAAACCGGCATTGGAGCCTTGCGGCTTCACAGCCGGTTTCCTACTGCACATTGTGAATGGGCCAGCTGTGGGGGAAGGGGGAGAGGGGCGAACTTCTGACTGAGTTTGCTGCATCAAAACCACCCCCCCAAAAGGTGCAGCGGAGGGGGGGGAGGCAGAAAGTCGAAGCTTCCCCTTTTGGATGGAGCTCCGCTTTAAGGTAAACGTGGTGCTAGGGTAGGGTTCAGGTGGCTCTATACATATCTGCATTGGGTGGGCCTAGCACTCTTGCCCAAGTCAGGTTTGGTTGTTATTACAGATTGGTAAGGCTATCTTGACCTGCTCGGTTTCTTGGCAGGATGGGAAGCAGCTGGGCTTGACACCAACCTCCCTAATTATCCTAAAACACAGTATTAAAAAAAGAAATGCCTATCTCTACAGCACATTGTTTTTGACAAAATTACAGGTGCACTTCACACAGGCGCAATACATTATCATAATGAAAAGTCTATTATTTTTTTTTTTTCTCTGTGTTACGGGTTTGAAGCGTGTTGGCTGGCACCTTCTGTCACAGCTCCAATACATCCAGCAGACGTTCCTCTTAAGTTGATGGAATGATGTAACCTTTGAAGAAAATCGCGCTGTTGGCATTTCTTCTAATGTGGCGCGATATAGGAATGTTCAGAGAGCTCTTCTGTATCTGCAAACATTTACTTAGTAAATAGTTGCCGGTAAAAACACCTCAATTGACGCGGAACATCTGTCTCCAATCCTTTACATCTCCTGGGCTGGCAGCGAGATCGGAATCCACTCGGCTATGGCACAGACCCTGCCTGCCTCTTCCTTGCAGCATCTGTTCCTTACTCCCGCTAGAGGCACGCCTAGCTTGCCAACCAAAGAAACGGGCACATCCTGGCCGTGTTTTCCTCCAAATTGATCCCCCAGCACAAGGCTGCGTTAACAAGCAATAGATAGATTGCCGTGGGGCTTGTGGTCTCCAAAGGATGAGAATGGAAGGTAAAAGCTCATTTACTAATCTGCAATAAAGAAAATGATGGCATTGTAACCAATTAGACTCAAGTGGAATAAATCAATAGGTTGACCCAGGAAGGACTAAGCTGGGGGGCATATCTGCCCCTGGGTCAGAACTAATAAGTTATTGTGGGCTGGTGACACCGGGTTGAGGTAGTTCACCATTCAGACATTGATCAAAGTAGGACATGCGGTCATTGACACCCTCTGGGAATTATATAGCTATTTGCCTCCCATACCAGCACCAACGTCCTTCGTGGCTCTGAGATGTCAAATGACCGAATATCAAGAGCTACAATAGAAGCTGCCTTGGAAATTTTGAACAGTTTTGTCACTGTAAACATTGTCCTTTAGGGCTTGATGGCATCCATTTGAGATGGTTCTGGAATCCTTCAGAATTCATTGACAGGTGCTTCAAGCGTATATTGCTATACACTCTTACGGGAATGCACAACACATTTGATGCAAATAACAGTCGGCCAACACAGACCCTTAGGAACAGCCACCTTTAACCATGCCCAAGAATCACTGCGGCACCATGGCACACTTTGCATGGTAAAACCCATACTGTTACTACCATGAAAGGACTGCTTGGTTGTATCAACCCAATGCCAAAGGTTCCCATCCCTCCCCTGTGCTTACCACGAATACTGCCCCTCCACGAATGCTTGAAGCCCAACTCCATTCAAGTCTTTTGAGTTTATTATTTGTTTTTTGAATAGAGCGGGGATGGGTTTCAGGTTCTTATTGCTGGAAAAGCTGAAGGTAAGGGTTGCTGAATGCAGAGTTGGGTTCCTTTCTCAGTGTGAAGACATGTCCCTTCAAAGTGCAATGACTTTGGTTAGGCAGCTCTCTAAAATAAAAGAACCTCGGGGTTAATACAGAAAGGTACACTACTTATAGGGAAAAACAAGGTTTAGGAAATCATGAGTATTTATTAAATGAATGAAGTCCATGTGTAACAAGTCAAAAAGTTTGTGGGGCTTTAGTAAGGCTTCAAATACTGATATGAGAAAACTGTGGATCCAGTGAATGGAGAATCGGTAGGTGGAGGCTGCAGTATATCCTTCAAACTGAAGGTAGCACTGTGCCATTTCTTCAGGCTTGCAGGAGCCCATTGAAGACTAATGCCCCGTACACACGGTCGGATTTTTCGACGGAAAATGTGTGATAGGACCTTGTTGTCGGAAATTCCGACCGTGTGTGGGCTCCATCACACATTTTCCATCGGATTTTCCGACACACAAAGTTTGAGAGCAGGATATAAAATTTTCCGACAACAAAATCCGTTGTCGGAAATTCCGATCGTGTGTACACAAATCCGACGGACAAAGTGCCATGCATGCTCAGAATAAATAAAGAGATGAAAGCTATTGGTCACTGCCCCGTTTATAGTCCCGATGTACGTGTTTTACGTCACCGCGTTCAGAACGATCGAATTTTCCGACAACTTTGTGTGACCGTGTGTATGCAAGACAAGTTTGAGCCAACATCCGTCGGAAAAAGTCCTAGGATTTTGTTGTCGGAATGTCCGAACAAAGTCCGACCGTGTGTACGGGGCATAAGTGTCACCTGCTATGGGCTCCAGGCAGCCATCATAGGGGGGACGTCAATCCTATTGGATGCCGAAGCTTTATGAGATTTGGGCAGCATTAGGTCCCACCTACACTATCAGCTGGTTCTGTGTTTTTCGTAATATTAAAGTGTCACTAAACAAACAACAGTAAAATCAGTCTATAAATGAAGTAAAGCATGCTTGTTAAACTCACTGTGGAACCCAATGAGTTAATCCTGTGCATTGTGTAAAAAGGCTGTTTGATCCTGTCTCCTCTGATCCTCCCCTTCTTCCACTGTCCCCAAAATATTTCCTGATAGTACAGAGCTTGGGGACAAGCTGCTCATGCTCAGTTTGGTGTGTATTGCTAGAGACTTTTTTTTTTCCTTGGGAGTGTGCATGTGATCAGCACAGAGCCAATCAGCACTGTCCAGACAGAGGGTCGGGAGTCCTGCATCCTCATAGGACAGTCAATGCAGAATGAAAACTCCCAGAGGCGTTGCTAGGGGAGTGCAGGGGGGGTGCGGTCTGCACCCGGGTGACACCCTCCAGAGGGTGACACCAGGCTCAGACAAGTGCCCGTACCGCGGCTCCCTCCTTCCCTTCTGGAATCTCTTCAGCTGCACGCGATGTGCAGTTAGAGAGGGGGAGGAGGGAGTGAGGCAAAGAGACAAGGTGCTCGGGATCCCATCGTCCCGCACGCTACAGTCATCTCTCCCTGCTGGCTGCACTCACTGCAGACTGAACTATAGCCGTCTCATCCTTACAAGTACACAGTCGGGGAGAAGGAGAGACACTGCTCTATAGCATCTGCCCGGGGCTAAGGTACTGTAAGTAACAGGAATATTGCAGGGGAGGGGAACATGGCGATTGGGAGGTGGGGCATTGACAGGTAACATCTATGCTGCTAGGAGTGATTTTAGGGAGGGGGTGGGCTTTAGAGGATATGTGCTAGGGTGCTTTGATTTGGGTAAGAACTCATGCTAGAAGTAGAAGGAGGGGGCAGATTTGAAGTTTGACCCCCCAGCACAATTCCTCTTTCTTCCCAAAGCACCCACTAATACATATCCTGTAATTCCCATCCCGGTTCCATCCACCTCCCCCGATCCCATCCCGCCTCCATCCACCTCCTCTGATCCCACCCCGGCTCCATCCACCTCCCCCGATCCCATCCCGCCTCCATCCACCTCCTCCGATCCCACCCCGGCTTCATCCATCCCCTCTGATCCCATCCCGGCTCCATCCATCCTCTCCGATCCTATCCTGGCTCCATCCACCCCCTCTGATTCCATCCCGGCTCCATCCATCCCTTCCGATCCCATCCGGCTTCATCCACCCCCTCTGATCCCATTCTGGCTCTATCCCCTATGATCCCATCCCGGCTCCATCCATCCCCTCTGATCCCAACCCAGCTTCATCCATCCCCTCTGATCCCATCCTGGCTCCATCCATTCCCCTCCGATCCCATCCCGGGTTCATCCTTCCCCTGATCCCGCACATCCCGGTTCCATCCATTGTGGCAGGTTAAGGGGGAGAGCCACATCGATGCACTAGCCTGGCTTAACGCTGGGGGGGGGGGGCACCATTTTTTACCGCACCAGTTGACACCAACCCTTGTGACGCCACTGAAAACTCCTCCTACAAGCTTTAACCAGACACTGATATAAGTCACAAGACTGCTCTAACTGTTGATGAGAAAAGGTATTTAGCAGTTTATATTCACTAAAATAATTGCATTTCTATGTTCTGTGTACTGTGGGAGTCCAGATATAGTGAATGCAGGGCCCTGGTTTAGTAACACTTTAATTTGAAACCCTGATGAACGGAATGCAAAACCCCAGAAATGCGCTGGATGTTAACTTGTAGTGTGACGTTTCCATCTCAGATTCATTTATATGGGTTACAGACCAAGGTAACTGCAGGAGTCCTGTGGCATGTAGGAGCTTCCAGCCAGGAACCCAGTAACCCAGGCTGATGAAGAAGGTGTGGCTTGCCTTTTAAACACGTTCCTGATTGGCTACAGCGTTTCTGGCATTTCTGACAGCTCTTGGGAGTTCCTTGTGGCGGCTTCTCAGATCTTTGCATGGGTTCCCACCAGTGTCTCGGCGACTGCAGCGGTTTATATCTTCTGCTCCTTGGCCCTGGTCTCTCCTCTACAGGCCTGCACTTTGAGATATCTGTGAGTGCAATATTATTATTTGTTTTGATATCATATCAAATAAAGTAACTACTGCACCAGTGGCCGCTTGGCGCCTCTCTGCCCCCTTCTTCTTACCCAGTATAAGCACCACCCAGGATAATTCTAGCATTCCAGCACTACCTATCCATTTCCATAGACGTTCCACATAGCATGATAAAAAAGGAGAATTCGCCACCAAGGTCCCAGGAGGCAGTTAAACCCCCCCCCCCCCCCCAACATTCTGCACCTAAAAACGAGGCAATCATCTTTTGGTGGAGCTCTCCTTTAAATTTTGAATAATAGAGCACTCAGAGGTTCGACAATTCCTAGAAACCAAAGACTTTCAAAAGTTTTCCCCCGAAACTTTAGCTTCATTCTAGCGAGTCATCTGGTCCCCATGGAGTTCAAATCTTGCATTCAGTAACAGGCTGTTTTTTGTGAACCACATCTTAGAAAAACAGGCGTCTGTCTGATCCAAATCTCTTCCATATTTTACCCTGTAATGTGCTGTTTTTTTTTTTTTTTTGCAGCTGGTTATTTTTTTTTTCCTCCCTTGGCTTATCTTTAAAGAAAAATGCTAATGTAATGTATAAACTGCGCACGGTTTCAGGAGGTGATCAGCGAGGGGTCTGATGACCTCAGGATGTGTGTTTAAATTCATATTATTATTCCCCTTCATTTGCCTGCTGGTAGGAATATTTCACATCCGACGCAAGCCGTGTTTTAGCTGTAGCGGTTAAAGGTATTTTGCAGTCAGACTCAACAAATGCTGCATGGAAATACATGCCAGGAGAAGATCTAGTCTCCGAGGACATGTTTTTTTTCATCCTGGCGCTGTGCGCATCCACCGGTCCATTGTAAAATCTGCTATATGCTGGTAACCATGGACGTATTTACCACGAGGCAAACAAGGCGTTTGCCTGAGGCAGCATTTGTTAGGGTGGTGGCATCTGTACTAGGATGCAGCTGCAGGCATCACCCCAGTATCCTTTTTTGGAGCCGGCGGTCAGCTCTCTTGTAGCAATCGGATCGGCTTACTAGCTGCTGGATTGCTATTACAAGCAGCGGGCTCTCCCAATCCACTAGGAGACCCGAGCGACCAGCCGACACGGGTTTGGCTTTACTCGGCTGTTGGTAACAGTAAACCTGAAACGATGACATCACTTCCGGTTTACACGGGAACCATCTGCGCCAGCTTTGAAATATCGACCACCGATCTTGGTGTTTTGAAGGCTTTTAAGGGCAGAGGAGGGACTTGGGGTCTTATAGACAGATCTCTGGATAAAGAGTGTCTGTCACTGCCTATTGCTGTCAGGAGGATGTTTGCATTCCTTGTGACAGCAATACAAGTGGTAAAAAATAAATAAAAATTTAAGCAACAGTGTAAAAATAGAAAAAATAAAAATTAATTAAAAAAAAAATGTAGAGTTCCCCCGTCCTCCCATGCTGGCACGCAAAGGCGAGTACACATGCAAACAGCGATCGTCCCGCATACGTGAGGTATCACCATGAATGTCAGATCATGGGCAGTAATTCTATCACCAGACCTCCTCTGTAAATTTAAAGTGGTAACCTGTAAAGGTTTTTAAAGCGCTGCCTATGGATTGTAAAATGTACGCCGTTTGTCGTCGTTGCACGGGCATGTGCAATTTTGAAGAGTCTGGGGTGGGACAAATTTAGTTGGGGAATGGCACCCATTTTTAGTCTTGCCTAGAGCAGCACAACAGCAAATTACACCACTGCTGGTAATATTATTTACTTGGGGTGCCTGTAAATTACCCGGTCCTTATTTGAGACCGGATTACCTGGAAATCGCTGTGGTAGGCACTGCTTCTACAATGATCTCCACAAGGGTTCTGTCCTGGGACCAATCCTGTTTAATTTGTTCATAAACGACCTGGAGGATGGGGTAAACAGCTCAATCTCTGTATTTGCGGACGATACTTAGCTAAGCAGGGCAATAACTTCTCTGCAGGATGTGGAAACCTTGCAAGAAGATCTGAACAAATGAATGGGGTGGGCGACTACATGGCAAATGAGGTTCAATGTAGAAAAATGTAAAATAATGCATTTGGGTGGCAAAAATATGAATGCAATCTATACACGGGGGGGGGGGGGGGGAGAACCTTTGGGGGGAATCTATGATGGAAAAGGACCTGGGGGTTCTAGTAGATGATAAGCTCAGCAATGGCATGCAATGCCAAGCTGCTGCTAACAAAGCAAACAGAATATTGGCATGCATTAAAAAGGGGATTAATTCCAGAGATAAAACAATAATTCTCCCACTCTCCAAGACTCTGGTCCGGCTGCACCTAGAGTATGCTGTCCAGCTCTGGGCACCAGTCCTCAAGAAGGATGTACTGGAAATGGAGCGAGTACAAAGAAGGGCAACAAAGCTAATAAAGGGTCTGGAGGACATTAGTTATGAGGAAAGGTTGCGAGCACTGAACTTATTCTCTCTGGAGAAGAGACGCTTGAGAGGGGATGTGATTTCAATTTACAAATACCATACTGGTGACCCCACAAAAAACTTTGTCGCAGAAGGGAGTTTAACAAGACTCGTGGCCACTCATTAAAATTAGAAGAAAAGAGGTTTAACCTTAAACTACGTACAGGGTTCTTTACTGTAAGTGTGGCAAGGATGTGGATTTCCCTTCCACAGGCGGTGGTCTCAGTGGGGAGCATCGATAATTTCAAGAAACTATTAGATAAGCACCTGAACGACCACAACATACAGGGATATACAATGTATTCTGACATATAATCACACACATAGGTTGGACTTGATTGACTTGTGTCTTTTTTTGACCTCACCTACTATGTAACTATGTAAGCTTCCAGGTCCCATTCTGAGGCTGTGAACACAATAGTTTGCTCGCTTGGCTTGAGCGCCATCCAGACAACACTTCACATTTTATCAACAAATAAAACAATTACTCTGATTGGACGAGGTGGAGATTGTGATGTCCTCGCCCCAGCTCTCCTCTATATATTGAGAAGATGCAAACGGTTCCTCGAATGGCGCCCGTACCAAACGGCCAAACTCCTGTTTTCACAACACAGGACAGCTCCATGGCATGGGACCTGCACCGCTCACTAGAACTAAGGGGCCAAGCCCACCCCTTAAACAACAACCCCACACCATAATCCCCCCTCCACTAAATGATTTTGACCAGCGCACAAAGCAAGGTCCATAAAGACATAGATGAGCAAGTTTGAGGTGGACGAACTTTTCAGGCCTGAGGTCCGGACTTGAGTCCGGACCTCAACCCGATAGAACACCTTTGGGATGAATTAGAGCAGAGACTGTAAACCAGGCCTTCTTGTCCAACATCAGTGCCTGACCTCACAAATGCGCTTCTGGAAGAATGGTCAAACTTTTCCATAGACACACTCCTAAACCTTGTGGACAACTTTCCCAGAAGAGTTGAAACTGTTATAGCTGGAGAGGGTGGGCCAACTTAATATCGAACACTACGGACTAATTGCGATGTCATTAAAGTTCATGTGCGTGTAAAGGCAGGCGTCCCAATACTTTTGACAATATAGTGTATGCATTTGCTTAAGCAAACTCAATATCATCCAGCTGCCTCAGGTGCCTTGGCATTGAGTCATGTGACCAGCTTCCTTGGGATCCTTCAAGGTGCCTTGAGAAATTGCCCATAGTTCTGCTTTAATAAGAATTTAGTCAGAATTTGTTCTTCCAGCATCTTGTCTTTAATCCCCCGTGGGGCCTCGGACAAAGTCGTGTTTACTCAAGTCCGACCGGGACGTCCCCAAGCCAGCAGGCTAATTTTATGCCCCCGTCTTTGCACCGCCAGCAAATTATTGGAAGGATGAAAATAAACTCCAATCATAAAGTGCTGCGTGATGCAATTTAATGCCGGAGCAAAAAAGGATATTAATAATCATCAGAAACACCTTTTCTTGCAGAATCAGCAGGCCGGATAATGAGCAACGAAAATGGACGGGGTCCAGCAATATTCTTCTATGATGCTGGCAAAGGATTCAGCCAGAACAGGACCAGCTGTGGGTTCTTCTCCATCACCCCCACCCGCTTCCGATGACTTCCCAGAAGCCCCCTCTCCTCCAGGTACACATGAATCTATGGAGGTCACATCATCTCTGTTTGTACAGCCCAAATATTTTTTCTGCTTCATCAGGCTGCTCCGGCCTCCCCCCCCCCCCCCCCACTCCATCAGCTAGCGATTGTTTGTACCAGCGAGAAGTCTCAGGGATAATTGCCCAGACAATGGCGTGTAATGATACCGCCTGGTTGGTAGCGCAGGAAACAGCGAAACGGTTTTGTGTGTGAGTAAAACACAGGCCAGGAATAGAGGAAACACTCATCTAGATAAGTGGGAGTATATTAATGTCAAGTGCTCGGCTCCTTCCGCAAGCTGGAGTGGGCACCGCCACTCGGCAAGGTCAATAGCTGAAGGGAGATGGGCAGCGCTGACAGGTGGCGGCAACCGTCCGCCGCTCGCCAGCTCTCATCACCTGGATAATCTTTATAATATCATTGAAAACCATAGAGAGATAGATATAGATAGATTACCGATTAGATAGATAGATAGATAGATAGATAGATAGATAGATAGATAGATAGATAGATAGATAGATAGATAGATAGATAGATAGATAGATAGATAGATACAGTAGATAGAGGTGGGAGTATATTAATGTCAAGTACTCAGCTCCTTCCGCAAGCTGGAGTGGGCACCTCCACTTGTCACGGTCAACAGATGGAGGGAGATGGGCCGCACTGACATAGTTACATAGTTACTTAGTTACATAGTAGGTGAGGTTGAAAAAAGATACAAGTCCATCAAGTCCAACCTATGTGTGTGATTATGTGTCAGTATTACATTATATATCCCTGTATGTTGCAGTCGTTCAGGTGCTCATCTAATAGTTTCTTGAAACTATCGATGCCCCCCCGCTGAGGCCACATCCTTGCCGCTCTTATGCCCTGTACACACGATCGGACATTCCGACAACAAAATCCTAGGATTTTTTCCGACGGATGTTGGCTCAAACTTGTCTTGCATACACACGGTCGCACAAAGTTGTCGGAAAATCCGATCGTTCTGAACGCGGTGACGTAAAACACGTACGTCGGGACTATAAACGGCTCAGTAGCCAATAGCTTTCATCTCTTAATTTATTCTGAGCATGCGTGGCACTTTGTGCGTCGGAGTTGTGTACACACGATCGGAATTTAACTGATCGGATTTTGTTGTCGGAAAATTTTATAGCCTGCTCTCAAACTTGTGTCTTGTGTCGGAAATTCCGACAGAAAAAGTCCGATGGAGCCCACACACGATCGGAATTTTCGACAACACAATCCGATCGCACTTTTTCCGTCGGAAAGTCCGACCGTGTGTACAGGGCATTACAGTAAAGAACCCTGACAGGTGGCAGCAACTGTCCGCCGCTCGCCAGTCCTCATCACCTAGATAGATAGATAGATAGATAGATAGATAGATAGATAGATAGATAGATAGATAGATAGATAGATAGATAGATAGATAGATAGATAGATAGATAGATAGATAGATAAACATTATTAATGTCAAGTGCTCAGCTTCTTCTGAAAGTTGGAGTGGGTACTGCCTCTTGCCAAAGTCAATAGCTGAATTGAGACGGGCAGCGCTAATAGGTAAGGCGACTGTCCGCCGCTCCTCAACTCTCATCACCTGCAAAATCTTTATCACAGAATTGAAAACAAAAGAGAGATAGATATAGATTGATAGATTAACGATTTGATAGATAGAAAGACAGACAGACAGCCAGATAGATAGAATAGATTAAAAGATATTAATGGGGAGTATATTAATGTGAAGTGCTCATCTTCTTCTGCAAGTTAGAGTGGGCACTGCCGCTTGCCAAATTCAATAGCTCAAGGGAGATGGGCAGCGCTGACAGATGGTGGCGACTGCCACCACCGCTCACCGGCTCTCATCACCTGCAAAAACATTAGATAGATAGATAGATAGATAGATAGATAGATAGATAGATAGATAGATAGATAGATAGATAGATAGATAGATAGATAGATAGTATATTAATGTCAAGTGCTCAGCTCCTTCTGCAAGTTGGAGTGGGCACCACCATATGTCCAGGTCAGTAGCTGGAAGGAGATGGGCAGTACTTAAAGCCAGTCCTCATCACCTGCAATATCTTTATTATAGTATGGAAATAGATAGATAGATAGATAGATAGATAGATAGATAGATAGATAGATAGATAGATAGATAGATAGATAGGGAGTATATTATTGTCAAGTGCTTCTTCAACAAGCTGGAGTGGCACCTCCACTTGTCAAGGTCAACAGTTGGAGGGAGATGGGCTGCACTGACAGGTGGAAGCAACTGTCCACCACTCACCAGTCCTCATCACCAGCAAAATCTTTATCATATTAGATAGATATGTAGCACCCTTCACACAGGTAGGTGCTAGAAGTTAGGATTTTTTCGGTAGTGCAGGCAAATTTAGACAGGCCTGTTTGTTTTGGTTTGTGTAGACTGGGAGTGGCACAGAGTAGCAGCTATGACTCACAGACAGCATCACTTCCCTGTTACCACACTCTTTCTACTAGAGGATTCTAGAAGAAGAGGAGGGGAAGAGAGGTGGAGCTGTCTGGGGTGTCTCAGGGAGCCCTGACCAATCCCCAACTAGGTTTGGCAGGGGGCAGGCCTACTTAAAATATCCAGGGTCTGCCCTGCTGGGGAAGTTGTCGGGTAGAAGAACTGAGGATGGAGTACTAGGCTGTCAGGGCCTTTATGGGAGCTCCCCAGTCTTGGGGGGGGGGGTGACCTTGGGCCTGGGACTCGGATGCAGGATGGAGCCGGGACTCAGATGCAGGATGGAGCCGGGACTCGGATGCAGGATGGAGCCTTTCAAGAACTAATGAAGGATCTGAACAGAAGGCACAGGAGGAGTCAGAGAGGACAGCGGGAGCTAGTACTACCGGGCAAGTCTTTAGGAGGGAACCACCAGTTGCAGGTGGGAGGGCTGGTGAGTGACATTCACAGCCAGGAGGACTGGGGAGGCACACCTGAGAGGACTGGGAGTGTGCAATCTAGGATGGGTGCAGAGCCAGTAGTGTGGACTTTGATGCTGTGGGCAGTCAAGTCAGACAGCTGCAGCCAGGAGGGCTGGCAGGGCCTGAAGAGGGCTGAGGGAGCAGTAGTCTGTTAGGACAGCTAGCACTAAGGAGACTTTCCGTATTTTCTGCTACACTATAGAGGCCTGTTGTTCCTGCCTGTAAAGGACAATTTCAAAGGCCTGGCTGAACCAGTGTCAGGCCTAACGATGTGCTAGCTGGTCCTGTAGAGAGAGAGAGAGAAGGCAGTAGTCTGCAAGCAAGAGTTGTGCAGGAGGAGTCTGTACGAAGAGTGTACATAGTTGTCCCTAGCAATTTTGCTATTACTCGACTGGGCATCCCATATTTCCCATACCCCATCCAAGATAAATTCCCTTAAATAAAACAACAAAACAAAGACTACAGACTGTTCATTGTCTTGGAGTGTCTGGGAAGTGACTATGGGGCAGGATAACAGGTGGGCCGCATCACTTAGCAGCCCCTACGGGGGTACTGTTACATTTGGGGGCTCGGTCCGGGACAAACTGTTCATGGGTAACCTGAGGGCCGTTGCCCCTAGCAACCAAATTTGAGCAAGCTGGGGAACTGTGCTTGGTTCCACCATTGAGGAATTGAACCCCCGGGGAAGGACTTGTGTGCTCTGCCTGCTATTCAGTACTACAAAATAAGTGCCGTTGCCCATAGCAACCAGTGGGAGCCATTAACAAATTGCTGCTGCCTGCTGCCCAGTTGCCCCAACCATCGCTGAGATGGACATCTGTGCTTAATGCTACAATTCAGTGACGTTTCACCATGTGCTGTCACCAGTGGCAACTACGGTGGGCAATCGCGCCCATGGATTTACAAATATGTCCAGCGTTCTGCTAATTCTGCACATGTCACACTGGATTACAATTATGCCCAGCGCTCTGCAAATGCTGGGCTTTCTGAACTTTTGCTCCAACTCCTGCATTATTCAGTAAAGTCTGCCTGGAAGTGTCTACTGTTGCCCGGGGTGATCGGGGTAAACTTGCTGGTTCCTGCAGACGGGACTATGCTAATATTGTACCCTTTAGTGAGACATTGGCTACAAACTTTATTATTGCTACCGGCAACCATTGGAAAAGTCAGCAGTCATTAGTTCCCAGTTGCTCTGGCACAGTCGGTGCCGAGCGACATGCCTGGACAAGTCCTGCTAGAATCAGCATGCCTGCTAACTTCAGTTCATCTAGCAAGGGGTTACAGCAGCACGCCAAGTGCCACACCCTAGAGGAGACCCAGCGTTCCCTGCTAGCAGACACTATGAGGCAGAGGAGCAAGATGGCTGCGGGTGGACATGTGTACCCATCGCTGACATGGTTGCCAGACACTGGTGGACACTGGTGTCTGGTTAGAGCATCGGGATGGTGGAGGGGACGGAGCGGCTGTGCCTGCTGTGTCCAGAGTGCTGGATACTGACTGTGGTGGTCAGTGCATGGATCCGGTGTCCTCATTGTGGCGAACCACTTACCTGGCTTGCATCCAGGCAGCAGGAGCCACAGTATTACAACGCAGACCTGCACTCAGGACTGTGTCGTGTGTAGCCGCGGAGGGGGCCGGAGAGGGCCTGGAAGCATCCTTAAAAGGCTCCCCTGTGAAAATCAGTGACATGAGGGAAGAGGAGTCTGCTGTAGCCTGCGGCCTGTGGCCTGGTCGGGAACCTGGCGACTGTAAGTACTGCCGTGTAGAAGCCAGGAGTTCCTGAAATGCCGGCTGCCCCTGTGCCTATTGCTAACCCTTTCTGGAAGGAGCCCGTGCTGGAGAGGGGTGCGCCTTCAGGTGAGCCAGAAGGGGGGTGCGAGGGCAGGGCCATAGATTGGGGTTCCCACAGATTGCAAGCTGAATTCGGGTCCCTGGAGAGGCTGGCGGAGTGGTCATCTCACAGTAGCAGCTCAGAGGAGGAATGGGAGACTGGAGGTTCCCAAGTCCTGGAGATCCAGTCTGAGGGTGAGGATCCATCAGAGCCAGTTTTGGGAACTGAAGGAATGGCAGGAGCCCCTGTCAGCAGCAGGCAGCTCTTTTTCAACAGACCTTCCACAACCCAGACAAGAGCACCTGCATACAGGCAATGTATTGTGAGGTCCCAGGATGCTTGTGTCCTCCCTGGAAAAGGAAATCCCAAAGAACTGCCCAGATTCCAGGGTGACAGATGGGTCACATCACTTAGCAGCCCCTACCGCTATAGATAGATAGATAGATAGATAGATAGATAGATAGATAGATAGATAGATAGATAGATAGATAGATAGATAGATAGATAGATAGATAGATAGATAGAGATGACGGGGAGTATATTATGTGAAGTGCTCAGCTTCTTCTGGAGTGGAGACTGCCACTTGCCAGAGTCAATAACTGGAGGAATATGGGCTGCTCTGACAGGTGGCAGGGACTGTTCGCTGCTTGCCAGCTCTCATTGCTGGAAATATCCTTAACATGTTATGGAAAACCACAGATATGTAGATAGATAGAGAAATATAGATGGGGAGTATATTAATGTCAAGTATTCTATAAGCTGGAAGGGGCACCACCACCTGTCAAGGCCAATAGCTGGAGGGAGATGGACAGCACTAACAGGTGGCAGCAACTGTCTGCCGCTCGCCAGCTTTCTGTTGGAAGAACAACATGTAATGTAAAGCAGCTTTCTAATGTGACTATAAACTACACACACACACACACACACATATATATATATATATTAGGGCTGTTACTGATTAAAATTTTCGTCTTTGATTAATCGACTTTTTTAAAATCGATTAATTGACTAATTTCGATTTATCATAACGCACATATAGATCCAACTACTTTTAGCCCACGTCATGCGTAGCTCCTCCCCCGTACGCGTTACGTTCAATCAGAACTTCCTCAGCAGGGCAGGGCTACGGCGTCACCCTACAGTCAATTTAAATAGCACCGTTGTGCATCAGGGGGGCCGATGGAGAGCCGGAGACATCCATCACCTGCTGAGACAGCAAAGTTTCAGCTCTTTGGAAAAAAAGTGCCCTCATCATAAATGTTTCTTGATTGCTGGATAACCTCCAGCACAAAATTAATCAGCTGATTGGACTGTAAGATTTACTTTGAGTTGACCTTTTGTTTCATTAGATCTTTAACGAATTACCGAATCATGTCGAATTCATTTGTTATATCTGCTATAAGTGGTTCAGATGTGAAGTTTGCAATAGCAAAGCTGAACAATGCCCATTACCAGCTGTTGAAGTTTAAATTGGAAATGCTTTTTTAGCATGGGTGACATGTGACAAGTGCTAAATACAGACAGACCCACAGACAGAGAGATGGAGGAATGGGACAGGAAGGATAAACAAGCAAAAGCGATCATAAGCTTACTTGTGGAAGATGACCAGCTTATCCACATAAGAACAGAAAACTTCATTACAAAAGCTGCACGAGTCTAAACAGCAAACTCTTTTTTGCTAAGAAAGCTGTACGAGATGAAACAGTGGCAAAACTGCCAGGGTCACAGAAGTCACAGTTGCAACTGGGCCCTGGCGTTTCGCCACCATGGGGGGGGGGGCAGGGCCCCTCCCCCAGCAAAATCTGGTTTACACATTCCGTGCTAACTCCCGTGGCCCAGTGCCAGGGAGCAAGCCCCAGCACTTAGGCTTCCCTGCCTAATGGGGCATGGACACTCAGGATACCTGCCTCGCATCTCTTGCAGGGTGCCCGGTGTTCCAATCGCCCCCTCTGTGGCAGCGGGCATGTCACCCCCGCCAACTGCCTGCACACCTTGCTGAAGCTGGCTCCTCCCACTTGGCTCCGATGTTCTTCTCCTGTACACAGACAAGAGGAGTGGGAGAGGAGGCGTTTAGAACAAGAAGAACTACGCTGCTTAGGTCTGTGTGATTATTGCTGTATTCAGAGCGTGACAATACTAACAGGGAAAGGGGGAGGTAATACGAAAATACACTTGGAGGAGTGATCAGTGGGTGCTAAGTAGATATGTGCTGGGGGGTGCATTGGGAGAGGAAAGGACAGGGTGCTGGAACATTGGATTTGACACCACACCTTATAGCACAAGTCCTGCCCCCCCAAAGCGCCCCAAGAGCACCCCCCCAGCACATATCCTCTTACACTCCCAATCAAAGAGATGCCGCCTGCCTCAGAGGAGGGAATTGCAGCGTCTGTGACCCCTGGCACCCTGTAAGAGATGCAGGGGCAAGAGCCCTGGGTGCCCACCCTGGAAGACTGGGGGGGAAGTGGGATTTGCACTTTTCCTCCTGCAGCTGCTAAAATGGAGGTGATTGGTTCCTCTACATGCCTCCCTACCGCCACTCCTATCTACCTCCTGCTGCCCCCAGGACCCTGTGTACTCCTCTGGCTCACTCATCCCCCGCAGCACTGCCGGCTTCCCCACCTCCCCACTCCCACCAGCTGCTGCAAGGGATGCTGTCAGGATACAGAGCGGGCAAGGGCCGGTAAATGTGTCAATTACTGGCTCTTTCCTTTTCTAAACGATTAGCATCAGTCATCCATACCGAACACTGACTCATTCATAACTGAGGCATAATAAACTGCGTTTACTATGCTTAAAATGAACGGGAAGCCTCTGTACAGAGCTATTTCAGGATCACTAAAAAAGAGAATAAGATAGTGTTTGAAGCGCTTCACAATGTGATAAAATAGATGAAAAATTGATTTTAAACCAATAATAGTAAAATACTAAAAATAATCCAGCAGTGAAAAAATGCAATGGTAAAATCCTCAAATTAATCCGGTCACGTGACTTTTTCAAGGATCGTGACCGTGACGCAACGCGTGGGAGGAGCCAAAGACGCACTGTGCAGACTGGCAGTATCGAGCGGTGTACTGCAGCGATTCTGCTCCTGTCTGAGGCGGCTGACTGCTATAGAGATATCTGCATATGCCTTTTTACTATTAGGCGCACGTGAGTGAATTCAATACAGGTTTGCTTGTGTACTTGGTATGAAGAGCATTGCGCAATGATTCCTTTTTTTCTTATGTGCTTTATTTGTGAGGTCTGTCGGTGATTGTCACAGCTGATGAGAACAAAGCAAAGAAACACTGTTGTGTAAAAACTACCAATGAGCACCCTAATTTAGCAAGTGTGTGCTATTTAAGAACTTTGCTAGTGGGACTAAAGCAAGTTTCCATGTGTTTTTGGTTGTCTGATGTTTTTATTTATGTTTTTTTTTGATTATCACTAGAATTAACTTAACTTTCAACATATTATTTATCTATTGATGTGCATTATATTTACACACCTGGTTTCACTTATTTATATATATATTTTTTATATATTGTATCTTTTTTCACTGCTGGATTAATTTGAGGATTTTACCATTGCATTTTTTCACTGCTGGATTATTTTTAGTATTTTACTATTAATGGTTTAAAATCAATTTTTCATCTATTTTATCACATTGTGAAGCGCTTCAAACACTATCTTATTCTCTTTTTTAGTGATCCTGAAACACTTCTTTTTTTTTATACCAGCCTCACTTGTTTGATGTGTATTTATTAGTTATTTAATCATCACAGCGCTGTGTGTTTTTCTATATATTTTTGTACAGAGCTATTCCTGTCCATTTATTTAGTGAAGCTGAGGCTGCAGATAAGGAGATTGAGGGCTGTGTCCTCAGTCTCCTTTCTCTATCTCAAAGGGGAAACATCAGAGGTCTGTTTAGACCCCTGATATCACACCAAAGCCCCCCAACAGGGCTCCTAAAAATTTTTAAAATAATAAAAAAAGAAATCATTACAGACCAGCAAGCCAATATAGTCTCTATTGACCTACACAGCAAATGTATTCACGTATGGCACAAGTGACTGGGGCACAGAAGTCCAGAAGCTATACAGGACATTATAAAGAGAGGCTTATCAGAAGATTTAACAATAGCGCCTTGCAAAGTGCTCATGAAATGCAAGTGCTGTATTAAAGCAAAAGCCACACGTGCTCCCCTTCCACAGGCGTCTCAAAAAAAAAAACTACCCACCCCCTGCAGCTCATACACAGCGAGGTATGCGGTCCAATGAAAACTCCCACGTCAGACGGGAACAGCTATGACTTTCATTGATTATTATTAGAGGTACACAACTACTTATCTGATGAAACACAAGAACATAGCTCCCAACTGTCCCTGATTTGGAGCAATGTCCCTCCGTCCCTCTTTCCCCTTCATTTGTCCCTCATTTTGGTCTGATCTATATAGTTGTATATAAAATGCACTTTTTATCTTTCCAAAAGTGCTTCCCAGAGCTAAACTTTTCATCCAAAATCTAAATTGCTGCATTTGTAAATTTCAAAAGCCAATATAAAGGAATAGCAGTGGTAAAAAAAACCTCTTTGAATTTAATTAACCTTTTTTTTTTTTTTGGTTAATTCTCCTTTAAGAGGGTGTGGCAGGAAGCGTGTCCTATGCCTGCATACGTTTGCTAGTAGGCAGGGCTTTTATTCTCAGAGAGAAGATACAGGAACCCCTCCCCTTCCGAGTCACCCCTTGACTCCGCCCCCTACCCACCTTCAAGCACTGTTCCTTGGGTTCAACCCTTACCCACCTCCCAGTACTGCCCCTTTAAGAGAATACAGAACCAGGTATTTTATATGGAGTTTGTTAATGATAACAAGAAAGGCAATAAAATAGATCTAGCAACAATAGACAGCTCAGCGACAATAGATCCCCCTCCAGCAACAATGCATACCCAACAGCCAGCATCAATTGACCCTTCAGCAGCCAGCAACATTAGACCCCTCCCTCAACAGTAGATACCACCCAGCAACGATTCACCCCCTGCAACATAGGACCCACTCCCAGCAACAATAGATCCAGCATTAGCAACAATAGACCCCCTGCAAAAAAAGATTCCATCCAGCAACAATAGATTCCCCAGCAGCCAGCTACAAAGACCCCTCCCTCAACAGTAGATTCCTCCCAGCAATGATTGACCCCTCCTGCAACATAAGACCCACACCCAGCAACAATAGACCCCCACGAGCAACAGAAGTCCTCCCCAGCAACAGTAGACCTCCTTCCTTCCCAAAAATAGATCCCCTCCAGCAACAATAGATTCCTCAACAGCCAGCATCAATAGACTCTCCAGCACACCCCAGCACCCCTTGCCATTCAGTTCTGGAGGTGCCGGAACTGCGTTCCCCCAAGTTCCTTCTGAAAAAAAGCCCTGCTAGTAGGTATCCCTCATTTCCATCTCAAAATGTTGGGAAGTATGCAAGAATGAAACATCAGAGAAATTTCAAGAGTTCGTTGCCATGTCTAGCAACAAATTCCAACACAAACCAGTAATAATACGCACTGACAATGGAGGAGAATACATAAGCAAAGAAGTAGCCTCATACCTGAAGAGACAAGGAATAGTACACCAGACAACCACACCATACACTCCTGAACAAAACAGTGTAGCAGAAAGGAAAAATCACACTCTTATAGAAATGGCCATGTGCATGTTGTTGGATGTCAACCTACCTCACAAGTACTGGGAGGAAGCAGTCATGACTGCAACCTACCAACAAAACAGACTACCCTCAAAGTCCATTAAAAGTACTCCATTTGAAATGTGGTATGGATCAAAGCCTAGCACAGGGCACATCAGAGTGTTTGGATGTAAAGCCATAGCTCCCAACTGTCCCTGATTTGGAACAATGTCCCTCTGTCCCTCATTCCTCCTCATTTGTCCCTCATTTTGGTCTGATCTATATATTTATATATAAAATGCACTTTTTATCTATCAAAAAGTGTTTCCCAGTGCTAAACCTTTCATCTGATTTCTAAATTGCTGCATTTGTAAATTCCAAAAGCTAATCTAAAGGAATAGTAGTGGTAAAAAAAAGCACTTGTGGGTTTACCCAATCTTGTTTTTTTTGTACAAATCTCCTTTAAGGGGGCGTGGCAAGGGGTGTGTCCTATCCTTGCACACTTTTGTATGGGTGTCCCTCATTCTCATCCTCAAAAAGTTGATAGGTATGGTACAGCATATGCCTATATTCCAAGTGAAAAGCGATCCAAGTTTGAGAACAGAGCCATTGAGGGCATTCTAGTAGGTTACAGTGAGCAAACTAAGGCCCCTTTCACACTGGGGCGGTTTGCAGGCGTTATTGCGCTAAAAATACTGCCTGCAAACCGCCCCAAAACAGCCTCCGCTGTTTGTTCAGTGTGAAAGCCCTTGGGCTTTCACACTGAAGCGGTGCGCTGGCAGGAGAAGAAAAAATCTCCTGTCAGACGCATCTTTGGAGTGGTGAAGGAGCGGTGTATTCACCACTCCTAAACCGCTCCTGCCCATTGAAATCAATGGGACAGCGCGGCTATACCGCGGTAATACCGCGGTATAGCCACGCTATACGAGTGGATTTAACCTTTTTTCGTCCGCCAGCGGGGGGTTAAAACCGCACCACTAGCGGCCGAATACCGCAGTAAAACAGCGCTAAAAATAGCGCTGTTTTACCGCCGACGCCCCCTACCGCCCCAGTGTGAAAGGGGCCTTAGGCTCGGTTCACACTGGGGCGACTTGTCAGGCGACCTAGTCGCCTGACAAGTCGCCTCCCGTTCTGTGCTATGGAACCGTTCTAATCAGAGCGACGCAAGTCGCTCGGACTTAGAAAAAGGTTCCTGTATTACTTTGGGGGCGACTTGGGGCGACTTGCATAGACTTCTATACAGAAGTCGTTTTGCAAGTCACCCGGGCAGTCGTTTGCAGGTCGCCTCGCTGAGGCGACCTGCAAGTTGTGTCGCCCCTGTGTGAACCGGGCTTTAGGGTTACAGAATTCTACACCCAAAGACTGACAAAGTGACAATAAGCTCTAGTGTTTATTTTGATGAGAGCCCATCACCAGAAACACTGATCCCTGAAAGCTGTGAAGTTTTTTTTTTTTTTTTGTTTAATTACTTTTTATTGCCATTTCAAACACAAATACAAAAAGAGCAGAAAAATATAGTCAGACATTTTAGCTCTTACAGAAAGAAAAAGAAAAGCTGTGAAGTTAATATGCCAAGCAAACTAGAAGAAAAGGTCAACCAAAGCGAACCTTTGCAGGAGTCAGAACAAGAGGTGGAACTCACATTGCCTAAATCAAGTTCCCCACCAGATCCTGCTGAACTGCCTGAAGTCAGAAGATCCACTCGGACAACAAAGGAGATACCACGCCGCAAGCTGTCATACACGGTCAAAACACACAGCACACTTGAACCAACATCCTGGGAAGACATAGAAAAACTGCCAAAACATGAAGCCAATAAATGGAGAAAGGCAGCAGAAGAATTAAAGTCACTTCAAGAAAATAAAACCTGGACACTCACAGATCTCCCTCCTAACAGCAGAACCATAGGAAGTATGTGGACTTTCAAAGTAAAGTCAGACGCAGAAGGGAATATTCACAGATACAAAGCCAGACTAGTTGCCAAGGGTTACTCTCAGAAATTCGGTGAAGATTAAGATGAAACATTCGCTCCTGTCATAAAACACTTCACCATCAGAGCACTTCTTAGCATTGCAGCCGAGAAGGGCATGCAAGTGAAACACCTGGACGTTAAAACTTCTTTCCTATATGTAAACCATAGGCGTGCGCATGGGGTGTGACGGGTGTGACAGTTTCACAGGCAGCAGATTGTGAGGTTTACCAGAGCAGCTGAGTTTCACACACTGAGCGGCTCTGGCAAGTCTGTCTGCTGCATGTGAAACTCCTCCTCTTCCCAGCCAGTGCAAATCAATGCTGCCAATCAGTGCCAACCAATGCTGCATATCAGTGCCAACCAATGCTGCATATCAGTGCCAACCAATGCTGCTTATCAGTGCCAACCAATGCTGCTTATCAGTGCCAACCAATGCTGCCTATCAGTGCCAAAAAATGCTGCCAATCAGTGCCAATCAAGTCTGCCTATCAGTGCCATCCAATGCTGCCTATCAGTGCAAATCAGTGCCAACCAATGCTGCCAATCAGTGCCAACCAATGCTGCTTATCAGTGCCAACTAGTGCCAACCAATGCTGCCTATCAGTGCCAACCAATGCTGCCTATTAGTGCAAATCAATGCTGCCTTTCAGTGCCAACCAATGCTGCCTTAGGGGTGTACTCACTTTTGTTGCCAGCGGTTTAGACATCAATAGCTGTGTTATTTTGAGGGGACAGAAAATTTACACTGTTATACATGCTGTACACTCACTACTTTACATTGTAGCAAAGTGTCATTTCTTCAGTGTTGTCACATGAAAAGATATAATAAAATATTTACAAAAATGTGAGGGGTCTCACTTTTGTGAGATACTGTATATATATATATATATATACACGTATGTGTGTTTAAGCTTTGGGGTGCACACCCTAATGCAAAAGACTGCACACGCCTATGATGCAGACATTAAGGAAGACCCCTACATGGAGCATCCACCAGGGTTTGAGCAAGGAGACAACCTTGAGTTTAAAATTCAGAAGAGCATCTACAGTCTTAAACAATCTGCAAGGATGTGGAATAAGAAAGTAAACAAAGTACTTACTAGAGAGGTATTCTCAAGAAGTAAAGCAGACCCCTGTCTCTACTCCAGAAATTCAGGAGACAGATGGCTATACATCCTTATCTATGATGATGACATTATAACTTGTTTTGAACAAGAAGGGGATTACAACCAGATAGTTCACAAGCTGAAAGAAAATGTTGAAATCAAAGAACCTGGGAACATTAGCTTCTATCTTTGAATCCAAATAGAGATAGAAGATGGAAGTTATCTGCTCAACCAATCTCAGAAAATCTCTGATATCTTCAAACAATTCCATATGCAAGAAGGAAAGGAAATGAAAACTCATATGGAACCAGGCTGTCAAAAGAGCAATGAAGCAGAAATCTTGCTACCCAACAATGATACATATCGTAGAGCAATCGGTAAGCTGCTAATGGTTGCCACTGTGAAAAGACCAGACATAGCCGCAGCAGTGGGCATGCTATGCAGGAAAGTTTCAGCCCCCTGTCAGTGTGACTGGAACGCAGTAAAAAGAGTGATGCAATACCTCAAAGGAACAATTCAGATGAAGTTACGGTTACCAGCAACATCAACTCCCTAACTGGTCAGATATGTGGATGCTGATTGGGCCAGGGACTGCACAGACCACAAATCCACAAGTGGATTCATCTTCCAGTATGGGGAAGGAACCATAGGTTGGTCCAGTCTAAAGCAAGCAACTGTCACTCTATCTTCAACTGAAGAAGAGTACATTGCAGCAGCACAGGCATGTCAAGAAGAGATATGGATTTGTCAACTTTTTGTGAACATTGGGATAGACATGTCAAAACCAATTCTCATTTTTGAAGACAACCAGGGATGTATAAAGCTTATGCAATCAGAAAGGGTCAATCCTAGGACAAAACACATCAACGTCAATTATCACCTACTGAGGGACAATCAAGAGCAAGGTGTTACTGCCCGTCAGAGGAGAAGACTGCTGATACCGTAGAAGAAGCCAGAAGAAGCTGAATATAATTTGACAAAGCATATGCTGTTGAGAAGGGGTGTTGGGAGAACAATAACATGCAATGTAAAGTAGCTTTCTAATGTAACTATAATCTCTCTCTCCCTCAATCTCTCTCTCTCTCTCTCTCTCTCTCTCTCTCTCTCTCTCCCTCTCTCTCTCTCCATTATACCTTTCTATCCAGCAGGTGGCACTGCAGTATTATAATGTGTATTCCATGGTAAGGTGAAGAGAGGAAGTGCTTTTCTTTTCCTCAATACAGGTACTTGTATTGTCCTGTTTCTTGTGTCATGTTAGACATGCATTGCTAATCCTCCATGAAAGTAAAGTATTCTCTGCATACAACAAGCTTCCAAAGCATGATTTCTATACTCAGCCAATACTCTCATCACCTGCAAAATCTTTATCATATCAAACCATAGATAGATAGATAGATAGATAGATAGATAGATAGATAGATAGATAGATAGATAGATAGATAGATAGATAGATAGATAGATAGATAGATAGATAATAGGATAAAATTGACCTATAGATAAATAGTCAGAAAGTGTCAGGGCTGGGCTTATTAATGATGTCCTCCAAGATTTGTTGCAGTTATGTGTGGTGGTTTATCTCAATGATATCCTCATATTTTCCAAGTCCATGGAGAGCCACCACACAGATGTCTGTTGTGTGCTTCAGAAACTAAGAGAGAACAATCTCTATTGTAAACTGGAGACGTGTGAGTTCCATCATGAACAGGTTAAATTCCTGGGCTATGTCATCTCCACTGCTGGTTTTTCGATGGACCCAGAGAAACTTTCGGCAGTCCTACAGTGGCCCCGACCCGTCAGTTTATGTCCTCTGCAGCGTTTCCTGGGCTTTGCCAACTATTATCGGAAGTTTATTCATAACTTCTCGTCTCTGGTCAAGCCCCTGACTGATATGACCAGAAAGGACGGTAACCCACAGAGTTGGTCTCCGGAGTCCATTAAGGCCTTTGAGAGTCTCAAGGCTGCCTTTGTTTCTGCTCCAGTGTTGGCACATCCTGATCCTACGTTGTCTTTTATCCTAGAAGTTGATGCTTCTGAGACTGGAGTTGGTGCCCTTCTGTCTGAACGTCCTAACTCTGAGAGTGCTATGCATCCATGTGGCTACTTTTCCAAGAAATTGTCACCTGCAGAGTGCAATTACGAGATTGGTGACAGAGAGCTGTTGGCGATCATTTTAGCCCTGAAAGAATGGAGACATCTCCTTGAAGGTACCACTGTGCCGGTTCTCATTCTTACTGACCATAAGAATCTCACATTCTTGTCTGAGGCTAAGCCTCTTCCAGAAGGGCGCGATGGGCTCTTTTCTTGTCGAGTTTTAATTACATTGTCTCATTCTTACCCGGTACTAAGAATGTAAGGGCTGACGTCTTGTCACGACATTTTTCCTCTACTTCCAAGTTGGAGTCGGTTCCGGTTCCTGTGATTCCTCCTGATTGTATTCTGGCTACGGTTCGCACCAGTCTCACTTCTCCTTTGGGTGACAAAATTCTTGCTGCTCAGGTCCATGCTCCTCCTGAGAAACCTTGTGACCGCTGCTTTGTCCCAGAGAGTCTCTGTACTGCTGTGCTCCAGACTTAACATTCTCCCAAGGCAGCTGGCCACCCTGGGAAGAATCAACTTGTTTGGGCCATTTCCCAACAATTCTGGTGGCCTAGTCTACGTGCTGATATAACTGCCTTCGTAGCTGCCTGTTCCGTATGTGCTCAGAATAAGACTTCACGACACCTTCCAGTGGGCCTCCTACAATCCATACCCAATGGAGAGAGGCCCTGGACCCACCTGTCTATGGATTTCATTGTGGAGTTACCTAATTTCCATTTTTGCTCAGGAGATCTTTCGCTTACATGGGCTACCCAAGGTGATTGTCTCGGACAGGGGTAGTCAGTTTGTCTCCCGGTTCTGGCGAGCCTTTTTGTGCACAGTTGGGACGTCAGCTTGCTTTCTCCTTTGCGTATCACCCCCGGTCTAATGGGGCCGCAGAATGAGCAAATCAGTCCTTGGAGCAATTCTTACGTTGCTATATTTCTGACCATCATAACAACTGGTCAGACCTATTGCCATGGGCAGAGTTTGCTCACAACAGTGCCTTGAATTCTGCTTCCCGATTGTCCCCGTTTATGGCGAATTATGATTTCCAACCTTTCATGTTGCCTGACTTGTTTGTTCCGCGTTATTCCTGCGTTAGAGGAGCATCTCCGTGGTCTTCGTTCCACTTGGGCACAAGTTCAGGAGGCTTTGCAACATGCTAACGATAGGTACAGACTTCATGCTGACCGCAGACGCCTGCCTGTACCTTCCTACCAGGTTGGGGACTGAGTCTGGCTGTCGTCTCGCAACCTCCGACTTCGTGTTCCTTCTTTGAAGTTTGCACCTCGTTTTACTGGGCCTTTCCGTATGCTCCGCAGGATTAACCCAGTGGCTTACGCCTTGGACCTTCCTCCTAGTATGCGCATCTCAAATGTGTTTCATGTCTCCTTATTAAAACCTTTGGTCTGCAATCGCTTTACCACCTCGGTGCCACGTCCTCACCCTGTACAGGTTGAGAACCATGAGGTGTATGAAGTACAATCCATTGTTGACTCCCGTAGGTTCTGTGGGTGCATACAGTACATGGTGCATTGGAAGGGGTACAGTCCGGAGGAACTCTCTTGGGTCTCATCCTCGGACATACATGACCCTGTCCTCCTCTGTGATTTCCATAGACGTTTTCCCCTCCGAGGTCCTCCGAGGGGGAGGGGTCGTTGGGGGGGGGTACTGTCGGGGCTGGGCTCAGCCCTTCCTTCTCTGAGCTGGCCGCTCAGCTGTCAGCTAATTGCCAGCTCCCATCTCTCTCCACAGTTACCCAGCTGTTGTTGATTCTGCTCGTCAGTCCTGCCTACTTAAAGTCGTCCAGCTCACTTGATCTCTGCCTTCACTTTTGTCAACATCGCAGAGACTTTCTCCTGCATTCCTGTTGAAGACTTGCTCGGCTCACGTTCCTTCTGGCTCCTGATCCTGCTTGCTGTACTACTACGTTTATCTCTGGCTCTCTGACATTTGCTTGGCTGACTACCAGATCCGATTACTGAACTCTGGCTTGTTTTGACTACGCTTACTCTGTTTACCTTATTATTATTATTAAACAAGTGTGATTTAACTATACTTCTGTCTCGGTCTGATTCATGGTTCCTAATAGAAAGATATAGATAGGGAGTATATTCATTTAAATTGCTTCTTCTGCAAGCTGCAGTGAGCACCACCACTTGTCAATAGCTGGAGGACAGCACTGACAGGTGGCAGCGACTGTCGCCGCTCATCACCTGCAAAACTTTTATCAAATCATGGAAAACCATAGATAGATAGATAGATAGATAGATAGATAGATAGATAGATAGATAGATAGATAGATAGATAGATAGATAGATAGATAAATAGATTATATTAAGGTAAAGTGCTCGGCTCAAGCTGGTTTGGGCACCGCCACTTGTCAAAGTCAATAGCTGAAGGCAGATGGGCCGCTGCCAGCTGCCATTACCTGAAAAATCTTTATCCAGGGGGGAGAAATGGCATCAAAAAGTAAAGCCACATAGTTTAAGGATTATGTTTTAACTAGTTACATTGGTTCGGCTTGGACCAATGTAACTGTGCATTTACCATACCTATAGAAGCTGGAAATCACTGTGTAGGCACCCCAACTACAGTGATCTCCAATAGCTCACTATGCTCTAAGTGTGCCAAGCAGTTGCCCTGTTGCATTGTGAACACAAGAGATTTGCATCTCGGCAGGGGTGCCATTTAGAGATCTCTTTGCATTTTCTTAAAGAATGCAAAGTGTTCTCTGATTGGACAAGGTGACATCACACTCTCCACCTCACCCAATCAAAGAATGATTTGCATGCAGGGCCATCTTTAATATTGATTGGACCCTGGGCAAAAATTTTCTTGGGGCCCCCCATGCAGTTTTGCTCTCCACCTACTCTGAGACATACAATAAATAGCAGCTAGACTCAAAATCAGTTTACTGAATCAGATTAGACAGTGATTGCGATTGGTTGCCAGAGGTTACAGTGTATCATTACCACTCACTGACTGGTTACAGCAAACATTTCGGCTCACTGATTAGTTCCTAGAGGCTACAGCACATGATTTCTGCTTGTTGATTGGTTGCTAGAGATTACTGTACATCAATACTGCTCACTGATTGGTTACTGCACATCATTACTGCTTACTGATTGGTTGATAGAGGTTACAGCACATCATCTCCTCACTGGCTGCACATCATGGACTGGTCCTTGCTCACCTGTGCACCCCAAACTGTAATTCCTTCTCTGCCTACCTCTGCACACCACACACACTACCCTCCCCCCACTAATTTACTTACCTTTGCAGAACAGGCTGATGGTAGGCTTAATGACCACAGTTGTAGGCAGGACTTTCAAGCATGCCCCCTTATCTCCCTAGTGGGTAGCATTCAGTATCGGTGATGGTGGATATGACCTCAGGGGGGCATGATATACATATGAATACCACCTCTATTTACATAGAATGCTGCCGGTCTGCCACTATTTGCCGCTGCTATTTACATATCAATGCCGGTATTTACATGTAAACACAGGGTCTGCAGGTGAGTCATCTGTACACAACAACAAGACAGAGCTGGGCAGCATTAATACCAGAACTTCACACTGAGATATTAGGACACAGCATGAGACTAAAACCTCAAGTGACAAGGGAATTTAAACTGGGAAAGTTGGTAAGTATGAGGCAGCTGCTTTGGGCCCCACAACAATGACAGGGCCCAGGGCAGCTGCCCCTTTTGCCCTGCTATAAAGACGGCCCTGTTTGCATGCACTGAGAAAATCTTAAGCATTCTCTGAATAGCACCCATGCCCTGCCACCGACCTCCTGGGTTTAGAATGCAGCAGGGCAGATGCTCAGCATGGGACCTGGAAGCCAGTGGAGATAACTAAAGGAGTGGTGCCTATAGAGTGATTTCCAGCTTCTAGAAGATCCCACAGATATCGTATATACTCTGAGCTGGACCAATCTAAATACGTAAAAATATCTAAACCTGGAATTCTTTAAAACCACCTTCACTTCAACTGGCTTATTGACTCCAATGCATGCCACAAATGATGAAATTTTACTGAAATCTCACAATTTTTGCCAAAATTTCATAGCAATGAAAACTCCCAATTTTGCTCATCAGTAATACACACCACGCTCTCCCTTTAATTATCATTCCATCACATTGTGTCTGAACATGACTGATGAATTAATTTGGTACACTGGGATTATGCCGAGTGCAAATATTTGTAATGCAGTTTAATGATGATAAAAAGATCACTACGCACCCGCGATATGCTCACAACATGAGATTACGTCTCTTCACCGTCTGCTCTAATCCTGTACAGGGCGCGAAGTGGTTAAACTTTAATAAAAGCCACCTAAGTAAACAGACCCTTGAGCCATCTACCGCTAAATATGAAAATGAGGGTATCACGCACACAACGCCGAGTGGGAGGTTTTAACGAGGCGCATGGCTATTTTTTTTTTCTTCTTATCTAGATCATTTATGCGTGATTTGCAAGAGTAAATTAAAGAAAAATATTACCAAACCTCCGATTGCGGTGTCAGAAATACGCCAACGACCGCTGTGAGTTGAGAAAGAGCTGTTTACGTTTGGGTCACTGAAAAAGTTAATTGGGAAAATGTTTTTTTTTTCCCTCTCCCGGTGGCAGCGGGAGAAAGACAGAGAGAGGGAGAGAATGTCTTCTTATCGAGCGCGGAGGCCTTGACGTATCCTAAATGACAGCTTTTTGGGTTGAAGAACATAGCAGGTGACGTTTTGTCAGGTACAGTCAGTGTGGCTGTGCTCTAGGGGTGGATTGCCTTTCCCCCTTAATTCATTAAATGTCATTCAAAATGTCCTTTCAGCATTCAGTTCATTGTTTACACCCCTTCCATGGAGAAGAAATGTTCAACTGCAGACAGACACAAGTCAACCAACTTTCTTAGGTTTTTCTAGCTCTCCCAGGTAGACTAAGGAAGGGCAAAGTTGAGAAGATCTTTCATCAGATACAACTTAACACCCAACATTTGCCTTTATTTGATGCTTTCACTTGGCCACCTGTTAAAGCCAACAATTGTGCTGGCTATCCTGAAAACCATTTTGTTGAACAGATCTTGCATTGACGTTGACTGCACAAAGGCCTGTGTGCTTTGTCTCTTTTAGGTCACCTTGCAGTAATGCAAGGAAGCAGAAACCACTATAGTATATTAATGTGCTTTACCAAACAAGAATGCTGCACATGCAAACTACTTACTATTGTAGATAAAAACAAAATCACAGCTGCAGATGAGACCCTGTAGGAATGCCGATCAGAAGCTGGAGCTGAGCTTGCACCTGTGTAGATAAGAAGGGCTTGGACAGCCGTATATCTTGGAAACCACCTTTATTGCATAAAACGACATACAGGTACAGTGAAGAGGATGCTGGAAAAGGGGCCCACTTCTCCAGATCCCTTACTACTGTACTGTCAGGACCTGGATCACCTGCTGGTGGCACCGTGGTTCCCAAAGCGGAAGGTTGTAGTTCTGGTGTCCACCTGATGCTGGCTGCTGGGAGGGTATTTAATTCCTCCTCTACTATTACACTTTGCTTTAGCGTTTTGCCTGCTAGCCAGTGACTTGCTTGCTAATGCATCCAGAGCCTTATTTCTGGTCCTGACCCTGCCTTGTACCTTTATCCTGTGCCTTGTTGCCTTGTACCTGCTCCCCTTGTTCCTGATCCCAATCTTGGTTCCCCCTTCCTGACTGTTCCTTACACCTCTCATTTTACCCTGTTTATCCAAGTTCCCCACTCTGTATATATTGTATATACCATCACTGGCCACTTTTTTATGCACACCTTGCTAGTCCCGGGTTGGACCTTCTTTCGCCTTCAGAACTACCTTAATTCTTCATGGCATAGATTCAGCAAGGGTGTTGGAAACATTCCTCAGAGATTTTGGTCCATATTGACATGATAGCATCACAAAGTTGCTGCAGATTTGTCGGCTGCACATCCGTGATGCGAATCTCCTGCTCCACCACATTCCAAAGGTGCTCTATTGGATTGAGATCTGGTGCTTGTGGTGGCCATTGGAGTACAGTGACCTCATTGTCATGTTCAAGAAACCAGTTTGAGATGATCTGAGCTTTGTGACATGGTGCATTATCCTGCTGGAAGTAGTCATCAGAAGATGGGGACACTGTAGTCATAAAGGGATGGACATGGTCAGCAACAATACTCAAGTAGGCCGCGGCGTTTAAATGATGCTCAATTGGTACTAAGGGGCCCAAAGTGTGCCTAGAAACTATCCCCCACACCATTACACTACTACCACCAGCCTGAACTGTTGATACAAGGCTTATATGTTGTTTATGCCAAATCCTGACCCTACCATCTGAATGTTGCAGCTAGAATCGAGACGCATCAGACCAAGCAACATTTTCACAATCCTCTATCGCCCACCTGTACGTGATTTCTTCCATCGGCTCTTTGATGAGCGCTGCTGGAGCCGCTCTCCCGCTGTGATTGGACACAGCGGAAGCCAATCAGCGGGTCCGGTGGCCGCGATGGCCCCCAGCCACCCACGATCGTTCGCTGGAGAGAAAGAATAGCGGTCTGCCTTGTTTACATAGTTCAGTCAGACAGGAAGAGAGAGATCTGTGATTCCTGCTAATTAGGAACACAGGTGTGTCTCTTCCTTGAGTCAGTCCATCCCCCACAAAGTTAGAAAGCACACCCAGGGAACACAGTTAACCCTTTGATTGCCCCTGATGTTAACCCCTAACCTGCCAGTGTAATTTATACAGTGTCAGTGCATTTTTTTTTTAGCACTGATCACTGTATTGGTGTCACTGGTCCCAAAAAAGTGTCACTTAGTGTCAGATTTGTTCGCCGCAATGTCGCAGTCCCACTAAAAATCACTGATCACTGCCATTTAGGGTTGCCACCTCATCCCTTTAAACCCAAACACATATGAATTACACAGGTTCTGTGGCTAATTTAATGCAGATGAGGCACGGAGTGAGTTTAATTACCACCTTAATCAGTCATAGAACCATGTGTAATTAATACGTGTTTGGGTTTAAAGGGATGAGGTGCCAACCCTACTGCCATTAAATACAATAAAAAAAATAAAAAGTCCATAGCTCTATCCCATAGTTTGCAGACACCATAACTTTTTACTATTATGCATTAAGATAAAAAGCCTTCTGTGTGCAGCAGCCTCCCCAGCACCCCCTAATACTTACCTGAGCCCCATCTCTATCCAGCGATTTCCATGAGTCCCTTGGCCGTCCATGCCTCCTGATTGGCTGACACACAGCAGCAGAGCCATTGGCTCCCGTGGCTGTCAATCAAAGTCAGTTAGCCAATCAGGAGAGAGAGGGGGCGAGGCCGACCGGCAGCTCCGTGTCTGATGGGACACAGGGAGCCGTGACTCGGCTCGGGTGCCCCCATAGCAAGCTGCTTGCTGTGGGGGCACTCGACAGGAGGAAGGGGCCAGGAGAGCCGAAGCGGGACCCGGCAAGAGGAGATTCCAGGCTGTCCTGTGCAAAACCATTACACAGAGCAGGTACGTATAACATGTTTGTTTTTTTTTGTTTTTTTCAACAACAAAAAATGAGACTTTACAATCACTTTAAACATTTTCCCTTTGCCACTATGACTATACTTCTCATTGCCACAATACAGTACACTGAATATCCCCCTATAGCCACATTAATAAGTATGTTTCCTAGTGATGTGGGAAGGATGATCTAATCGCTGTCACAGTAAACAGCCCCTCATTGCCACTTTCAATATCCATCTCCCCTCCAAGCCACAGCAAATGAATATTCTCCCCCAAGACGAAGGAAAGATTAGCAAACCACTGTCACAATAAGCCTGCTCACATTACTACTGGGAATACAGTATACCTCTCATTACTACAGTTAATATCCCTTCATTGCCTCACACATCTGTCCTCCTCATAGACACAGCAAAGATTAGCTAACCACTGTAACAGTATAAGCAGTATTAAACCCAAAAGCAAACATGTATTATATTGCAGCTTAACAATTCTTTGATGTGATGGCTGCGTTAGTTTTCTTTTTTAGTTTTTTTTCCCTTTATTTTAACCTGGTGATCTGGCCAGTAAGCCTGTTGTTTTTCAACAGACTAACTTGTCCTTCACATGCTGCAGTTAGAGAGTTGAGAGAAACCATTGCCACTCGCAGGGGTGCATACAATAATCTGCTTTTATTTATTTATTCAAAACTGTTATCTGAAAAGGAGAAAAAAAAATGTTTCTGTTACTGCTTATAAAGTATTAGGTGGAAATAGGATTTAATTTGTTAGTGTATCTCAATCTGTTAATACATTTAAAACTACCCTCCCCCCAGACTGACAATGCTGCTTACCAAAGGTCTCTGTTGTTCACTGCAGCCTCAGCCATGGCCCATGAGAGTTAGGTTGACCAGTGTTAAGGTCAGGGCTATCTTTAAGGCAGGGCAAAAGGGGCAGCTGCCCCGGGCCCCATCATTGTTGTGGGGCCCAAAGCAGCTGCCTCATACTTGCCAACTATCCCAGTTTAAATTCCCTTGTCCCTTGAAGCTTTAGTCCCATGCTGTGTTCCGGTATCTCAGTGTGAAGTTCTGTTACTAATGCTGCCTAGCTCTGCCCTATTGCTGTGTACAGATGACTCACCTGCAGGCCCTGTGTTTACATGTAAATAACCTGCATTAGTTTGTAAATAGCGGCGGCATTAATATGTAAATAGCCGCAGACCAGCGCCATTGTTATGTAAATAGAGGCAGCATTTATATGTATAGCATGCCCCTCTGAGGTCATATCTACCATTTCTTCTGCTGAATGCTGCCCACCGGGGAGGTAAAGGGGCATGCTTGAAAGTCCTGCCTACAACTGTGGTCATTAAGGCTACCATCAGCCTGTTCTGCAAAGGTAAGAAAATTGGATGTAAAACACTTTTTCAAAATAACTTGGTGCCACAGCACAGTGAAGTTTGGTGGATGTGAATACGCACATCTCAGCAGAGGTGTGAGGGTGTCATTAACAATTAATGACATTGCTGTGTATCTGCTAAAGGGCAACACGTTTCTGTGGTGTCAGGAAAGCAATTTTGCATGTGTTCCTGACACAAAGAAATGTAAACGCAGGCCAAATGTCTCCGTTACATTGGTGGTCAGTGTAAATCTTCTCATTACATTGGTGATCAGTGTACACTTTCCTTTACAATGGTGGTAAGTGCAGAATTGCCCTTACATTGGTGGTCAGTTAAAATCCCCCCTAACATTGGTGGTCAGTGTAGAAGTGTCACCTTACATTGGTGGTCAGTAGAAATCTCATCGACAATAGTTGTCAGTGTAAATTCCCCCTTACACTGGTGGGTGGTGTAAATGTTCCTATTACATTGGTGTCAGTGTAGAAATCCCTCTTTATATTGGTGGGTGGTGTAAAATCTCCTGTTACATGGTGGTCAGTGCAAATTCCCCCTCACATTGGTGGTCATTGTAAATTCCCCATTACATTGGTGGTCAGTATAGGATCCCCACTTTATACTTGCCAAAGATTTGCAGTTTTTCTCTACATGATTCAGAATTTGCCACAGTGTACTGCCTCCTAACAAATCCCATCCCCCTCTACACTGCCACTGATCCCATCAACCCCCCCAGCATTGACATTGATCAACCCCCCCCCCCCCCCCAGCATTGCCACTTATCCCAGAAGTCCTAGGATCCCTAGGAGTTTTCTGTCTATTGATGGGTCCCCTCACCTCTCTAGACCATGATGTGCAGGCAGTGAGGAGATGATGTGCTGTAATCTTTAGCAACCAATCAGTGAGCAGTAATGATGTGCACTAAACTCTTACAACCTATCATTGAGCGGGAAGGGTGTGCAGTAATCTCTAGCAACCAGTCAGTCAGCAGTAATAATGTCCAGTAACCGCTAGCAACCAATTAGTCAGTGGTAAGGATGTCCAGGAACCTCTAGCAACCAATCAGTGAGCGGTATTGATGTACAAGTATATTCTAGCAACCAATCATCAAGCAGAAGTCATGTGCTGTAACCTCTAGCAAATAATCAGTGAGCCATAATGCGTGTTGTAACCTCTAGCAGCCGCTCAGTGAGCGGTGATGATACTCTGTAACCTCTGGCAACCAATCACTGTCTGATCTGATACAGTAAAGTGATTTTGAGCCTAGCTGCTATTTATTGTATGTCTCAGAGCAGGTGGAGAATGAAATTGCATGGAAGGGAGCCCAAGAAAATGTTTGCCCAGGGTCCAATCAATATTAAAGATGGCCCTGGTTGCGGTGCTCCTTCATCCAGAGTGTGGGCACCCTAATGCCGCGTACACACGAGCGGACTTTCCGGCGGAAAAGGTCAGATGGAACGATTCCATCGGACATTCCGATCGTGTGTGGGCTTCGTCAGACCTTTATCGGACCTTTTCTGTCGAAAATTCCGACGGACCTAGAAATAGAACATGTTTCAAATCTTTCTGATGGACTCGATTCCTATTGAAAAATCCGCTTGTCTGTATGCTAGTCCAACGGACCAAAAACGACGCTAGGGCAGCTATTGGCTACTGGCTATGAACTTCCTTATTCTAGTCCGGTCGTAAGGCATCACGTTCAAAATGATTGAACTTTGGTGTGATCGTGTGTAGGCAAGTCCGTTTCGTTGGAACTCCGTCGCAACTCTGTCGGAACTCCGTTGAAAAGTCCTTCAGAGTTCAGGCGGACGAGAAGTCCGATCGTGTGTACGCATCATAACACAGGAGGTGTGTTACTGGCCAGATCACCAGGTGAAAACAGAGGGGGAAAAAAAGAAAACGAATGCAGCCACCACAACTAATGATTGGTAAGCTGCAATATATTACATTTTTGGATTTGGGTTTAATATCGCCTTAACATCATCTCATTGCCACTGTGAATATTTATTTATTACAGGTATTTACAGTATATATCGCCGTCAATTTACGCACAGCATTACATATACATTGTACATTGACATCAGTTCTTGCCCTCAAGGAGCTTACAATCTAAGGTCCCTAACTCACAGTCATACATACACATACTAGGGCCAATTTAGACAGGAGCCAATTACCTACCAGCATGTCTTTGGAGCAGTGTTGCCAACCGTCAGTATTTTTACTGGCAGCCAGTAAAAAACGGGCACTCTTCTCCTGCCAGTAAATGCCAGTAAGAGGAAAAGTTTACCAGTAAAAAATATGGCTGTGACGCTTGGCTCGGAACTGGGCATGTGCAGCTTGGGTCCAGAGCTGGCCGAGACCATCAAAGTGTCTGCTACAGTGTGTTCGGGTGGTACTGGTGGGGGGCTGGTCTGGCGGAGGCGGTGCATGAGTGTTTTGTGTGATGTCATGGTGCAAGAGAGCCAAGCCGAGCGGCCAGAGCCTTGTGTGTGGGTCTGCGGAATGGGAGCAAGGCAAGCTGGGAGTGGGACTGTCAGTGCTGTTTGAACTGGAGGGGACTTAAGGGACCACTTGGCATGGAGAGAGACTGTCACTGTAACTCTGGAGGGGACGCATTGTGTCGGTGATCTGTGCTGTTGCACACTGCTGTCAGTGTCACTTTGAGAGTCAATTTCATGTGTGTGCCACCCATGCTAATTTCCTGTCCCTGAGCCACTTAATAAAATAGAAAATATGCTTTTTGCCTGAATAGCTTACCTTAAATAACATTTCCAATTGCATATTATACTTATTTGTAGCCCAAATACTGAAATTTGCACTTAAAACTGTAATTTTGTAACTTTTGGAAATGCCAGTAAAAACTTGGCTGTACCAGTAAATTTTGGGTGTCATGCCAGTAAACTTCAATCTGGTAGGTTGGCAAAACTGCTTTGGAGAGTGGGAGGAAACCCACACAGGCACAGGGAGAACATGCAAACTCTGTACAGGTAGGGTTGTGATTGGGATTCAAACGACCCTGGTACTGCTAGGCAGAAGTGCTAACCACTTAGCCACTGTCCCCTCTTAGCTGCAGTGTTTAGGTATTCTGCTCAATAATCAAGGCCATAATGAACATTGCTACTAGTGATGGGCTGAACACCCCCCAGTTCGGTTTTGACAACAGGACGCCTGAACATGGAAAAAGTTCAAAAAGAAAAGTCTATGGGACCCAAACTCAAAAAATTAAAAGTCCCCATTTTTAAGGTTTATGTGCAAGTTATTGGCCATAAAAAGGGTATGGGAGCCCGGTTACTGCTCTGGGGGACATGTATCAATGCAAAAATGTTTTCTTTTTTTTTTTATTCTTTTTATTCATTTTGCCAAGAAGATACAAATCAGAGCCTCTGGGCATACCCGGCTCAAAACAACAATAAGGAAAGAAAACATAAGATTACATAACACAATCTAACAAAACAGCTGCTCTCAATGCAAACATTGTCTGTTTAAATATACATTTTAAGGGAGCAGTGATTTTACTGATGCTTAAAGTGAAACAATAAAAAAAAAAATGATTTTAAATATAGTGCCTGGGGGGTCCCCTTAGCATGTCTGTACCATGTATAGAACCTGCTGCAGCAAAACTGATATATATAAAGAAAGAAAAATAACGTTAAATTTATTTTTCTGGCTGCAAGCTTTCTTTATTTTGTAAACAGCGGCTTGGGGAGCCAGTCTGTATGATGAGGTCACATTTAAGTGCATGTGCTTCCCCACTGACATCTGAATGAAAAAATGAAAAAAAAAAACATTGCCGGCAATACAAAAATGAGAAAAAAAATGGCGTGGGGGTCCCCCCCAATTTATAACAGGCCCCCATGCCAAAATGCATACCAGACCCTTATCCGAGCATACAGACTGGCAGGCCAGGAAAAGGGGGGAGGGGGATGAGCGAGCGACCTCCACCTCCTGAACCAACAAGGCCACATGGGGGGGTGCTCTGCTCCCCATCCCAAAACACCTTGTCCCCACCATGTTGATGGTGACAAGTGCCTCTTCCCCACAACCCCTGGTTGTGGTTGTGGTTGTGGCAATGTCCCCTGCTGTAGATCCATCGTCAATCACGACGCCCACCACACCGCTGGACCCGAAAAAAGAATAAAAAAGGAAGCTCCACCCACGACCCACGACAAAGGCTCCCAGCCGATTGCCTGCTCCTCTGTCTGAAAGTTCCTAAATAGCTTAGGGGCGTGGCCACCCAGCGACGTCACCTGGTGGCACCACCCCTTGTGACATCACCGACCCAGCATGCACCGGTCGGTGACGTCACATGTGCTTCCACCAATCAGGGCCCTAGAATGCACTGTGTAGAGCGAACAACCCGCAAATTTGGGTGTACTGCAAACACACGCTGGGGCACTGTTTGGGGCCGGACCGGTGCTCGGCCCAAACAGTTCGCCCATCTCTAATTGCTAATATGAATACACCTCTCATTGCAACCATAAATATCACCTCTTAAGCCTCGTACACACTACTCTTTTTTTTTTTTTTTGCTGAACAAAATTAACCTGACAGCTCTATGCAATGTTAGTACAGCGATCTCCCCTGCTGTTCTATTGTGTTCTAACAGGGGGGCGTCCCCCCGCCAATGGCTGAGAGCGCTGATTGGGAGCTGGTTGACAAACCTTTTTGGTCATGCCCCTTCGACAGAAGCCGGCTGGACGGCCAGATTCTGTCGGACCAGCTGCCACACACATGGGTCGAATGTTTCTATTGAACCGCCAGATGCCACCCGACATTCGCCCCCTGTACTAGGCTTTAGCCACACAACACATGCATATTCTCCCCAATACTGTGACAAAGATAAGCTGATCACTTTCATAAGAAAAATCCTCCTTGCCAATCCAACAACTCCTCTCATTACTGCAAAAAAAATATCCTCCTATCTCCATAGCAAATAAGTATTCTCCCCAATGACACAGCAAAGATTAGTTAATTGCTGTCAGAGTCAACATCATCTTATTGCCACTGTGACTATCCCCTCGTTACCACAATACATGTCCCCTCATTGCCACAGTGAATAAGTATTATCTCCATTCACTCAGCAAAGATCTGCCAATTACTGTCACATTGCCACTGTGAATGTCCCTTCGTTCCCGTAATGTGGATTACTTATAAAAACTGCAACAAGGGGTTACGAAGTGTTGTTGTCTACTGCAACCAATCAGCCTTTAGCTGTCATTTTCTTAAACCTGCCTGTACCCTGAAATCAACATCCCCATTCCCGATGCTGACTAGTAGAGCAGAGACTTTTCAATACCAGTTTTCTACTTTACACTAAACACTTAAGCTGGTTGTAGACCTGAGATGACCCTTACCTGACTCGTTTAAGCCTTGGAAAGCATGTCTGTGGCAGCACCAGAGACCGGCCAACCACAGCATTGGCTTGGTTCACACCTATGCCTGTGGCTGCGGGTGTGGGAATTGCAGCGATTTCTGCACCCGCAACCACCCTCAGTGAAAACGCACTGCTGTGAGAAAACATGCGGGGGGGGCTACAATTCATTCTGAATGGCACCCCCACGCATGTAAAAATGCAGCACGTATGCAGGTGCAGGAACCGCAGGGAAATCGCATGGTCAAAATGACCGCGCAATTTTCCTGCGGGCCGCATTTAGAAAAAGGTGCATGCACCCTTTTCTGCAGGAAACGCAGGCACAGCAGCCTATTGAATATTGGCATTCCTTTCCTCATGCTGGCGGCAACTTCGAAGTAACGTACGGGTACGTTACTTTGCGCAGCCGTGACATTCTGCCGACGTATATCTACAGGAGCCTGTCGGGAACCAGTTAATGATCATGGTATCACTGTGCTTGATTGTCCAGCAAACTCACCTGATCTAAACCCCATAGAGAATCAATATATTGTCAGGAGGAAGATGAGAGACATCAGACCCAACAATGCAGATGAGCTGAAGGCCACTATCAAAGCAACCTGGGCTTCATAACACCTCAGCAGTGCCACAGACTGATCGTCTCCATGCCACGCCGCATTGATGCCGTAATGCATGCAAAAGGAACCCCACCAAGTATTGAGTCCATACTATATTGTACAAGGACAGACTTTTCAGTAAGCCAACATTTCTGTATTATAAATCCCCCCTTTTTTTTTTTTATTGGTCTTATGTAATATTCTAATTTTCTGAGATACTGTATTTTGGGTTTTCACTAGCTGTAAAGTCATAATCATCAAAATTAAAAGAAAGAAATGCTTAAAATATATCCCTCTGTGTGTAATGCATCTATATAAAATATGGGTTTCACTTTTTGAATTGAATTACTAAAATACATTAAGGTTTTGATATTCTAATTTTATGAGATGCACCTGTATTATGTTGCAGCTTACCAATTCTCAGATGTGGTGGCTGTATTTGTTTTCTTTTTTTCAGTCTTTCTTTCTTCTATTTTCACCTGTTGATCTGGTCAGCAAGTCTGTTGTTTTTTAAAAGAACACGTTTCCCCGTAGATGTAGCAGTTACAGGGTTGAGGCAAACCATTTACTGCTGTCAGGGGTGCCTACAATGACCAGCTTTTATTTATGTATATAAAAACCTTTATCCCAAATGGAAATCAAACTGTCTGCTGTAACTGATTATAAAGTGGTAACTGGAGTTCAGATTCAATTTCTTAGTGTATCTAAATCTGCTAATACATCTAACACTCCCCTCTCCCCAGACTGACAATGCTGCTGTCCAAAGGTGCCCTCTGCAGATTTAGGTGACGAGAGGTCTGAGAGCTGATTGGAGGGAAGGGCCACCCCCCCCCTTCATACAGGAACAGAGCTGAGGCTGTCAATCACAGGCTGTGTGCTGGAGCTCCCTCCCCTGTCAACTTTTTTTATCTCTTGGTGTCAGGAAAGCTTGTCAGAAGTGATTTATGCTGATAGCAGAGGAATGAGGCAGCGGACAACAAAAATGACGCTTAGTGTTCTGGACTGAGTATAGTACACACTATAGACCAGCTTTTTTTTTAACCCTTTTAACACAGAGGAACCCTGAACATAATGTTCCGGTCTCAGGGAACCCCTGCTAAAAATTACTATACAACTCATGATACATTAGTGTGATGGTCAGTGGGAAGAATGCTCCTTACACTTGTGGTCATTGAGGAGAATTACACCCTTATAGATAGTTACACTGTCACACTCCCTGCGCACATCTATGGTTGCTACATAAGAGGACCCAGTGGAGCCTTGAGTGGCATCTGCATACCTCCCAACTTTTTGAGATGAGAATGAAGGACACCTATTAGCAAAAGTATGTAGGCACAGGACACACCCCCTGCCACACCCCCTTAAAGGAGAATTATACAAAGAAAAATTCTTTAAACAACTACTATTCTTTTTAATCTGGCTTTTGAAATTTACAAATGCAGCAATTTAGAAATGAGATGAACGTTTTCCAGCGCTAAACCTCTTTTTGAAAGATAAATGGTGCATTTTATATACAACTCTATAGATCAGACCAAAATGAGGGACAAATGAAGAGGAAAGAGGGACAGAGGGACATTGTTCCAAATCAGGGACAGTCCCTCAAAATCAGGGACAGTCGGGAGCTGTGCATCTGTCAATTTAACTTGGAATTTTCAGTAGCATAAGCCAGCAATGGTCCACCAGGCAACCTAAGCAGGAGCCTAGGGCTTGGTGGATGTCCAAGTGGCAGCTATAACCTTCATGCCCCTGCAGTAGACCAGGGGGGTTTCGTGACCGGTCGAGGGGGGGCACACTAGTTGTTGTCTTATGGGGATGTGCCATTACATACAGTCAGGTCCATAAATATTGGGAGATCGACACAATTCTAATCTATTTGGCTCTATACACCACCACAATGGATTTGAAATAAAACAAACAAGATGTGCTTTAACTGCAGACTTTCAGCTTTAATTTGAGGGTATTTACATCCCAATCAGCTGAATGGTGTAGGAATTACAACAGTTTGTATATGTGCCTCCCACTTTTTAAGGGCCAAAAGTAATGGGACAGATTAACAATCATCCATCAAACTTTCACTTTTTAATACTTGGTTGCAAATCCTTTGCAGTCAAATACAGCCTGAAGTCTGGAACGCATAGACCTCACCAGACGCTGGGTTTCATCCCTGGTGATGCTCTGCCAGGCCTCTACTGCAACTGTCTTCAGTTCCTGCTTGTTCTTGGGGCATTTTCTCTTCAGTTGTGTCTTCAGCAAGTGAAATGCATGCTCAATCGGATTCAGGTCAGGTGATTGACTTGGCCATTGCATAACATTCCACTTCTTTCCCTTAAAAAACTCTTTGGTTGCATTCGCAGTATGCTTCGGGTCATTGTCCATCTGCACTGTGAAGCGCCGTCCAATGAGTTCTGAAGCATTTTGCTGGATATGAGCAGATAATATTCTCCGAAACACTTCAGAATTCATCCTGCTGCTTTTGTCAGCAGTCACATCATCAATAAATACAAGAGAACCAGTTCCATTGGCAGCCATACATGCCCACGCCATAACACTACCACCACCATGCTTCACTGATGAGGTGGTATGCTTTGGATCATGAGCAGTTCCTTTCCTTCTCCATACTCTTCTCTTCCCATCACTCTGGTACAAGTTGATCTTGGTCTCATCTGTCCATAGGATGTTGTTCCAGAACTGTGAAGGCTTTTTTAGATGTTGTTTGGCAAACGCTAATCTGGCCTTCAGGTTTTTGAGGCTCACCAATGGTTTACATCTTGTGGTGAACCCTCTGTATTCACTCTGGTGAAGTCTTCTCTTGATTGTTGACTTTGACACACATACACCTACCTCCTGGAGAGTGTTCTTGATCTGGCCAACTGTTGTCAAGGGTGTTTTCTTCACCAGGGAAAGAATTTTTCGGTCATCCACCACATTTGTTTTCCGTGGTCTTCCGGGTCTTTTGGTGTTGCTGAGCTCACCGGTGCGTTCTTTCTATTTAAAGATGTTCCAAACAGTTGATTTGGCCACACCTAATGTTTTTGCTATCTCTCTGATGGGTTTGTTTTGTTTTTTTTCAGCCTAATGATGGCTTGCTTCACTGATAGTGACAGCTCTTTGGATCTCATATTGAGTGTTGACAGCAACAGATTCTAAATGCAAATAGCACACTTGAAATGAACTCTGGACCTTTTATCTACTCCTTGTAAATGGGATAATGAGGGAATAACACACACCTGGCCATGGAACAGCTGAGCAGCCAACTGTCCCATTACTTTTGGTCCCTTAAAAAGTGAGAGGCACATATACAAACTGTTGTAATTCCTACACCGTTCACCTGATTTGGATGTAAATACCCTCAAATTAAAGCTGAAAGTCTGCAGTTAAAGTACATCTTGTTTGTTTCATTTCAAATCCATTGTGGTGGTGTATAGAGCCAAAAAGATTAGAATTGTGTCGATGTCCCAATATTTATGGACCTGACTGTATAATGAGTACTGAGAGAGTTTTATCCAGCGCCCAGGGCAAGTATACTGAGCTGCGTTCCCTCTCTTACCGCTAATGCATTTTGTAGAATGGGTGTACCACCCTGCGTTCATTCTCTGCCCCCTTACTCTGCTGCGCCCCGGGCAGCTTCCCCTCCTGCCCACCCCTTGTCCCAGCGCCGCATGCAGTGTAAATAGAAGGGCTTCATATTGCCTATTAAAATTCTTACAAATGTTAATCGAAACATTGGGGGGGGGGGGGGTGGCAAACCTGCTACCTTGCCCAGAACCCCGTTCTGCTTCAATCCATCTACCGATGACAACAGGTTCCCTTTACATTCATTGCTACAAAAGCCTGGCTTATATTCTGAACATTGTTGCCTTTTAATTAAAACATATTTTTTTTCCCCCCTCGAACGTGTCTTTGAAGCAATCGCCGACTCTTCCCGTTTGGTTTTTAATTTCCAGCGTTGCGTGCTGACACATATATCTGCACATCCAGCGCGTCACCATCGAGCCATGCGAAGTAGAATTGATCTCCGTATTCTTCCTCTCTCCAAGGTCGTGTCTCCGCAGCACCGCCCGCCACACTTAAGAGTTCAATTTGCGTTGTGTTACTTATCAGAGATGTAAGTGCAGGTTAGGACGGCGGCGGATCTCTCCGCTAGTAATGGGAAACGTATTCTAATGCTCTTCTTTGCTCCCCGGAGTGATTTGGGACTCTGGACTGGAATGAAAGGGTGATGATTTTTAGCTGCATCCAAAAAGCTCATTTTTTATTATTTTTTTTTATATATTCTCTTTCACTTTTTTTTTTTTTTCTTATCTCGCAGCTCGCTGGCGTTCTGCCCACTTGGCCCTGAGAGATAGAAATCTCGCTAGCGTCATCGACAGAACATAAGCAGGCTTGGAGATGCATTTCTATAATGATTATATGTAGCAAGCATTTCATCTGCTCGGTGGCCTCTAAAACCTGCGGACGGCGTTTCATAAAACAAGTTTTAAAGGCACAAGTGCACATCGGTAATCTGGCGGCAGATATATCAGACGAATGAAACTGCAGGTAGTAAGCAATGGATTTTCAGGTCTGGACATGGTGAGGACAGTTGGATATAAAAAAAAAACACCAATAAATGTACATGGCACATTTTTCTAATTTTTTTATGGCAAGAAAAGACAGATATTTACGGACGCATTTTGGTTTTAGTTCACTTACATATTTCTTTGTAAGTCATTAAAGTGGTTTTAAACCTCAGGCATGAAATATCAACAAAGCATATGCCTCTTTAGTGTGTATTTGTCTCTATCCAGAGCACTAAGTGTCATTTCTGTCTGCTGCCTCGTTCCTTCGAGACAATCTGCGCTAAACTCCAACAGTGTATATAGTATAAAAATGATGCAAATATACAAAATTAATATTTAGATAAAAAAGGTGCAGTCTCTAAAAAACAGAATATCCAGCTCATAAGAATGTATAAAGAGAAAAAATGTGCAACCAAAAGAAATGAATAAAAAAATACATTTTTACATTTTTTATTCATTTCTTTTGGTTGCACATTTTTTCTCTTTACTCGTTCATTTGCTTGCCTGCATGGGTCACTTCGGACATGTTTTCCTGACACCAAGAGAAAAAAGGTGACCGGGGGGGGGAGCTGCAGCACACGGCCTTTGGTTAACAGCCTTAGCTCTGCTCCTGTGTGCAGGGGGGGTGGCCTTTCCATCCAATCAGCTCTATGAGATTTCCTCACTGAGCTCTGCAGTGTGTGATTTGAGCTCTCCGTTCCCTTTTTTTTCTGACAGCTCAGGCAAGCTTTTAAATTCTGGAGTTTAAATGAAAGAAGAAGAAGAAGAGAAGACTGCAGATAAACAGGTACAACGTACATTTGAGAATTTGTTTCATCTCTGTGTATCACCTGAGGCTAGTCACTTCACTGGGTATATGTAGGGGTTTACAACCACTTTAAAGCCCTTGCCAGCCTCCCGTCTCCCCTTCAAACCAACAAACCAACCAACCAATCCGCTCTCATCCATTTACTATTTCTTTAAAGCAGGTGTACCCTCCCTTGGGGAGGAGTTATGAGAAATGGCCCTCCCCATACAGAACATGGCACTAAACCTGTAGGAAAATAGGTGAACCAGAACCTTCGAAGAGTGGGTTTGTTAATAAAGTTGTCAGTTCCTTCACCCAGGACAGGGCCTCTGGGTTCCCTTCCTGGGAAAATTATCAGTAATCTAATCAAAGTAATTAGGAGCAGAAGAACTCCCGCAACCAGCACGTAGCATTAACCATAAGTATACAGATGCACACCAGTACTGAAATAATACAAGCTGTATATAAGAAGATATCAATAGCAGTACACACAGTATATCCAATGTACAAAGGGGTATTATCAGCAAAATGCGTGATTGGAGTATGGGTGGAATTGTGCATATACAGTGGGGACGGAAAGTATTCAGACCCATTTAAAATCATTTAAGTTCATTTTTTTTCCTCATTAATGTACACACAGCATCCCACATTGACAGAAAAACACAGAATTGCTGACATTTTTGCAGATTTATTAAAAATGAAAAACTGAAATAGCACATGGTCCTAAGTATTCAGACCCTTTGCTCAGTATTTAGTAGAAGCACCCTTTTGGTCTAATACAGCCATGAGTCTTTTTGGGAAAGATGCAACAAGTTTTTCACACCTGGATTTGGGGATCCTCTGCCATTCCTCCTTGCAGATCCTCTCCAGTTCTGTCAGGTTGGATGGTAAACGTTGGTGGACGGCCATTTTTAGGTCTCTCCAGAGATGCTCAATTGGGTTTAAGTCAGGGCTCTGGCTGGGCCATTCAAGAACAGTCACGGAGTTCTTGTGAAGCCACTCCTTTGTTATTTTAGCTGTGTGCTTAGGGTCATTGTGTTGTTGGAAGGTAAACCTTCGGCCCAGTCTGAGGTCCTGAGCACTCTGGAGAAGGTTTTCGTCCAGGATATCCCTGTACTTGGCCGCATTCATCTTTCCTTCAATTGCAACCAGTTGTCCTGTCCCTGCAGCTGAAAAAAACCCCCACAGCATGATGCTGCCACCACCATGCTTCACTGTTGGGACTGTATTGGACAGGTGATGAGCAGTGCCTGGTTTTCTCCACATATACCGCTTAGAATTAAGGCCAAAATGTTCTATCTTGGTCTCATCAGACCAAAGAATCTTATTTCTCACCATCTTGCAGTCCTTCGGGTGTTTTTTAGCAACTCCATGCGCTTTCATGTGTCTTGCACTGAGGAGAGGCTTCTGTCGGGCCACTCTGCCATAGAGCCCCGACTGGTGGAGGGCTGCAGTGATGGTTGACTTTCTACAACTTTCTCCCATCTCCCGTCTGCATCTCTGGAGCTCAGCCACAGTGATCTTTGGGTTCTTCTTTATCTCTCTCACCAAGGCTCTTCTCCCCCGATAGCTCAGTTTGGAGGAATGGCCAGCTCTAGGAAGGGTTCTGGTCATCCCAAACATCTTCCATTTAAGGATTATGGAGGCCACTGTGCTCTTAGGAACCTTAAGTGCAACAGAAATTTTTTTGTAACCTTGGCCAGATCTGTGCCTTGCCACAATTCTGTCTCTGAGCTCTTCAGGCAGTTCCTTTGACCTCATGATTCTCATTTGCTCTGACATGCACTGTGAGCTGTAAGGTCTTATATAGACAGGTGTGTGGCTTTCCTACTCAAGTCCAATCAGTATAATCAAACACAGCTGGACTCAAATGAAGGTGTAGAACCATCTCAAGGATGATCAGAAGAAATGGACAGCACCTGAGTTAAGTATATGAGTGTCACAGGGTCTGAATACTTAGGACCATGTGATATTTCAGTTTTTCTTTTTTAATAAATCTGCAAAAATGTCAACAATTCTGTGTTTTTCTGTCAATATGGGGTACTGTGTGTACATTAACGAGGAAAAAATTAACTTAAATGATTTTAGCAAATGGCTGCAATATAACAAGAGTGAAAAACTTAAGGGGGTCTGAATACTTTCCGTCCCCACTGTATATCTGGGTATATAAAATATAGCGCTATCCCTGCAGGAGCTGCTGGTAGTTGGTTCAGTTTCCATCTTCAGAGCACACACAGCTAGGCACACAGAATTTTCAGCATTCTTCCTCTGGCTCAAAAGATCAGTCTTGGCCCGGGGTATCTTTTTAGGGTTTTTATTAAAACAGTAAGTTGGATAGGGATGGGGAGCATGGGATACCCTGAAACTGTGGAACTGTACAATTGGAGGACTGCTTGACCTCTGACTGCTATGTATAAAATTCAGGCTGTACTGTACAACCTTTGGCTGTACTGCACCTTCCTGGCTGTATTGCACAACTCCTGGCTGTACTGGGAAAACTTCTGGCAGTACTGCACAACTTCTGGCTGTTTTGCACAACTCCTAGTTTTACTAGACTTGCATAGGAAATATCCCACAGGACTACTTGCACTGATAGTGGCCTGTACTTTCCTTAGGAGATTAAAGCACCCCACTGTCACTTCCCCTCTGTAAAGGAAGGATGGTCAATTACTCACCCAGCCACAGGATGGTTGGACTTCTTCACACCAACTTCCTCCTGGTTCAGCTCAGTCTCTGGACAAAGGTTCTATGGTAGGCCCCCCAGCTGGGACCTAGATGTGTTTACAAGGGCTCCTCTAGTTTCTTCTGCTCCAAGGGCAGAGCCCCCTGCACAGCAGTCTCCTCCTGTAGGACTGGATACAGGAACAATGCACTTTTGCTGCCAGGCCTCAGACTACTTATGAGCTCTCCCTCCACTTTCTAGGCACCCCCCCCCCCCGGGTTTGGTTGGAGTCCCTTAAAGTTTCAGGCTGCCTGTCCTGCGCGTACCTCCCACTATGCTTCCAGAACACTCTAGAAGACAGGGGGAGTAGCAGAACAGCAGCCTGTGAGACACTGAGCAGCCCTGATCGATTGACCCTGCTCCACTGTTTACAGAGGAGCTAAACTAAATTTACCTAGCAGCCTACTCTGAACTGATCTGCAGTGATGAGGAGAGCCTCCAGTCATGATCCAACCAGCCTGGAACACAGTCCTAGCTGACACTTTCTGTCTGTGGGGGAGGTGTTCTGTTCTTTTGAGAGTTCCGTGCAGCATTGCCAACTTGTTGCATGACATTTGGAAATCACTAGAGTCCTAGCAAGATGAACAGGTCTCTTCTGGCTTGATGAAAATACAACAGCAGCAACTTCCCTGGACGAGACATATAACAGAAACTTTCTACCTCTCCCTTCCACCTTTCTGGACACTATCACATGCTCTCCATGGTGTCCTATCAGGGACTTAATGTTGTTGATCTACTGTTGGAGTTCTCCTTTGGCTTAAGACATCATCACAGTTTCCAAAGACCAATGTGATGCATCTGTGGGCAAAATTGGCAGTCCCCCACCCCCTCACCCACATTCAAACCCTTCCAAAACCCATTGTACTTACCCGTATCTGCCATCACAAGATCCTTTGCAGCACCTCTTCCAGGAGTGAAGGCCGACGAACCACTGCTGGAATTCTTCTCAGATTGATTAGAGAGATAATCCTCCACTTCAATGTACATAACTATTCAGCCCTGATGTCCTAACGGCTACAGAAGGTGACACCACGGGAAATATTTTACTGCAAGACATTGTTTTGCTTTGTCCTTTAAAGTCACTTTGCAGTGAAGCAAGGAAGCATTAAAAAAAACCTCTGTAGTGTATTAATATGCTTTACTAAACCAAAACGTTGTACCTACAAACTACTTACAATTTTAGAAAAACAATATAAAACATGCAGAGTAATACAAAATATGGATACAATATACACATGCACTAGCTATCTTTTCTTCCTAGCAAATAAGCCTGGACAATGTATGTGATAGGGATACACTTAACCGTTACTTGACTTGGGTTTCTGCCTGGTGATATTTAGTCTTCTTACTTCTTTCCAGGATCGTTTCCAAACTCCTCCTTGCTTCTCCAAAGGCCACAAAACTTTGTTCCCTCCCCCTACTTCCTGCCAACATCACTTCCTGTTCCATGAGCTACGTGAAACCAGTCAAACTGGTTAATAAGCATATGAATTGAGGAAGCCCAGCTTCTATAAACAATACATGGTAACTAGAATTAAAATAATACAATTAAAAACTCACTAAAATAGATATTAAATATATAATTGTATATTAAATAATATCATTTAAAAAATCACTAAAGTAGATATTTAGGGGTTTGGGGGCAAATAGACATTTTGGGGTTGTCACCTTTTTAGATTTAGTACTCCTCAATGGCAGGATTATCAGTTATTTGTTTTATAAAGAAAATGGTATTAAATAAAAACAATACAGTATAATTTTTCAATATACGCATTCTTTTTATTATGAATGTTTTGTCTATTTTATTGTTATTTTTAAAACCCATGTCTTTTGTACAACGCTGCAGAGGGTGTTGGTGCCACATGTACTGATAATAACAATACTAGCAGCTGCAGGTTACAGCTGACCTGTCCAGGACCCAGCGAGGAAAGTGACTCTAGCGGTAGAAAAGCTCGGTACGGCCTTTGGTTGCATACATATTGTTTTTTTTTCTGAATTCCTCGCCTTATTTATTCAGTCTGGGATTGAAAACAGGTTTTACGCTACATTTAGCCCAGCTGGATCCGGCTCACTTACAGTAGAAGAAACGCACTTCACCATACACTCCGTGTCTTCACCGTCTTCAGCTGAGTTTGTGGGTGGAAACTAGAAAAGGCTTAGCTAGGGTTATATACTATTTTACTCCACTGTTTCACCCTGGAAAATAAACAAAAAGTCATGGATGCATTCCTTATTTCTCAGACAGTGTGTAAACAGACCGATATGTCAAATCTAACTGCAAGTAATCCCAATGCGTCTGTTGAAGCACAACTTCTTCACCTTTTTTCCATTATTTTTATTATTATTTTGAACAATTCCAATTTTTTTCAGAGGCATTTGGCTCCCTTTGACTGATCAGGCTGGACACTGGTCCTGTACAACCAATAATTCATAAGAAGCTCTGGTGTGCAATGTTAACTTCACACCTTTTTTGCAAGAGCAGAACTTCTGCATGTAGTCACCTGACCATCACACCAATTATATGGCCATCCCTCCAAAAAATTGAGTTCAGTTGCTTTAAGTGAAGGGTGCCATTAATGCTATGATACACAAAGACATTTCTTCTCTTCCAAATTTGTGGTAACGGTTTGGGGAAGACCCTTTTCTGTTCCAGCATGACTGCACCCCTGTGTAAAATGCCAACTCCATAAAGACATAGTTTGATGAGCTGGCATAGAGGAAGTAGGGTGGCTTTCATAGCCCTGACCTCAACCCTACTGAACACCCTTGGGATGAATTGGAACATCAATTGCAAGCTAGACCTTTTTAACACCCGTTTGAGACCTCACAAATGTTTTTGACTGAATGACCACCAATTCCCATCTCCGAAATCTTTTGGGAATCCTTCCCAGTTGCGTGGAGGTTGTTATAGCTGTGAAGGGACCAACTCCATGTTAACACACCATGGATCAACAGAATAGCGTCCAAACTAATTTTTTTTTGCATGATCACATCACAGAGTGGTGTAACGTTTTAGAGACACGCAGGGCCCTTTCGTCACATGCCTGATGAAGGGGCCATGCATTGCTCCGAAACGTTGCACCACTCTGTGATGTGATCATGCAATAAATAAATCAGTTTGGACACTATTCTGTTGATCCATGGTGTGCTGGCAAATATCTGCATTGTGACTTTTGAACCAGTCTCCAGCTGGCCGTTGCTGCAGCGCCCAGTTGAGAGATGCCTACCACATACAATGAGAGCTGCCTACCAGATGCATTGAGAGATGCCTTTTGGAGGCATTGAGAGCATTGAGAGCTGCCTACTGGAGGTATTGAGAGCTGCCTGTGGAATGCATTGAGAGCTGCCTTCTGAATGCATTGAGAGATGCCTACTGGACAGGGGCGTAGATAAGGAGGGGTCAGGAGTGTTCAAACCCCCCCCCCCCGGCCAAAATGAAATGCATGGTGTCCCTGCTCTGCAGCCACACATGGCACCAGCGACAGGCAGCACTGCAGTGGCACACAGAGTTTAATAATGCTGCTGCAGCAAGTGTAATAGATGATTAGGCATTCCCGCGCATATGTTGTGGTACACCACCAGGCCAGTCTATCGGGCTCGGGCTGAAGGCTGACAGATCTATTACCAGGAAGCACAGTGGGAGCTGGTGGTGCTTGGAGTCTTGCCCACTACACACCATGTATTCCCCTTAGCTTGCAGTGTCCCTCCCACCTTAGGCTTGGGAAAGGAGCTTTGCCTGGGCCCTGGAAAGCAGAGTGCTTGTAAAGTGCTGTGTAGCCGCCGGCCCCCCACCATGGATTAACTGCTGCTGTCCTGTCCAGGTATGTCCCTCTTTCTCTTCTGGCCTAGTCTCAGAAGGTCTCAGCGAGTGTCCTCAGAATTACTACTGCTCAGACTGCTGTGCTGCTGCTGGCATTCTGCTGTTCATACTAGGTAATCGTGAGTCAGTGAGAGACTGTCTGTGTGGCAACTAGCAAAGTATGTGATTGAGGCTAGCTGGGCTAAATTTTTCATTGCTTGTGTTACTAACAGTTGACTGAGGCTAAGCTGAGTTTTCTATTGCAAGTACTGGCAAGCTTGTTGTGGTGCTTACTGGCTTACTGATTCAGCACTTGCGGTTTTATTGTATTTGCTTTGCAGGTATGGTATGTCTTACTGTTGTACTGTAATGTTACTTTGTTTATTGTTAACCATCATTTGCTTAGCAGTTACACTATTCAGCTGCAGCACAGTTTTATTTATTCTGACAGCAACAACGTTTGCTCCCATTAATGAAAAGCCGTGACTCCAGCGCTGTAGGAGGTGATTTCACCACCACAGTTAAAAAAAGAGCATATATGCCAAAGCATGGGGGCAGGGGTGGAGGGGCGATTTGCTCCTAACGTGAGGGGCGGATTGCCTCCATGCTTTGGCATATATTTTTTAGGCACAGATTGTGATAAAAAAAGTTGTTTTATTGAGTTAATGTTTTACTGTTACCATTGTTTGCTTTTCAGTTACGCCAGTTAGCTGCAGGACTGATTTATTCATCTTGACAGCAACAGCGTTTGCTCTCACAATACATAAATCAGCGACTCCAGCTCCATAGAAGGTGATTTCACCACCACAGTTAAAAAAAATGGTGCATGTATGCCCATCATTAGAAGTGGGTGGATGAAGGGCAGTATTCTAATGGTGGGCATACCCACCGATCAATCTCTTTTTTTCGTTCAGGCCACAGGCTGAATGAAAAAAAGAACATTACAATATATGCCCAACAAGGACCAGCAACGTACTGGCATGTTGCTGGACTTTAAATGGTTATACCAGAATGATGCCTGCAGGTTTATGTATCATCTTGGTATCATTATTTTCAGCCAGCGGTCGGCTTTCATTTAAAAGAAATCCTAGTGGGTAGTTAGCCTCTAGACTGCTTTTACAAGCAGTGGGTGGGAACAACCCCCCCTGCCGTCTTCCATGTTTTTCTCTGGCTCTTCTGTCCTACCAGGGAACCCAAGCATGCAGCCGTTGGTTCCCCCAGTTGACCATAGAGCTGATCGGAGACAAGAATGGCTCCAATCATCTCTATGGCCTAAGAAACCGGAAGCTACGAGCATTTCATGACTTAGGTTTCACCGGATATAAACAGCTCCATTGGGAAATTGAGAAAACATTTTATCACACCGATCTTGGTGTGGTCAGATGCTTTGAGGGCAGAGGAGAGATCTAGGGTCTAATAGAACCCAATTTTTTTTTAAAAAGAGTGCCTGTGCCTACCTATTGCTATCATGGGGATATTTACATTCCCTGAAATAACAATAAAAAATAATTTAAAAAAATTAAAGGAACAGTTTAAAAATAAAATAAAAAAGCAAAATAAATAATAATTAAAAAAAAGCACCTCTGTTCCCCTGTGCTCATGCGCAAAGGCGAACGCAAGCGTCTGTCTCGTGTCGTATGTAAACAGCAATTTCACCATGCATGTGAGGTATCACCGCGAACATCAGATTGAGGGCAGTAATTTTAGCAGTAGACCGCCTCTGTAAATCTAAAGTGGTAACCTGTAAAGGCTTTTAAAGGCTTTTAAAAATGTATGCAGTTTGTCGTCGCTGCACGTTTGTGCACAATTTTAAAGCATGTCGTGTTTGGTATCCATGTACTCAGCATAAGATCCTCTTTTTTATTTCATCACACATTTGGGCAATATAGTGTGTTTTAGTGCATTAAAATTCAAAAAAATTTTTTTTCTTTTTTCAATTTTCAAAACTTTGTGACAAAAAGCGATATCTGCAAAATACTCAAAATGCCTCTCAGCAAATAGCTTGGGGTGTCTACTTTCCAAAATGGGGTCATTTGGGGGGGGGGTGCTATCTGGGCTTTTCATGGCCTCAGAAACTGTGATAGGCAGTGAGGTGTGAAATAAAAAATTTACGCCCCTTAGAAAGCCCGAAGGCAGTGATTGGTTTTCGGGGTCCTGTACGCGGTTAGACTGCCAAAAAGTCTCACATGTGTGGTATCCCCGTACTCAGGAGAAGCAGCGGAATGTATTTTGGGGTGTAATTCCACATATAACTATGCCATGTTTAAACAATATATCATTTAGTGACAACTTTGTGTAAAAAAAAAAAATAATAATAATTTTCCAGACACTTGTGGCAAAATATAAAATATTCCATGGACTCAACATGCCTCTCAGCAAATAGCTTGAAGTGTCTTCTTTCCAAAATGGGGTCATTTGGGGGGTTTTGTGCTATCTTGACATTTCATGGCCTCCGAAACTGTGATAGGAAGTGAGGAAATTAAATCACCATTTTACGCCCTTAGAAAGCCTGAAGGCAGTGATTGGGTTTCGTGGTCCTGTACGCGGCTAGGCTCCCAAAAAGTCTCACACATGTGGTATCCCCGTACTCAGGAGAAGCAGCAGAATGTATTTTGGGATAAAATTCCACATATGCCCATGGCATGTTTGAGCAATATATCATTTAGTGACAACTTTGTGCAAAAAAAAAAAAGTTTGTCATTTTCCCGCAAGTTGTGGCAAAATTTAAATATTCCATGGACTCAACTTGCCTCTTAGCAAATAGCTTGGGGTGTCTACTTTCCAAAATGGGGTCATGGGGGGGGGGGGTTGTGCTATCTGGGCATTTTATGGCCTTCGAAACTGTGATAGGTAGTGAGGAGTGAAATTAAAAATTTACGCCCTTAGAAATCCTGAAGGCGGTAATTGTTTTTTTGGGGTCCTCTACGCGGCTAGGCTCCCAAAAAGTGTTACACATGAGGTATCCCCGTAATTAGGAGAAGCAGTAGAATGTATTTTGGGGTGTAATTCCACATATAACCATGGCATGTGTGAGCAATATATTATTTAGTGACAACTTTGTGTAATTATTTATTTTTGTTTGTCATTCTTCAATCACTTGTGCCAACAAAAAAAAAATATTCAATGGGTTCAAAATGCCTCTCAGCAATTTCCTTGGGGTGTCTACTTTACAAAATGGGGTCATTTGGGGGGGGGTTGGTTTCTACTGCCCTGCCATTTTAGCACCTCAATAAATTCCAGAAAATGTACCCTAGTTTGTAGACGCTATAACTTTTGCGCAAACCAATAAATATACGCTTATTGACATTTTTTTTTTTTTTACCAAAGACATGTGGCTGAATACATTTTGCCCTAAATGTATGACTAAAATTGAGTTTATTGGATTTTTTTAATAACAAAAATTAGAAAATATCATTTTTTTCAAAATTTTCGGTCTTTTTCCGTTTATATTACAAAAAATAAAAATCGCAGAGGCAATCAAATACCATCAAAAGAAACCTCTATTTGTTGGAAAAAAAATGACGCAAATTTTGTTTGGGTACAGAATTGCATGACCGCGCAATTACCAGTTAAAGTAGTTCAGTGCCAAATTGTAAAAAGTGCTCTGGTCATTGAGCAGCCAAATCTTCCGGGGCTGAAGTGGTTAATGTCACAAAAATTTTCAATAGCAAATGAAAGCAAAAAAAAAAAAAAAAAGCAGTTTAATTCCAGAGTGGCGGATCAGGTTCCCAGTTGCTACCTATATTCCTTTCCTGCCGAAGCGTGAATTATTCCGAAAGGCGACAATTTTCCCTGTCAGTTTTAACACGTTGTTACGCTTAACATGCGATTCATAATCCTCACTTGGCATCGCAACATGATTCCCGACATTTATTAATTTATGCTAATTAAGAGCTTCTCGTTTTTACCCCTTAATTCAGTGAACATAAAGAATAAAAATAATGACAGACAAGCTGTTAAATCATCTATTCCTGCCTCTGATACTCCTGTTTATAAGAAATAAAATGCAATTCAAGTCAAGAGTTTGTTACCAAGAAAGTTACAAGAGAAGTAAATAAGTATCGTTATATGTCTGCATAGCTCCCAACTGTCCCTGATTTGGAGGGACTGTCCCTGATTTGGAGCAATGTCCCTCTGTCCCTCATTCCTCCTCATTTGTCCCTCATTTTGGTCTGATCTATATCGCTGTATATAAAATGCACTTTTTATCTTTCAAAAAGTGTTTCCAAGTGCTAAACCTTTATCTGATTTCTAAATTGCTGCATTTGTACATTTTAAAAGCCAATATAAAGGAATAGTAGTGGTAAAAAAAAGCCCTTGTGAGTATAATTAACCTTTTTTTTGGTTAATTCTCCTTTAAGGGGGTGTGGCAGGGGGCGTGTCCTATGCCGACATACGTTTGTTAGTAGATGTCCCTCATTCCCATCTCAAAATGTTGGGAGGTATACGTCTGTATAATATAGGTTCATATCATCTGATGTGCTTAGGTTCAGTGAGTGGGCATACCCATGGCTGTACATATTAATTCATAGCCAAATTATACATTTAGTAGGCGCGTGTAGCTTCTACAGACCTCATCAAAATAAATGAAACATATGACATAGATCTCCAGATAGAGATAGCGCCTAATTACCCATGGGAGTGACCCACCATTCTATGGAATTGATAGCAAAGAGGTACTATAATAATTCCGTTAAAGGTCATAGTATTCAAATATGTACAGTGCCTTGAAAAAGTATTCACACCCCTTGAAATTTTCCACATTTTGTCATGTTACAACCAAAAACGTAAATGTATTTTATTGGGATTTTATGTGATAGACCAACACAAAGTGGGACATAATTGTGAAGTGAAAGGAAAATGATAAATTATTTGCAACATTTTTTGACAAATAAATATGTGAAAAGTGTGGGGTACATTTGTATAGCGCCCCCCGGAGTCAATACTTTGTAGACCCACCTTTCACTGCAATTACAGCTGCAAGTCTTTTTGGGGATGTCTCTACCAGCTTTGCACATCTAGAGAGGGACATTTTTGCACATTCTTCTTTGCAAAATATCTCAAGCTCTGTCAGATTGGATGGAGAACGTCAGCTGCAGGCATTATCCCGGTACTGTTTTTTAGAGCCGGCGATCTGCTATCCAGTTATAACAACTGATGCGGCTAAAAGCCGCTGGGCTGTTATACCGGAGGAGCGGGAGGGGACGTCCCCCCCCTCCTTCCGTCTCCCGCCACTCTTACTGGGCCTCCTGTTCCATCGGGAGGCCTGATGACCAATCGGCCGCCACCGGCAACTGGGGACGGACTGGAACGAAGCCGTGAGTGGCTTTGTTCCAGCCTCCTAATCGTAAACACGGAAGGCGACGTCATGACGTCACTTCCCGTTTACTCGGCTGCCAATGGCGCCGGCTTTAAAAAAATATACAGTATCCAGAATCGCCGAAAGCAGCGATTTGAATACTTTGAAGGTCAAAGGAGGGAATTGGGGTCTTTTAGACCCCCGATCCCTCCATAAAGAGAGAGGCTGTGATGAAGAAGGGACACCTTCGAAACGCGTTAGCCAGCGGCAGTCTGTACATCCTCTTTCTAGGACCTGGAAAAACTGCTACCATTGGATCAATCGTTCCTGTGCCTGTATACAATGTGATTTTTTCTCCTACCTTTGTGAGTAGACTTTTATCTTGGTTTTAACTAATAAATCTATCAAGGATAATGCACTAGGCTGGTGCGCTCTCTCTCTCTTTTTTCCTCCATAAAGAGTACCTGTCACCACCTATTACTGTCACAAGGGATGTTTACATTCCTTGTGACAGCAATAAAAGTGATTAATTTTTTTTTTTTTTAAACACAATTTATAAATATAAATATAAATAAGAAAAAAAAATTTTAAAGCGCCCCCGTCTCCGCGAGCTCACGCAGCAAAGAAAACGCATACGAAAGTCGCGCCCGCACATGTAAACAGTGTTCAAATCACACATGTGAGATATCGCCACGATCGTCAGAGCAAGAGCAATAATTCTAACACTAGACCTCCTCTGTAACTCTAACCTGGTAACCGTAAAAAAAAATTTAAAGCGTCGCCTATGGAAATTTTTAGGTACCGTAGTTTGTTGCCATTCCACGAGTGCGTGCAATTATAAAGCGTGACATGTTTGGGAGCTATTAGTCGGCTTAACATCATCTTTCACATAATACAAAAAAATTGGGGTTACTTTACTTTAACTTAAAAGTTGCCTTTAAAACACCGCTGCACAAATACAGTATGACATAAAATATTGCAACAATCGCCATTTTATTCTCTAGATTCTCTGCTAAATATATATATATAATGTTTGGGGGCTCTAAGTAATTTTCTAGCAATAAAATACGGATTTTAACTTGTAAACACCAAATTTCAAAAATAGGCTTAGTCATGAAAGGGTTAATATCACCAGATATTTGCCTCTCATGCAGTATTATCTTTTGAAATATCTTTTTTTTTTTTTTCCTCTAGAGTTTTGTGTGTTTACTACAAAATGTACATCTTTACAGAAAACAAAGGGAAAAGCTCTGAGAAAATAAATAAATAAAAGGGTAATAATATTTGACATCGTGTCAGCCGTCCTAGCGTTGCTCCCATTATCCTCTTTTCTCTTAAGCAAATGATGTATAGGAAACATTCCCGTGTTTTCAGTAATAGCAGGGAGAGCGTGAGAAGCCCCAGATTGCATGTAACTGAAGAAAGAGTGCAGTTTAAATGTCAATTCCTTCATGAAAACACAGAAGGAGCTCATCAATGCACCCTCCGCACCTGACACCAGGAGCCCAGGAGACACCTCAACGTGTCTTCAGCGGCATAAATAAGACAGATGCAGATAGGGGAAAAGTGCAGGTAGGTTCTCTGTTTGAAGAAATGGATAAAAATGACTGCAAGTTCCCATGGAGAGTGCAGTAAATTCGCTTTCAACTCTAAAGGGCAATTCCCTCGAAATGGCTAAACACACAGTTGAATCATTGAAGCTGAAGTTTAATCTGCTTATATTTTGCTGCCTTTCCCTCTCAACAATATGCTAATGACATGAATAAATAAAAAAAACCTTTCTATTTTGAATACTTACTGTATTTTAGGCACAGTGATGTCATTACTGAGTCTCTGTGCTTCTCTATGCAATGCAGGCGGATCGTGGCTGGTGGGAGGGGCCAGCAGGATGCTGTACATCACTTCCTGAAAACATTCACAGCACCCCCACCTTAGTACCCTTCTCAAGAGCCTTCAGCCTCAATACAAGCAGGCTGGCTGATGGGAGGAGTTATGCAATTTTGCCTTGATGAGTTGATGTTAGTCCGCGGGGCGTGGCCGTTCCTAGTAGGGTTGCCACCTGTACGGGATTTGGGTTTGGAATCATTTTGTCCGGGTTTCAAACTGCCTGAAACCCGGACACATTATTCAGACCAGACTATGGCCTCCCAGCAGGGTTGCCGGCTGCAGTTGTCTAAGCTGAGAGTGTCTGTTACACTCTCTTTCACACTGCCCAAAGGCAGCACTAACAATCCCCACCACATAGAGACGGGGAAGGAGAGAGGGCTTGATCTACTCCTCTTCCTTCCACCCCCACCCCTCTGTGTCTGCCCACTCTCCAATCTCTGGCGCTGTGCCTTAGAAAAAGGAAAGTTGGGGCCGGAAATTTGAAGTCCAGCAGCCTCAGATACATCTGGATGAGAGGTGCTGACTGCCAAGGGGTGAGTGAGCTCACCATCCATCCCTGTCTGTGACTGAGGTCTCCCCCCTTCTCTCACCTGTCTCTGAGTGAGTAGTGTGTTCCCCCTTACATCAGAGTTCTCTATGTACATCAGAGTACTCAACGTTCCCTCTTAAATCAGGTTCCCAGAGCATCCCTTATGTTAAAGTCCCCAGAGTTCTCCCTTACATCAGAGTCTGCATAGTCCCCCCTTACAGTGAAAGGGAACTCTGCAGATTCAGATGTAAAGGGGAACTCTGTGGACTCTGATGTAAAGGGGAACTCTGTGGACTCTGATGTAAAGGGGAACTCTGTGGACCCCGATGTAAAGGGGAACTCTGTGGACTCTGATGTAAAGGGGAACTCTGTGGACTCTGATGTAAAGGGGAACTCTGTGGACTCTGATGTAAAGGGGGACTCTTGTGATTAACTTCATATTATTAGAAATGTTATTTAATTGTGAAATACATGTATAGTTTATACTTTAAAAAAAATTGCTGTGCACCGCTAAAGTGTCCGGGTTTGACTTAAAGAAAAGGTGACAACCCTAGTTCCTAGCCAGGCTGCATTTCCATGCAGACTACCCTAAACAGAGCTCCAAACTGTCTCTGATTTGGAGGGACTGTGCCTGATTTGGAGCAAAGTCCCTCTGTCTAGGGGCGGCCTGTCCATTAAGGGCGCACCGGCGCCTCCTCCCCTATCCATCGCCACCACCGCCCCCGATCCATGCGACCGGCCCCTTTGAGGATGCCGGGTGCATGGATTCCAACGGGGGGGGGGGTATTTTCTTGAAGCACCTAAATAGTGCCAGAGGCTCTAATAGGCTTCAAAATAGGGTGACCTCGGGGCGCAGAGCATTGTGCTACAAGCCCACCCAGGTCTGTGACACTAGCGAATGAATATTCGCTATTCTTCCTCATTCTCCTGGCCAATCAGGAAGCCCCTATTGGCCAGAGAGGGAGGGGGGGGGGGGGTGGTGGGGGGGGGTGAGTATTGGTTGTGCTGCCTAGACATGTGCACCTCCTGAAAAATTTGTTTATTTTCGTATCATTCTTTTAGTTTTTTTTTTTCGTTTTCAGGGTCATTTATTATGATCGCAATTCGTAAATTTGTAAATTTGAAAATTCGTAAATATGTAAATTCGAAAATTCGTAAATCCGAAAATAAGAAAGAAAATTCAAAAGAATAACTAACTGACTAATTAATAACTAACTATTAAATTATAGGTATAGGAAATTCCTTTCAAATTTGGCTGTCAGTAACAAATACGAATTTATCCGAAGTTACGAATTATCAGAAATAACGAATGCTGCATCTAAACAAATGAAACAGAACAAATTCATAATAATAAAAAGTTTTTATTATTATTATTTTTATTTATTATTATTAATTTGTTATGTTCCATTCGCTTAGATGCGGCATTCGTTATTTCAGATAATTCAAAACTTCGGATAAATTCGTATTCATTATGTTCACTAACAGCCAAATTTGAAAGGAAATTCCAATAGCTATAATGTAATAGTTAGTAATAGTCAAGTTATTATTTCAGATATTCGCATTTTCAGGTTTAAGGATTTTCGAATTTCGAATTTCCGAATGTACGAATTCCCAAATTTTCTAACATTCGAATTTACAAATATTCGTAAAAGATTGTTAAACGGATTTTCGTTATTTCGTATGTAGCGCTGACAACTTTTCTTTCTAGTCATATGTATTGTTGTAAAGGTAATAAGTTGATATAGCACCATCTACTGGCTAATTATAAGGATGCAATCTGTTTATTTTTCATTATTTTGAGAAGTGACATGGAAGTGATTGATTGTTTACTTCTGGACATTAACTATGACCTACCCACAATGCTCAAGGACCAGAGGATAACTGAACTGCATTGCGGGGAGGATATAAAAGGGCTGGGAGCGGCCATCTTAGGTCTCTTGTTCCTGGGATGTGTCAGCAGAACTCTGTGGGTGTGTGTGACCCACATGGTTGCGACCTACCTTGTGAAGGAGCGGAGCAGCAGCAAGGATCCTGCCATCGTATCACAGTGTGCTGGAGCAGCAGAAGTGATCGTTCTGGAGACCCGTGGGGAGGTAACCGAGGACTCCTGGTCGTTGGAAAACGGAACAGCGTGACAGCATGGTTGGGGCTCCACACGGACTGAGAACTGCTGAAACAGAGACACCCATCTGTTCCGGATCTGGTGCAGTGAGAGGGTTAACACCCAGAAGTTTGTTTAACACTACACACATTTAGAACTGTTACAGAGTGTTGCTGGGACTGATAGTCCCACGGAACCATTGAGTTGGAAAACATTACATTTACACAGACTTCAATATCCAAGAACTGATACTGCATGTCTGTCTTCTTCAAATAAGAACACTTAATCAATTTGCTGGATTATAATTGCCTTTGTGTATCACCTTGCACTGCGCAACACTCCAGAAGAACTCTCTGTGGATTACAATTACTGATTCATAGCTAGCGAAGATTCAAGACGTCAGGACTATCTTTTTTCTATTGCAGGGCCCTGCATCTAGTTATAAAGGATAGTGACTTTACGGTTTGAAGCAGGGGGAGCTCCCCAGTGTATATATATATATATATATATATATATATATATATATATATATATTAGGTATATTTGTGTATGTTACAAAAACTGTCATAATTATTCACTATACTGTTACACTACGTTGGTGTGATAGTGTAGCCATTGTAATAACTTTTATATACATATATCATTTCAGTAAAAAAGAAGTTATTTTGGTTATTCCAGAAGTCGGTGTGCAGTGTTGTTTTTTCTCCTGCAGGTGGAGCTACAAGCAATCAGGTAGAGGTAAATATATGTATAAGTGTATATTATGGGCTAAAGTTGGCATTAGTGTCATTACAACACTGCACTACAGTTGTGTCAAGGGGATTGAACGAGTTAAGAGGGGTGAAATGACCAGAGGACATGCCCAATAATAATTCAGCAGCTCCACCGTGAGCTATTGCTACACGTATATTTCCGAATTAATAAATTTGTCGAAATTCGTTAAACTATTTTGGAACTAAACGAATTGCTGATGTCTAGTGCCACCCCCTCCAAAATAGTGAGGACCAGCCGCCACTGCCTTTGTCCCTCTTTCCTCCTCATTTGTCCTTCATTTTGGTCTGATCTATATAGTCGCATAAAAAAAAAACGCACACAGTGGGAGCCAATCACCGTGTCCCTATGTCCCCTGGGAACCCGGCGATCGTTCATAGAGAACTGCAGCCTGCCGATGTAGACAAGGAAGATCACCATTCTGTCAGTGGGGAAGAGGGAGATCTTGTGTTCCTGCTAAGCAGGAACACAGAGCTCTCTCTTCCCCCAATCAAACCATCCTTCACACAGTTAGCAAGAACCCCCTAGGCACGCATTTAACCCTTTGATCACCCCTGATGTTAACCCCTTCCCTGCCAGTGTCATTGGTACAGTGACATTATTTTTGCACTGATCACTGTATTGCTGTCACTGGTCCCCAAAAAGTGTCACTTAGTGTCCGATTTGTCCGCCACAGTGTCGCAGTCCCGCTAAAAATCGCTGATCGCCGCCATTACTAGTAAAAAAAAATTAAAAATAAGTCTATAAATCTATCCCATATTCTTTAGACAAGATAACTTTGCGTAAACCAATCAATATACGCTTATTGGGATTTTTTTTTACCAAAAATATGTAGCAGAATACATATTGGCCTAAATTCGATTTTTTAAATTTTTTTATTGGATATGTTTTATAGGATATACTTTTTTTTCCTAAATTGTCGCTCTTTTTTTGTTTTTAGCGCAAAAAATAAAAACCGCAGAGGTGATCAAATACCATCAAAAGAAATCTCTATTTGTGGGGAAAAAAAGGACATTGATTTTATTTGGGTACAGCACCGCACGACCGCGCAATTGTCAGTTAAAGTAACACAGTGCGGTATCGCAAAAAATTCTCTGGTCGGGAACGGGGTGAAACCTTCCGGGGCTGAAGTGGTTAAAGCAACTCCAGCAAGAACATAAATCCAATGAATGAAGGGTAGGAGCCAAGGACCGGCTGGGAAGGAAACTATCAACTGCAGGGCCACAGTATAGAGACCAAGCTGTCACCAATGGCTCTTGGTCTCAGAGTAATGATTGAGTGCTGGATAGCCAATCACAGTGATCACCCACCCCAGCACTGTCTCCTTTCTAAGTAGAAAAAGATACATTGTATCTTTTTCTTCTCACTAAAGGAGAAGTCTGTTAAAAAATAAAGATAAAATAATTCGATCAGGGATTGACTTAGGTTAGAATAGACTCCATTCACGCCTGGGCGATTTGAATCTCGGAGCGTAATCGCTGCGATTCTGCCCGTGATTCAAAATCCCGGCAAAAACGGGACGCGTTTGCAATGCCATTATTTCTCAATGACACCCCAAACGCGGTGCGATTTTGCCACGATTGTCGCACATCAAATTGCGACAAAATTGCACAAACAAAGTCACGGGAAGTGTGTCACCCAAAAGAAGTACCAGAACTCCTTTTGGGGCGACATGCATTCCGCGATTATATTTGCGTGAGTTTGCCACAATTTGTCGTTTGACAATCGTGGCAAAATCACACCACGTTTGCGTCCCGCATTTTGCCGCAATTCTGAATCATGGCAGAATTGCTGCAATTCCGCCCGCGATTCAAATCTCATAGGTGTGAATGCAGCCTTAGTGTTAGGGCTCCTTCATAGGTGCGGCAACCCTTGGAGCCCCGCTAAAAAAAGCAATTCACAGTGGATCTATATGTCACCCCATGCTTGAATCTTACAAATGCCGCTCCACTACGCTGAAACTGCATGCATAACACGTGATTGTGGCGTGGCCCCATAACTGGAAATTGCGACATGCTGTTTAATTTTGGCCGTGGCAATGATGCAAAGCATTGTGTCGACAGCGCTGAGCGGCTGCATGCTCTTCTTTAGGCGGGTGGTAAAATCGCTGCTTTGACCGCCCCTAGGCCACCCTTGTGATTTTCACCCATTTTACACATCCAGTCTATAAGATGCGTGACGACTAGGTGTTACATCTATATGTCTATCATCATGTCTATCTATTGGAAATACTCATACGTTGTCCAAAGTATACGTCAGGTTTGTTTCCAATTTGACAAGGCTCCACGCCTATATGTTCATCACTGGGTTCATTTGAGCGGACGCCTGTACGTTGCCCAATGTGAACGTCATGTGACGTGATGCGTGGTGCTCAATGCTAACGTCATTTTGATTTTGGAACGCACGTTCCACTACCATACTGAGTTGTGGAACGCACGCCGGTCCGCCATCTTGGGTGAACCGGAAGTGCATGCTAAAACTGACGGTGTCACAGCGCGAGCTGGATTCTCATTATTGGGGTTACATTTTCTTTATAAGTAAGTCTGGCTGCAGTGGAGGGACACCCAAGACGAAGTCTAATGAGACGAAACGCGGCGGAAAGGACTCCACTGCCGCCATTATTTTATGCAAGCGCTTGAAAATCACTTTTTTAAATGTAAGTGTTTTACTTATTAAAATTTTAACAGTTTATACAGAATTATGCTATGTGGCCCTTTCTTTTCATGTCCTTCATCCAATTAACCAACATACATACCTGATGTGCAACCACCCCCGTATGGAGATCAACTTTCTATAAAGTTTCGGGATGCCCTGGGTTCCAACCACAGAGGATCCATCCTGGTTGCCGGTTCATGATATAAGCCTGTTTGACTCATAGAACATATGTTCTTTTGAGTTCAAACTATCTGGTAAGCTTACATCTGCCCTGGTGGGGGCTTCATTGCACTGGTGCTTTCAGCTTTTATCCATTCTATTTTTACGCCAATGCGGTGAATAGGATCTTCACTTTCTTCACTACACACTGTGGACTTTACAGAATTTTTCCCAGACTTTTTCTATATATAATTGTTTTATTAATTCACAAGGCACATGCCATATGTGGTATTTTTGTGATTTTCTGTTTATTTCAATAGATATTATGGTTTGTAGATTTAATTTGATTCACTGATATTTTGTGATTCACTTTTTAAAGTTAATAGTTGGTGTTAACCAACCCAAATATTTAAGCGCTACACTTATACACTTCTGTTATTTCAACAAAATTATCTGTTTGTTGTGTTAGCTGCTACCACCAGTTTGGGCAGCGCGGGGTACCTTTTTACATCACCCTTGTGATTGGGCCCTTAAAGAGGAGCTCCAAGCTCCTTCAGAAAACAAATCCTGTAGCTGCTGACTTTTAAAATTAGGACACTTACCTCTCCAGGAATCCAGCGGTGTCCTCACCCCAGCCGATTTTTCAATCAGCTATCCAGTGCTGCTGCCCCCCCTCCCCACTAAGGGAGACCGGCAGTGAAGCCTTGCAGCTTCACAGCCAGTTCCTTACTACGCATGCGCAAAGTGTGCTGCTTTTTGTCAATGGCCCAGCGGCGGGGGAAGGAGGGGGCAGAACTTCCGGTGACAAAATCAGCCAGAAGTAGGGGCGGGTACCTGTCAAAACCAGGTAACCACTCCCCCCCCCCCCCGCAAGGTGTCAAATGTGGCAGCGGAGGGTGGGGTGGGGGGGCAAACAAGTGGAGCTCCACTTTAAAGAGAAATTTAACTCCCTTATTCTTTTTTTTTTCTCCCTGGGATGGACACAGTTCAGATACTCACCCACACAGCGGATCCAGCATTGTCTTGTTAAGATCATCTTTTCAGCATCCGCCCCTGTGTCCCGCATCGCCATGTTTCCCTTTGACATCATTGTAAGGCTGCGCCGGCGCTTCCAGGTTTCTGGCGCAGCCTTCTGCTAAGCCCCCCCTCCATGCTCTGTTAGTGAGTGTAGTGATGTGCAGGGCTCTTGGTGTCTCTTGGGATATGAATGCCACATTTCCCAGGAGGGCACTGGGTGTACTAACCTCATTCGGGTAGCGCAGGGCGAAACTTAATCTTAGAAATAACAAAAGCTATTCAAAAATAAATAATACAATATATCTGCAGCAAAGGGGGGGATGGATGAAGAGGACCCAAGTCCATTTAAAGGGTGGGTGAAGATCCAATTTAAGTCAATGTTAACATTAGTATCAGTATGTTCAGGTAGGATATAAAAAAAGCTCAATGTTGCTTTTTAACCCTACTACAGGTACAGACAACAAATAATGCACACATATATATATATATATATATATATATATATATATATATATATATATATATATATATATATATAGTATTCACATGTTATTGCAGAATTTATTTTAGTTTCATTTTTTGGTTGGTCATGGTAATGGCATGAAAATATAAAGCTAGAGTTTGAAACATATTTTTTTACTGCAGTATTACATAGTTAGTCAGGTTGAAAATAGACACAAGTCCATCTAGTTCAACCATAAAAAAAATAAAATAAAAAAAAAATATCATACAATCCCATATACCCAATCCTATACCCACGGTCGATCCAAAGGAAGGGGAAAAAAAACCCAGCAAAGCATGATCCAATTTGCTACAGCAAGGGAAAAAAATCCTTCCTGATCCCAGAGAGGCAATCGGATTTTCCCTGGATAAACTTTACCTATAAATGTTAGTACCCAGTTATATTATGTACATTTAGGAAAGTATCCAGGCCTTTCCTAAAACGATTTACTGAGCTGGCCAGAACCACCTCTGCAGGGAGTCTATTCCACATTTTCACAGCTCTTACTGTGAAGAAACCTTTCCGTATTTGGAGATGAAATCTTTTTTCCTCTAGATGTAAAGAGTGCCCCCTTGTCCTCTGTGTTGACCGTAAAGTGAATAAATCAACACCAAGTTCACTATTTGGACCCCTTATATATCTATACATGGTGATCATATCCCCCCTTAATCTCCTCTTGTCCAGAGTGAATGAATTCAGTTCCTCTAATCTTTCCTCATAGCTGAGCTCCTCCATGCCTCTTATCAGTTTGGTTGCCCTTCTCTGCACTTTCTCCAGTTCCCCGATATCCTTTTTGAGAACTGGAGCCCAAAACTGAACTGCATATTCCAGATGAGATCTTACTAATGATTTGTACAGGGGGGCAAAATGACTGTATATCTCTCACTCTGGAGTCCATACCTCTCTTAATACAAGAAAGGACTTTGCTCGCTTTGGAAACCGCAGCTTGGCATTGCATGCTATTGTTGAGCTTATGATCTACCAAAACCCCCAGATCCTTCTCCACCATTAATTCCCCCAGTTGTACTCCCCCTAGTATGTATGATGCATACATATTCTTAGCCCCCCAAGTGCATAACTTTACATTTATCAACATTAAACCTCATCTGCCACATAGTCGCCCAATTAAACAGTGCATTGGGGTCGGCTTGTAAATTGGAGACATCCTGTAAAGACGTTATCCCACTGCATAGCTTGGTGTCAGCTGCAAAGTCAGAAATGTTACCTTTAATCCCAGACCCGATATCATTTATAAAGGTATTAAAAAGTAAGGGTCCCGGCACTGAACCTTGGGGTACACCACTGAGGTTGGGGGTGAGCGCCGTCATCCGTCTCCCGCTGAGGGGGTAGAGGGGGGGGTGGGGCATTTTTAGTTTGCCCCCCCCCCCCCACACAAAAAAATGTTTTGAGCACACTCCCAGCCACCATCTGGGCACCTCTCCCCAGGGATTGATCAGGGCTTAATGAATATTCAGCTGCTGATTAGACCTTTTTCTGCCCACTAATTTCCAGAACATTTCTGGTCCAGCCAGGGGGAAGCAGTCAACTCTGCAGCCACTGAAACATAGAACAGGCTAGAACAATCAATACAGCCACACTGATTACATTGAGCCAAAACTTAATTTACCTAATCCTTTCACCTATCTAGGAGGGCAATACAATACAATTTAAGGTCAGTTTTTCTTTGATAATTAAATCAATATGAAGATATCCATAAACAATTGCTACCAAATGAAGCATTTTGTCCTAAAAAAAAACAAGGTATAATTCACCTGGGGTGCCTCAGGATTTCGTATACTTTTAATGGGTGCCAAGACATAAAAATCAAGAAATGCCATTGCTGGTGACACCATCACTTGGCTTTGCAATGGCTGCAGATGTTGGACAGCCTGGAGGACCTCGCCACGGGAGGTATTAAAGCCCAGTGCTTGATTCAGCCTCCCAGCAGTCAGACAAAACAGAAACATCCGCTCCTTTGGGTGGAGTCCCCAAAAAATCCTCCTTTTCTCCTTGTGGTCCTCAGCGGGGAGGCAAGACTACGGCGTTTAGAAAGCGCCCATGATTCCTTCTCACCTAAAGGTTTAATACAGATTGAAGCTTATGGCGCCCGTCGTCGTCAGAAAACACACGCGGGGAATTTTTTTCTATTCCTAAACAGATTCAGCTTTCCGTTGCCGCGATCCGGCCCCGCAGCCATGCGTAACCCATTTTCGGCATCTTTTTTCCCCGCTGAGTGTATGGACTTCTAACGAGACCCTGATGGGAAGTCGGGTTTAAGACATTACTCTCAGCAGGTTATCTGATCTTTATTTGCCGAATGCATTCAGCTGTGTCCCTATCTCTAAACAATATGAGGAATGAAATGCACGGCACGCTCCATCACTTCAAGCTCATCTTGATTTGCGGAGACAATTACACGAGCCTTCCTCCAGCGGCCGACGTGCTCCGAGAGCTGCGCTGCACTCGGCCTCTGCAGGAGAGATTTTTTTTTAGAGTTTATTCGGGGCTAACCCTTTGCCTGCTGCCAGCAGTTCTGAGAAATATGGGTTCAAGTGTATAGAAACCCTAACAGTGAACTTCTCTTATTCCGTCTATTTTGGTCTGTTAAATAGTATTTTGATATACACTATATTGTCAAAAGTATTGGGACACCTGCCTTTACATGAACTTTAATGGCATCCCAGTCTTAGTCCGTAGGGTTCAATATAGAGTTGTCCCTCCATTTGCAGCTATAACAGCTTCAACTCTTCTGGGAAGGCTGTCCACAAGGTTTAGGAGTGTATCTATGGGAACGTTTGACCATTCTTCCAGAAGCGCATTTGTGAGGTCAGGCACTGATGTTGAACGAGAAGGCCTGGCTCACGGTCTCCGCTCTAATTCATTCCAAAGGTGTTCTATCAATTGAAATCAGGACTCTGTGCAGACCAGTCAAGTTCCTCCACCCAGAACTCACTCATCCATGTCTTTATGGACCTTGATTTGTGCACTGGTCCCAATCATTTGGTGGAGGAGGGGATTATGGTGTGAGGTTGTATTTCAGGGGTTGGACTTGGCCCCTTAGTTCCAGTGAAGAGAACTCTTAAAGTGGAGTTCCACCCACTTTTACAACTCTTCAGCATCCCTCACTAAACTGTGAACTGTAAAGGAATTGGATATTTTTTTATTTTTTTTCTCAGCACTTACTGTATATCTGCTGTATTCATTTTTCACTTCCTCCTCCCTGGCCGCGGCCCATCGCATCATTTCCTGTTTGCAATGCCTTCTGGGAAGGGGCGGCAACTTCCTCTGACACTGCCGTTGCTATGGAAACCTGACCTGAAACCTATTACACTGCTTGTGTTGCACTGAGCATGTGCGAGATCTGCAAGGATGAGATCCAGGAAGAAACACAGTCTGGCTTCAGATGCCCACACTTAAGATGGCCACGGCCTGCTGTAAGTTTATAAAATAACAAACTACTGCTATAAACTAACAAAACAGACCTTAGTTTTCAGACTAACTTTACTAGAATACATTAAGCTTGTGTATTATAGGGGTATTTTTATTTTAAAAAGTATAATTTCGGACGGAACACCACTTTAAGGCATCGGCATAGCAAGACATTTTGAACAATATTATGCTTCCAACTTTGTGGGAACAGTTTGGGGAAGGCCCCTTCCTGTTCCAACATGGCTGCGCACCAGTGTACAAAGCAAGGTCCATAAAGACACGGATGAGCGAGTTTTGGGTTGAGGAATTTGATTGGCCTGCACAGAGTCCTGACCTCAACCCGATAGAACACCTTTGGAATTAATTAGAGGAAAGACTGCTTGTGATAGCAATAAGTTGAAAAAAAAAAAAAATGAACGTACGGTGTAGGTAGGAAAAAAAAAAAGGAAAGCGGAAACGGTGATCACACCACATAAGTGTCAGAGCAGGAGCAATAATTCTAGCACCAGACCCCCAGTGTAACTCTAAACTGGTAACCTATAAAGGCTACCAAAATAAAGAGATTTTTAGGCACCGCTCCACAGGCATACACAATTTTAAAGCGTGACATGTTTGGTATCTATTGACTTGGTGTAGCATCATCTTTTATGTTCTACCAAAAAATCTGGGTATTATATTGTGTTTGTGTTTACTAAAACGTGTTAAAGTGTATTTTTTCCTGAAAATTTGCGTTGGGAAAAAAACCTGCGATTGTAACAGAAAAGACCAATAGTCCATAAAAATACTACAAGTCGGCCGTTTTTCAAGTGTAATTTCCCTTTCAAAGAGCTGCTCCCCATCAAACGGTATTTAAAAAAAAAAAATGTTTTGCATTGGTACATGTCCCCCATGGCAGTGTCCAGCTCCCAGTGCTCATTGTTTGATTCGAGGGGTCCTAATGCCATGTTTAAGAACCAAAATACCAAGCCAGCAAAGAAAAGTAATTTACCAGCCGTCAATTTTAATGGTATTTTTTTTTTTCTTTGTATACCATTTGCTGTAGAGCATCCTGCAAATCCTATGAAACTAACCCACAGCAATGATGTTGAACCAACGCTGAAGCCAGTGCATGCAGACAGGAAGTGGCACTCCAATTGAGTCCCAACCCCCGGTGCTAAGCAAGCCTCACTGAGATTATAAGAGGAAATGCCTAGGCATTTTTAATAAGAGCGGCATTATCTCCAGCATTTCGAACCTTCTTTTGATCTTTGCTTATCCTTTACAGCTTCATGTCAGCCTTTGAGGACAGGTCCACTTTAACACTCATAGCTCCAGAGATCCTTAACCTCCAGCATACAGTAAATCTGACACCGACCTTCAAATATATTGTGCTGCCATTACCAGATGAAGGGAGAGCCCCTCCATATTGGATATTTTTTATATACTCGCAACTCAGAGATGGTTGCCTGTTTCATTCACCTGTGTGACAATTTATACATGTTCTGTAATTCAGGTAGACTGTAAATTCTGGTTCTCACTCAGCAAGTTCAAGGAAATATTGATCCCTCTCTAGTAGGATCGATACAATGTTACTATTGAAGGGTTCACACTGTAAAACACTTTCAGGGTCAACTTCAGAAAAATTCCCCTTTATGGCAACAAGAAACGGCCTTGTGTGCGATGTTTTTCTTGTGCTGCTCAACTAATAAGACTTACGTTTTACCGACTCTCGTGGTCATTAAATCCTCCAAGGTGACAGACGTTTTATGTTACTGTTATATGTAGTCTGTAATGATATTTCAAAAAAAAAAAAAAAGATACAGTATGTGTTTCTCATTTCTAGGTAGGTTTTATTTATAGGAAGATGGATATATAAAATGTGCTTGTGGTTGTACATTTAATCTTTTGGAGTGTTGCTCATAAGTGTCTATGAGAGTCCCCCTTTACACCCAGCAGTGCCCATCAGAGTTTCCCTTTAGATCTAGGAGTACCCAATGGAGCCCCCCCTTACATCCAGAAGAGCCCATGAAAGTACCCTTTTATAACCAGCCCATCTGAGTTTTATCTTAGGTCCAGAAGTGCCCATCAGAGTCACGGTTTACATCCAAGAGTGACCATCAGAGACCCCTATACATCCAAGGGTGCCCATGAGTGCCCCCCCCTCCCCTTACATCCCGGAGTGCTTATCAGAGTTTCCTCTTAGATCCAGGTGTGCCCATCAGAGTCCCATTTCATATCCAGGAGTGCCCATCTGAGTTTCATCTTAGGTCCAAGTGTGCCCATCAAAGTCCTCCCTTACATTCTAGAGTGTCCATCAGAGTCACCGTTTACATCCAAGAGAGACCATCAGAGACTCCATACATCCAGGAGTGCCCATCAGAGTTTCCCCTTACACCCAGGAGTGTCAATGAGGTTCCCCCTATACATCCAAAAGTGCCAATGAGTGCCCCCCCTTATATCCAGGAGTGCTTATCAGAGTTATCTCTTAGGTCCAGGTGTGCTCATCACCATACCTCCCAACTCTTTGAGATGGAAACGAGGGACACCTATTAGCAAAAGCATGTAGGCATAGGACATACCTCCTTCCACGGCTCCTTAACGGAGAATTAAAAAAAGAAATTTGTTACACCCACAAGTGCTTTTTTTTTACCACTACTATTCCTTTATACTGGCTTTTGAAGCTTACAAATGCAGAAATTTTAGAAACTGGATGAAATGTTTAGCACTGGGAAACACTTTTTTTTTTAAAGATAAATAGTGCATTTTATATTCAACTATATAGATCAGACCAAAATGAGAGACAGATGATAAGGAAAAAGGGACAGAGGGATTTTGTTCCAAATCAGGGACAGTCCCTCAAAATTAGGGTCAGACCCTCAAAATCAGGGACAGTTGGGAGCTATACATCAGAGCCACCCTTTACATCCAAGAGTGCCCCCCAGAGATCCCCCTTACATCCAAGAGCGCCCATCAGAGACCCCTTACATCCAGGAGAGCCCATCAGAGTTTCCCCTTACAGCCAGGAGTGCCTATCAGAGATCCCTTCTATCCAGGAGTGCCCATCAGAGTTCCCCCTTACATCCAGGAGTACCCATCAGAAACCCCTTACATCCAAGAGCGCCCATCAGAGACCCCTTACATCCAGGTGAGCCCATTAGAGTTCCTCTTAGGAGAGCCCTTTAGAGTTTCCTCTACATCTAGGAGAGCCCATCAGAGTTTCTCCTTACATCCAGGAGTGTCCAATTGATTCCCCCTTTACATCCTAGAGTGCCCAGGATTGCCCCCCTTCCCCCCCACAACAAGGAGGGCCCCTTTAGAGTTTCCTCTTATGTCATGGTGTGCCCATCAGAGTCCCTCCTTACATCCAGGAGTGCCCATCAGGGGGATTGGGGTATAGTCATGGCTGGGTAGCTGGCAGTGGGTGTGCCAGTCTCCATATTACAATACACTGATCACTTCCAGTCCACTGGACCTCCTAGGTAAGGTTCTAGTACAGAGGTTGGGGAATCGCCGGCCACTTTATTTACAAACAGAACAGAGCGGTCAGGAACTGTCATTTACTGGCAAATTAAATTACATGTTTTTTTTTTCTTTGTAAATGTTATGTTTACTTTAGTACATCATAGAAGAGAGTCACTTCACAGGAATCCCCTAAGCATGTTATTTGAAAGAATTGTGGATTTGTAATGTTGTCATTCAAACCTTTTTAAAGCTCTGCCCTCCACCGAACAGTATTTTTTAAAACATATTTTTTGTATTTGTACATGACCTCAAAGCAGAGCCCCGCTCACCATTCCCTTTGTTTGACAATCCCTTGCTTACTAGCAAATGGCCAAAACTGATGTGCAGAATTCCCCCTCACTTATATTTCAATGGGATTCAAATTTGCAATGTTTGTTTTTTTTCAGTTTACCAACATTCCTCAAACTTAAAGTGACAGTCTCAGCTGTTCCTGTGTGCTGTGTGAAAGGGGGGGGGTCACTTCCCTCCAATCAGCAATCACTGAGCTCTGTAGAGTGTTACATGAGCTCCTCACAGACACAGCATTGGGCATTTTTTGAGACTTTACCCATCTCCCACTGCACCGTACTCTTGGCCCCCCAAGGACACACACAGGCTGCATTTTTTCCTACAAGCTCCTGAAACAGGTTCACCTGACAGTACCACCCCAACAAGAAGGATCTTTTTGTACACTTTTCATTTCGGCCGCTATAGAGCTCTGATGTGGACCTACATGGAGCTAAGGAGAACTAACTACCCTCCACATGATATGTCTCTCCACTAGCCACCGCTTTCCATGTGCATATGTGTTTGTACAGACTGTTTTACCTTTTAAAGCTCTGATGAACAAGTTATCCTCGAAACGCGTCAGCCATTCTTTTAGCATTTGCCCTTGTCTGGGCATATCCCACTTGTAACACTACGAATGTACATTTTGTAAACCCCACCCCTTCACAACCGTATTGGCCGGTGTCTTGCCGAGAAAGTTCCCACCGGCGGATAAGGACTCCCCTGTACTGCACAGGCACAGCGCTTGCGCAGTACGAACGACTAGGAGCCGCCGAAAATAGCCAAAGCTGAAAAACTTCAATCAGCTGTACGCGGCGCCTGTGCCCTGGGTCCAGGTTCAAGCCCAACCATCCAAGTGGGCCTAGAGGGAGAATAAAAAAGTGCCGAGCGAAGCGAGGCCTCTTACAGGCACCGTGTACAGCTGATTTCTATCTTATTCCACTTCGGCTATTTCTGCCGGGTCCTACTGCGCAAGCGCTGCGCCTGCGCAGTAGAGGGGGGTCCTTATCCGCCGAGAGGAACTTTCTCGGCAGAACACCGGGAGCAGGAGGGGAGGCGCCGAGGAGGAGATGCAGGGGGAAGCCCCAAAGCTGCCCGCGGCCTGGATGGGTTAAGTACGGGGCTGATGGACGATCGACCGAGCAACGAGGGGGGTTTTGACTGATCGACTGGCCGAACAAATTGGGGGGGGGGGGGTCAGTTGGTTTGTTTGCTGCCCCCCCTCCACCACAAAATAGAGCACCATCCGCCACTGGTGCTCGGTAAGCTTGGTTCAATGACAGAAATGTCAAAGCTTCAATAGCTTGCAGTGAGGGCCAGACATCCCAGGTATTCTGTATTCTCTGTATTCACACAAATGCCATTCTTCTTGGGTAAACAGACAGGCCAAAGTTTCACCGACATTACCGACCTATTCAAGACGTCCTATTCTTCTCACATTTCTTGTGCCTATTTATATAAATTTCATCCAATCAGGGACATCGTAATCAACATCAATTAGAACATTGCTGGTATCTTTCATTATCTCTGCTGTATTGGACACTCTACCAGCTTTGATTATAATACATAATTCATTACATTTTTTTCATTGTATTTATAATCATTTCTTTCTTTTATTATCAATGCCTAATAATATCTCCATATTAAAACCTTCATATAACCACTTGCTTACTGGGCACTTTTACCCCCCCCTCCTGCCCAGGCCAATTTTCAGCGCTGTCGCACTTTGAACGACAATTGTGCGGTCAGGCAACACTGTACCCTAACTAAATTTTTTACACTTTATTTTCACACAAATAGAGCTTTATTCACCTTTGGGTTTTTTATTTTTTGCTAAAAAAAAAAAAAAGACTGAAAATTTAGATTTTTTTTTTTTTAATCACAGTTTGTTATACAATTTTGCAAACAGGTCATTTTTCTTCTTAACTGATGTGCACTGATGAGGCTACACTGATAAGATGGCACTGGTGGGTACTGATAGGTGGCACTGATTGACACTGATAGGCGGCACTAATGGGCACTGATAGGTGACACTGATGAGGATGCACTGATGGGACTGCACTGATAATCAGTGTCCTATTTATCAGTGTACATGTCCCTTTTACACAAGCAAGTCATCGGCTCTCCTCTCCAATAACTGTCAGCAAGAGGAAAGGAATGCCGATAATCAGCTTGTGTTTACATTGCGATCAGCTGTGATTGGATACAGCTGATCACATGGTAAATGGCCGCTGTGAATGGCCCTTTACCCCGATCTGTGATCAGCTGACACAGCTATCATGGGAGGACGTCATATAACACATAGTTGCCAACAGTCCCGATTTTCCCAGGACAATCCCGATTTTGGGACCCTCGTCCCGATTGGAGGCTGTCCCGAATCGGGATTTTCCATAAGGAAAATCGGGAATGTTGTTTTTTTGTTTTTGGAGCAGCGGTTGGTGCCGCCGCTCTATCTTCCCCCTAGTGTTGAGTGGAGAGAGGAAGGGGGCTCGATCCGTGCAGCCAATGAAGCGGCTTCTTTAGCTGCACGGCCCCTCCCTTCTCCACTGAAGCAAGCAGAAGACACGGCGCCATCGCCGTGTCTTGCCGAAAGTTCCCCAGCCCCGTACTGCGCAAGCGCTGCGCCTGCGCAGTACAGGGGGTCCTTCATTGCCGAGGGGAACTTTCTCGGCAGAACACCGGCCGCTCCTGCACTGAGCGGGGGCTGCATTGTCACCCTTCCAGAACTGGCTGACCGGACAGGAAATGGTTAACCCTCTCAATACCAGCATATATCTTCCTTTTCAAAGAATTGGGGCAAAAAAAATTAAACCACCTTGGGGTGTCTACTTTACAAAAGGGGTCATTTGGGGGTCAATGTCCTGGCATTTTTATTTGACATGTTTTATTTGATATCTTTTATATAGTGAAAAAGTGTGTTCTCCTGCTTAGTATGGTCAGCTTTTCATAGGAAAGCAGAGGGACTGTCAGGAACAGCAGGAGTTTCACATAAAGGAAGCAATACAAAGAGAGAACAGGAGACTTTCTCATACAAGAACATGGTACAGCAGGGCACATATCAGGAATATGAAATGCCGGGTTTACATATTCTTTAACCTCTTTGCGCTGACTGCCGTCCGGCACTTAAGAGTTCTAAATTCTGAAAGGCGGGCATACGGGCCATGTGACCACTGTGATTGGCTCCCACAGCGGTCACATGATCAGAAAGCTCGGGATCGCACGTATGCATTGGGAGCTGTCCGGTACCTGCCGGCTACCAAGCTGGGAGCAGGGAGCGGGCTCTCACCACTGTAAGTTGTTTTAACAGAGCCGCATATATGCGGGCGATCAGCGTTTAGGCCCACCCACTGAGCGGCTGCATATATGCATACAGCCAACGTCAATGAGGTTGGTCCAGCTCTATAAACATTAATAAAATATTACATACATTTTTTTTCAAAACAAGCAACGTAAGTTCCTTAATCTGACCTGGCATCAGCCTCCCTCAGTCCCTGTATAGTAGAGCTGGAGTCTGAGAGGAAGAAGCAGCACAAGGAGCCAAGAAGCATGCTGATAGGAAGAGAGAGCAGAGTGAGAGAAAGTAGATCTCACCACTGTGCTACTTCTCCATTCACTGTCCAGCCACAGACCGGTGGCGGGTCTAGGACAACCTGGGATTAGAAGAAGTGGGTTGAATGATGCTAGGTATCAGGTCGAGGAAATCTAAAGGCGGAAAAAAAGTACTGAGAGGGGAAAGCTCTGGGTTGAAGGTGAATATTGCAGCAAAATCTGATTTTATTTCGTTTTTTTTAAAATGGTTTATTCATTTTTATCTTTGGTTGGAGTCCTGCTAACCACTTGCCGACCAGCCGCCGCAGTTTTACTGCGGCAGAATGGCACGGCTGGGTGAAACCCCCGGAGCCGATGCGAGTGCCTGGCGGGCGCGATGACCGCTGGGCTCCCGTGATCGCTCGTGACACACCGAGAACCGGGATCTGTGTGTGTAAACACACAGATCCCAGGTTCTATGAGGGGAGAAGAGACTAATTATGTGTTCATACAAAGTATGAACAGCGATCTGTCATCTCCCCTAGACAGTCCCCTCCCCCCTTCACTTAGAACACACACTAGGGAACACAGTTAACCCCTTGATCGCCCCCTAGTGTTAACCCCTTCCCTGCCAGAGACATTTTTACAGTAATCAGTGCATTTTTATAGCATTGATCGCTGTATAATTGTCAATGATCCCAAAAATGTGTCAAATATGTCCGATGTGTCCGCCATAATGTCGCAGTCCCGATAAAAAAAAAATTGCAGATCGCCGCCATTACTAGTAAAAAAAATAATAATAAAAATACTATAAATCTATTCCCTATTTTGGAGACGCTGTAGCGTTTGTGCAAACCAATCAATATACGCTTATAAATCCGCGTACACACGAGCGGACTTTTCGACCGGACTGGTTCGACGGACAATTCGACCGTGTGTGGGCTTCATCGGACCTGCAGTGGACTTTTTCGGTCGAAAATCTGACGGACTTTAGATTTGGAACATGCTTCAAATCTTTCCGACGGACTTGAGTCTGGTCAAAAAGTCCGCTCGTCTGTATGCTAGTCCGATGGACAAAAACCGACGCTAGGGCAGCTACTGGCTATTAACTTCCTTATTTTAGTCCGGTCGTACGTCATCACGTACAAATCCGTCAGACTTTGGTGTGATCGTGTGTAGGCAAGTCTGTTCGTTAGAAAGTCCGTCGTAACTCCGTCGAAAGTCCGTCAGAAAGATTTTGTTGTCAAAAAGTCCGACCGTGTGTACGCGGCATTAGGGGTTTTTTTTTTACCAAAAACATGTAGCTGAATACATATTGGCCTAAATTGGTGAAGAAATTTTATCTTTACATTTTTTTTATTGGATGAAAAAAAAATGGGGATATTTATTATAGCAAAAAGTACAAAATATTGTATTTTTTTTTTCTCAAAATTGTTGCTCTTTTTTTGCTTATAGCGCAAAAAATAAAAACCGCAGAGATGATCAAATCTCACCAAAAAAAAGCGCTATTTGTGGGAAAAAAAGGACGTCAATTTTGTTTGGGTGCAACGTCGCACGACCGCGCAATTGTCAGTTAAAGCGACGCAGTGCCGAATCGCAAAAAATGGCCTGGTCATTCAGCAGCCAAATCTTCCGGGGCTGAAGTGGTTAAATAGAAAAAAATAGAATAAATAAATTGAATAACCCCCCAAAAAATGAAAACTCACCCAAACAGAGAGCGGAGAGGTAGAGTTAGTCGGCAGAGCTGGATAAAATGCGGTGACAAAGCGGAGAGCGCCGATTCTTCCAGGCCAGGGAGGGATGTTAAAATATTTTGACAGTGCATGGAAGAGACGGAGGGAAGTTAATGAAGTGTTGGAGCCAGTAAGGGAAGTGAATCTCTTTTATTTATGCATGAAAGTTACTGATTAGTGTCGACTTTAGATCAGTCCTATAATGAGGGCTCAGCTGGTGGTACCTAGAAAAAAGAATGGCTCCCACTGGACGATTATGGAAGAGAGAATGCGGCGGTGACATCCTCATCAAACACGCCGCGGCGGGCTGAGAAATGGACCCCCTGATGTTTTTTTTATCCGTTTTAAAGAGCCCTGCTTTAACTTGGAGATGCCCCAGGGGGGTCGCTTAGTTATTCCTCTTCTGGATTCCCGGGGCTCCAATGTACCCTAACCACCCCCCCACCCCCCCACCTCCCCATTTCCTATTTGATTCCTTATCCCCCCCGCTTTGCAGAGTTATTCTGCAGCTGTAATCCATCCTTATTCTAACAGAAACGATGACAGTGCATTTCAAGTGCATTTCAAGTGGTTTCCTCCCATCCTTCCTTCCTTCAGAACGCCAATGCAGCAAAATGGAGATGGCATTTATATTATGGGTTTAGCATCAAGATTCCAGCAAGATTCTGCTGTTTGCCGGTCGGTCCGGCACTTACCCCATCTAGGCGGGTAGTGGTCGGCAGGACTCCGTGTCCTCTCGTGCCATCGGCGGCTTCCAGCAGTGCGGCTCCTCCCCTCCTCCCGGGCGTCCAATAGGATCGCCTGTCCTTTCAGCCAATCGGGTGACGGTTGTCAAAACCCGCTTCCTGTTTGGCCAGGAGGAGGATATTCATTCGCTGTTGTAACACACCTGGTTGGGCTGTGAGCGCATTCTCTGTGCCCCGAGCCCACCCTATTTTGAAGCCTATTAGAGGCTCTGGCTCTAATCAGTGCCTTAAAAAAAACACCCACCCTATAGCTCCCAACTGTCCCTGATTTGGAGGGACTGTCCCTGATTTGGAGCAATGTCCCTCATTCATCCCTAGTATACACCCACATGTGTGACTCTATAGTCACATGGGTTGCTCAGTTGTGATAGGGAGAAAGTGCTCAGCATAGAAACCCACTGGAAACTGAGCATGTGCAGAGTTGCCACCACAGCTGCAAAATCCCTAGCTGAATTGAGGACATGTACAGAAGAGGGAGATAGAGAGCAATTGAATCTCATGACTGACTGAGTATAAACAGCATGTATTACAGCATTTATTGATAATTTTTTATGATGTGGGTTTAGTGACATTTTAATGCTAATCTCCTGCAGCTGCACCTTCTTCTCTTTGCTTATCCTTCCACTCCCTTCTCTTGAGGGGAGAAGGAGCAGAAGCCTTGTCTAAGCTCTAATGCCGGCCATACACGGTTTGAATTTCGAAAGAATTTTCTTTCGAAAATCGTATCTAAGAATTTTCGTACGAATTTCGCACCATTAGTGGGCTGCAGCAACGGCCGATTTTCGTGCGGCAATCAAATTTGAGGAATCGGACATTTTGGAAATTTTTAGAAAAACAAACGATTTTCTAATCAATGATGGGAGAGTCGTGCAAGAAATGTAATAAGAAAAGAAAATTTACGGAGAGAAAAGAAGATTCCCAGCCACGAAAATTCTTTTCTGTAGCAACATGAGGTGAAATTGAAGGCTTGGTCGGCTGAATTTCGAAAATCAATGGTGGCATCATCGGATCACAAAAAAAAAAGAACTTTCTGATTTTGAAAAGAAAATTCTTCGAAATTCGACCATGTATGGCCTGCTTTAGTCTCCATCCATGATGGTGTTGTTTGTGTGACCAGCCAATTGGAAAGAACGTGCCTTTTCACACGGAGGAAGTACTGCTTCCATGAGTGACAGTTGGTCTTTATATGCTAGATTGAGAGGTAGGTCTGCTAGGGCTTCCCTATGCATTAGAATCTTCTATACAGCCATTGGCAGTTAAAGGCTCTTGGCGGTAAAGCCTGAATTTAAGGGGATGTAGATGAATACGGTGGCAGAACAACACATGGGTTAATCTCATTGAGTGTTCCAAGGAGCCGCCTAGATGTAGGAAAAACATGCGACTTTCTAACTCAAAAGCAACACATTCGAGTGGAAACAATATAACACCTTACGGCCGTAGGCTGAACTTATCAAAGTGCAAGATTGTGTGCATCAGTGTTGCCCTAGTGACCTGAGGCAACGTCATTTGAAGTCATGAAGAAAGCTTGACTCATGGGTGTTCCCAAAGATCAGCCCCTGAGGGGCATGGCTACATGCACTCATGTGTGTGTGCTTTGGTGACAATTGCCCTAATTAAAATTCAGCACAATCTAGGAAAGTTGCTGAGTGGTCATCAGCTCCTGTGCCCCGACCTGCACTTCTCTCTCGCGATTGAACCATCTTGACTATTGACTTCACTGTACCTGTGTCTCCCACTACTGACCTTGACTTGTATCCTGGCTTTATCTTCTCCCTTCTGTCTTGGTACTTTCACTTGCCATTTGATCTTGACCTTGGCCTAGACCAGGGGTCTCCAAACTTTCTAAACAAAGGGCCAGTTTATCTTTCAGAATTTAGAGGGGCCAGACTATGGCCAGTGGAAGTAGTATGTCCTGGCGTCAGTAAAAATGCCCCATCATTGGTGTCAGTGGGAGGAACAGTGCCCCATCATTGGTGTCAGTGGGAGGAATAGTCTCCTATCATTGATATCAGTGGGAGGAATAGTGCCCCATCATTGGTATTAGTGAGAGGAATAGTGCTCCATCATTGGTATTAGTGGGAGGAATAGTGCTCCATCATTGGTATTAGTGAGGGGAATAGTGCTCCATCATTGGTATTAGTGAGAGGAATAGTGCTCCATCATTGGTATTAGTGGAAGGAATAGTGCTCCATCATTGGTATTAGTGAGAGGAATAGTGCTCCATCATTAGTATTAGTGAGAGGAATAGTGCTCCATCATTGGTATTAGTGGGAGGAATAGTGCTCCATCATTGGTATTAGTGAGAGGAATAGTGCTCCATCATTGGTATTAGTGAGAGGAATAGTGCTCCATCATTGGTATTAGTGGGAGGAATAGTGCTCCATCATTGGTATCAGTGGGAGGAATAGTGCTTCATCGTGGTTGTCAGTGGGAGGAATAGTGCTTCATCGTTGGTGTCAGTGCGAGGAACAGTACCCTATTATTGGTGTCCTTGGGAGGAATAGTGCCCCATCAATGGTTTCAGTGGGAGGTATAATGTCCCATTATTGATATCAGTGGGAGGTATAGTGCCCCATTATAGATATTAGTGGGAGGAATAGTGTCTCATTATTGATATCAGTGCCCCATCATTCGTTTCATTGGGAGGAATAGTGCCCCATCGTTGGTATCAGTGGGAGGAATAGTGGCCCACTGTTTGTGTCAGTGGGAGGAATTATGCCCCATTGTTGGTGTCAGTGGCAGGAATTATGCCCCATTATTAATTAATTAAATAATCAGTGGAAGGAATAGTGCCCCAAGAGCCAAGTAAAGGCACGCAAAGGGCCGCATCTTCCCCCCGGTCCACAGTTTGGAGACCACTGGCCTAGACTCTGCTTTCCGAATGGGCACCTCTGCTGCCCGACTGTTGTTGACTCCTGCTTACCCTGACTACAATTTAGCTTACTGCTCCTGCTTGCTCCTGTGCTCGATCTGAAAGCTGCATTCTGCACAGATCTGATTGGAATCTTTTCAGGATCTCAGCAGTATCCAGGCAATCTGTAGATCATCTGAGGCATGCAGATTCTCCACAGGCCATTATTACATAGTTAGTCTGGTTGAAAAAAGACACAAGTCAATCCAGTTCAAACAATATCATGCCACTCCTTGGCCTGCTAAGCCCTGATACCTACCCCAGGGAGTATGGGAGATGAGGTGTAAGGAAAGTCCTCTCATCAACTCAGCCTTGAAGAGGTACGTGATAGAAGTGTTGATACAGGAGGAAGAGATCCTGTGAAGTTAAAGTTCAGTAAGCCTTGGAATGAGAACAGTCCATGTGTATTCTTCAACCCATGGGAGGAATAGATAAATCCACTCCATTCCTTTCCTTAATCTCATGTGTAATAATCTTCTTCACTCAAGCCACTTCTTTACTCTCCAAAACAAGGAAGGCCACCCAAAACCCATATTTTAGTATTCTGGTAGATGCTACTCTGGTAGTGGAAAATCACCACTCGGTTTCCTATTGCTGACAGCGATATGGGTGGAAAGGTCTCCAAGAGGTAACGTTCCACTCTGCCCAGTGGATTTTTAATTCATTTAATATTATGAACAATGCATGAAGGGAATAGGGGATGGTGGGCCACAACACCCAAAATGCCATGATACGTGGGAAAAAGGCAAGAAATATGTCAGGAAGATCTCAGCTTTTGAGTCAAGAGAGAGGAAGCCAGTAGGCGACTCATTCTGCAAATGAAATATCACTTTAGGATGACTGACTTTTTGAAGCTCAACTTCAAGAAAAGTAACAAGCCTCCCTTGCAGTGGGGTTGTCCCTGCACCGCAAGGGTTTTTTTTGGGTCCCTAGACATAAACGGGCAGTTAATCTTTGCAGAAAGGGGCAGCTGCACTGCAAAGGAGGATATTAACTTTCCCTGGGGTTCAACTTTAAAACATACTTAAAGAGGAACCTTAGTTGTTTTGCTTTATATACTGTATATGCTATAAATGCTATAGCTGCTGACTTTTAAAAATCAGTTGCTGTCTTCCTGTTCTTCTTAGCGCTGCAGGTCCCCGGCACCACCATCTTGGATATAGGAGATGGCTGTGGCTCTTAAGTCACCAAAATAAATATACAGGAAGATAAACTTTAACCACTTGACCTCTGGAAAGTTTTATCCCCAAGTTAAAAAAAAAAAAAAAAGCCACAAAAATATCCCCTATTTTGCAGACACTATAACCTTTGCGCAAACCAATCAATATATCCTTATTGGGGAATTTTTTTTACCAAAAATAGGTAGCAGAACACATATTGGCCTAAATTGATGAAGAAAATTGATTTTTTTTTCTTTTTTTTTATTGGATATGCAGAAAGATAAAAAATATTGTTTTTTTTCCCCAAATTTTAATTTTTTTTTTGTTTATAGTGCAAAACATAAAAACCGCAGAGGTGATTAAAAACCACCAAAAAACTCTATTTGTGGGGGTAAAAGGACATACATTTTATTTGGGTACAGCGTCGCACGACCACGCAATTGTCAGTTAAATTAACGCAGTGCCATATTGCAAAAAAATGGCCTGGTCATTAAAGGAGTAAAACCTTCCGGGGATGAAGTGGTTAAATAATCTTTCTTTTTTTGCATAAATCTCCTTTAAGGGGGCGTGGCCGAGTGTGTGTCCTGTGCCTACATACTTTTGCTAATAGGCGTCCCTCGTTCCCATTTTCAAAAAGTTGCTAGGTGTGAAACAGTACAGTTCAGTAGGTTCCAACGTTACAGGACACTCTGTAAGGACACAGTCTTGCTGAGAGGCGTGGCCAGTCATCAGCTCTGCCAGCTCAAAGCACTGCAGGGTGAGAGCAGAAAGCAGCATTTTCATGATTTATAATGTACCACAAATTATAATCTGCTAGAGTACAGTATGAGGAGATAAAAAGGTGTGATGCTTCAAATAGGCTATAGCAGTTCATTTGTTATTAACCATCATTTATTTTAGATATTTTGACTGTTCAGTAATTGGGCATACTTCTTCTAGTGAGCGTGCAATGCAGCATGGTAGATAACGTAATGTAATAATATATCATTGTTATCATCAACCTTAGAATTTCCTTTCACTCAGAAATAACATTACAAGGTCATAAGATAAGATCCCTTTTCAACACATCGCTTGCTGTATCTGACACCTAATTTTCAACACCTTTGACACCATAACAGATATACATGCATAAATATTTTATAAGCAGGAAAATGTTGCCATGGTGATGCCTGGAAATGATATATATATATATCTATATATATAGATAGATATATCTATCTATATATATAGATAGATATATCTATATATATATATATGCCTATATATAGATATATAAACTGTATATATTTATAGAATAGAATATCTAGGAAATATATATGGTATAGAGATATATATATATATATATATCATATATATTTCCTAGATATCCTATATATATATATATATAGATATATATATATATATATATAGATATATATATATATAGATATATATATATCTATATATATATAGGATTTTTTTTTTTTTTTTTTACTTTTCATTACCTTATTTTAATAGATAATAGATGATCTGTGAATTTCCTGAAGCACATTATACTGCTGTCAATATTTGATGTTGCTCGGTTTATTAAGCTTATTCATCTGTAATGCTTTTTTCGAGAACCGTACAGCGCTTTGATTATTATGTTGATTACAACATAATAGCCGGATTAAAGGCCATTTCTTTAACATTTAGGGTACTTTTAAAGATATTCTTTCTAGTTATTATTTTAATGTTAACCTAAAAATCATTTCAGAGGGAAGAAAAATTGTTCTAAAATGTTGTTGTTCCAAAAACAAAAAAAAACAAAAAAATCTGAATGTGATCTGTATAAAGTATATAATTATAGCAACATAGCAGAACTACATGTAGAAAAGAAAAAAGATTTATTCATTTTACCTTCACCCTCAACCCAAGGCAATCTCTATTGCATTTTTTTTTATGTTATGTAAAGGTTCTAACTACCGCTAATACTTACCTTAGCCCAACTCCAAGAAATGTGAGATTATTACCTTGCAGTGTAGCTACGCCCCCAAAAAGTTTAAACTCTGCAAATGGTGGGGCTTTTTTACAGTAAGAGCTTTGAAAATATGGAACAGACTCCCTCTGGAATTAGTTCTAACCAGCTCCATTGATTAATGCTTCATGTCAGCAGAAGCTGTCTATGGTTTCCGCTTCTACCCCCAACATCGCCCCCTTCATGATTTGGTTGCTAGGACAGCTGGCATCCTAGTAACCAGTGATGTTCTTGCCCCAGCATTCACAGGAGAACTGTGATGGGGACCCTGATGTAGAGGGACCCTAATGTAGAGGGACCCTGATGTAGAGGGACCAGATGTAAGGTAGGACTTTAAGGGGTCCCTGTTGAAAGGGGGGACTCTGATGGGGACTCTGGTGCTAAACTTTTCATCCAAATTTAAAATTGCTGCATTTGTAAATTCCAAATATAAAGGAATAGTAGTGGCAAAAAAGTACTTTTGGGTTTAACCAATCATTTTTATTTTTTACAATTCACCTTAAAAGGGGTGTGGCGGGGTGTCCTATTCCCATCTATTCCCATTCCCATCTCAGAAAATTGGGAGGTATTGTTTTGGCTTTAGATACAGTAAAGTATTTTTGCTCTTTTGATCCTGTAAATGAATATAGTGCAAGCTTGACAGTGCTTTCCATCCTGGCCATTGAGATCTGAGTTGTAAGATTGGTCTGATATACAATCTTTCCAGCGGGGCAATCTCTGCTGGGACATTGGAGATGTTTTGGTCGGCTCGATATGGGGATCGTCTTGCACTTGTGCTTGGTTGCTTTAGACTCGGCGGTCATGCTTTGATAACGGCCCCAGGTTCCCTGTAGGGCTGCACTCTGTACAGCTGGATTAAACCTGGGGAGGCCAAGCTCCAGAGGACACACTGAACTTAACTGAAGGTTTGTGAGACGAGGCTAAAACCGGCGGGGGCCCTGGAGACCCCAAGGGCTGGAGGAGCTGACAGTGAAAGGAAAGAACCAGCTATTAGAAAAAGACGGAGAGCCTGACAGCTGAGAATCCATGCCTTATATTTAAAGAGAAGAGGTTCTGGTATTTAGAGCTGACGTTGGGGCCTTTCTATAACCACTTGCATTAGAATGTTTTTTTTTTTTTTCTTGTTATCTCCCTATTTACCATATTAACTCCTTGGCTCTGACAGTACGCATATAAGGTGGCATCAAAAAGTTTTGAGACTAGTTTTGTAACACGCCAACAGGGCTGCATGCACAGTCACAGGGAGCACCGACCTTCATAAGTCAGTGTGCCAAACTCTTGTGACGTCAACTTCTCTTGAAAGTAGTAGGACGTGCCTCTGCATAGCCTTTTCTAGAGTTCCAGCTCCACCCAGTCACCTTGTGCCATTGTAGCCAATCCCAACGGAGCCACTGCGACTCCCTGATTAGGTTGACACCCTGCTTGGTTGCCAAGCATCCAGCAGTCAAGGCTCCCTTTCCTTAGGGCGGGGGGGGGGTCAAGGGGCCTTCATCGTCCTGTGTACATCGGGAACTGTGCAACTGGTGCTATTCTAACCACGTGTGTTACCACATCTGCTATTTCATCATGGACATCAACTTAGAATAAATGTGAGCTTCTCACCCGAAACAACATGATCTCACTTCCGCTCCCCACCCTACACGCCAGATTTGGCTCCTGCCGACTTCGCCCTCTTCCCGAAGATGAAGATCTAGCTCAAAGGTCGCCGTTTTGACACCACTGAGGAGATCCAGCGTGAATCGCTGAAGGTGCTTGACACGCTTCGAAAAGAAGACTTCCAGGACAGATTCTAGAAGTGGCAGGGGCACCACTTCACCAGGGTCCTCATCACCTTTGAAGGTGATAGTGTGTAAATGTAGATAAATAAAGTGCTTGACACGGGTAGCTAAGAGCTTACCCTGCAGTAACCATTTACCCATTTGTACCTTAGACTAAATTTACTATAACTTTAGAATAAACACGCGACACCTAAGGTGGGTAAAATGGCCAACATGGCCTTTTATTAATAATACAACTTTTGTTACAACACACACTGTAAGAACCCACCTAACTACACTATTTCAACTAAACTGTCTATATATATATATATATATATATATATATATATATATATATATATATATATATATATATATATATCTTTTAAGATCCAAGGCGGTACCAATGTAACCATTACCCTCTTAATTTGTGTCAGAGGCACATCTAACTGAGTTGCCACCCCAGCCGCTATTTATGAAGACTCAGGGCCTAAACCCAGCTAACCTCAGCCACCCCAGGGTTCTTAAGCTGCACGGTCACTAGCCAGTGAACCGTTCCCACTCGAGGATACCATACCTGATGGTTCCCCACCGTTTACCCAGAATGCACCACATTCTACCACCACCAAGGATCCTAACATGCCGCCACGCATTGTAACCAACTTTAAAGTGGAGTTCCACCCACTTTTACAACTCTTCAGCATCCCTCACTAAACTGTGCACTGTAAACGAATTGGATATTTTTTTATTTTTTTTCTCAGCACCTACTGTATATCTGCTGTATTCATTTTTCACTTCCTCCTCCCTGGCCGCAGCCCATCGCATCATTTCCTGTTTGCAATGCCTTCTGGGAAGGGGCGGCAACTTCCTCTGACACTGCCGTTGCTATGGAAACCTGACCTGAAACCTATTACACTGCTTGTGCTGCACTGAACATGTGCGAGATCTGCAAAGCTGAGATCCAGGAAGAAATACAGTCTGACTTCAGATGCCCACACTTAAGATGGCCACGGCCTGCTGTAAGTTTATAAAATAACAAACTACTGCTATAAACTAACTAAACAGACTTTAGTTTACAGACTAACTTTACTAGATTACATTAAGGTTGTGTATTATAGGGGTATTTTAATTTAAAAAGTATAATTTTGGCCGGAACACCACTTTAAAACAGAGTTCCACCCAAAAATGGAATTTCCGCTTTTCGGAATCCCCCCCCCCTCCGGTGACGCATTTGGCACCTTTCAGGGGGGAGAGGGGGGGCAGATACCTGTCAAATCCAGGTATTTTGCTCCCACTTCCGGGTATAGATAGCCGAGCCACCTGCGGGTATCTACGCCACTTCCGGCGCCTTCCCCGTCCCCCCCCACTGCCTTCTGGGAGACACACAGGTCCCAGAGGACAGCAGGGACCAGTGGGATCGCGCAGCGTGTGTAGGGAACCAGGAAGTGAAGCTGCAAGGCTTCACTTCCTGATTCCCTTACCGAAGATGGCAGCGCCTCCATTGTGGGCACCCTGGACAGGTGAGTGTTTTTATTTTAAAAGTCAGCAACTGCAGTATTTGTAGCTGCTGACTTTAAAAAAAAAATTTAGGCGGAACTCCGCTTTAAAGTGATTAACCTTGTAAAACAACCCGTTCAGTTTAAAATGAAAGGCAAAACATTTGTGTATAGATATAAAAAATACTTTATACATACCCTTTTTCCCCTTTTTTTTAATAAATGATCACATTTCCTGTGTTCTCAGCTGTGTAAAAGCTGGGGGGGGGAACAGCAGCACACTGAACTTCCCAGTAAATGGCTGTGCAGGGGAGGCGCAGTACAAATCTGATCATTGGAGGAGAGCAAAGCTCAAGAACTGACCATGGTGTGTTATTCTGCTTAGTGTGGTCAGTTTTTAATAGGAAAGCAGAGGGACTGGCAGGCACACCATTGATTTCACGCAAAGGAAGCAACACAAAGAGAACAGGAGACTTTCTCATACAAGTACATGGTACAGCAGCCACAGATCAGGAATATGAAATGTTGGGTTTACATATACTTTAAAGCGGTGGTCCAAGCTAGAACGGGTCTCAGTGTGCCAATCACAGTGGTCATGTGATCAGGCAGACCTTCCCACCCACAGCTCAGTTAAAGGGATGCCAGGGTTGGGCAGGAAGGAGTTAGCATCTGGTTGGGTCGATCATTTAGTGAATTAGTGAGTCTGCCATTTGTCTGTGAAATTACCAAGTTTCTGTGTTCTCCTGTAATTTGTAATGTAGAATTATTTTTCATTCGATAATGCCCGCTGAATAATAAGATGATTAAACATTCTGTGCACAATACACTTTTGGAACATCATGCAGTTTCCCTGAATTTATAATTCATTATTATTATTTCATTTTTTTAAGCAATGGAGATAGATTTGATTTTCAGTTTTAGTCGTGTCATCATATTTATGAAATTACATTTATGACTGTTTAAGGCCAATTAGTTTACTCAGAAGATTATATAAATCTTATACCAGATGTGATAAAAAGAGGAAATTTTTTAATACAAATGAAAAGCATTGCTAAGTATTCCATATATAGACAGATAAATGCTAAGCTAGGATCACAGTACTGCGAGTGCGGGAACGCGCGTAAATCACACATGTTCCCGCAGTTGCAGGCACCCGCAGCCAAATTGCGCTGATTTTCAGCAGACATTTGAGGGCGCTATTTAGGCCCCATTCATACTTGCCAATGTGGAATCGCGGGCAGAATCGCAGTGATTCCGCCTTTTAATCACTGTTGCAATTGGTGCAAAAACGCGCAACGCGCGTTTGGCGTGATAATCGCTCACACAAAATCGCGGGTGGGAACGTGAGTTCCAGCTATGCGAAGTGTGAATGAGGACTAATTCTAAATGGCTCTTCCACGCAGGGCTGCTGTTATAAATCACAGGGCCCCATACATCCTACTTAACAGGCCCACCCCCGGCTAAAAGTGATTAAGGACATACTGTAGATCAGGGGGCAGCAACCTTTTTCCACTTAAGGGCCGGATTCAATGTATGTGAATGCATAGAGGGCCGTATTCACTTGCTAATAAATGAAGATAGCAATACACAGCCCCCGCACCTCTGGACCCCTTTACATTACACAGCCCCACCACCTCTGGCCCCCTTTACATTACACAGCCCCCTCACCTCTGGACCACTTTACATTACACAGCCCCCGCACCTCTGGCCCCCTTTACATTACACAGCCCCCGCACCTCTGGACCACTTTACATTACACAGCCCCCGCACCTCTGGCCCCCTTTACATTACACAGCCCCCGCACCTCTGGCCCCCTTTACATTACACAGCCCCAGCACCTCTGGCCCCCTTTACATTACACAGCCCCCTCACCTCTGGCCCACTTTACATTACACAGCCCCCGCACCTCTGGCCCCCTTTCCATTACACAGCCCCCGCACCTCTGGCCTCCTTTACATTACACAGCCCCTGCACCTCTGGATTCCTTTAAATTACACAGCCCCTGTACCTCTGGCCCTCTTTACATTACACAGTCCCACACACCGACCCCCCCCCTCCCCGCTTTAATTTATTTTATTTTTTTCTTATTCATTTTATTTATTTATTTTTTTTACACTGTCCCTTTGAAAAATGCACTTAAAAGCATTCAAAATGCTTTCATTTTTTTTAAATCTGGCGCTTTTAAGTCTTCTGTAAACTGGAAGTGATGTCATGACATCTCTTCCAGGTTACTAGATCCGAGACTCAATCAAAGCTGATTCCGGCTTTGTTTGGGTCTCTGGCCAGCCGGTAGGACGGGAGAGCATCGGTTGTTATCCCAAGAAAGCCAACCGCCAGCTCTAAAAAACAGCACCGAGGTGATGCGTGCAGCTGCAGGCATTTCCCCCCGGTACAGCCCCTTCATGCCGAGGCCACATATTTGCCTACGGCTTGAAGGGGTTAAAATGTCCGTGGGTCCGGTGCATGTGAATTCATCACGTGCACTGACGGGCCAGACTTTTAGCGGCGGCGGGCTGGGTGTGGCCCGCAGGCCGTTGGTTGCCGACTCCTGCTGTAGATTTATCAATCCCTTTCTCTGTAGCCTCTGCTGCACAGATGAATGAATAGGAAGCGCTCTGAAGATTCCTGCTCTTTCACAAACTGAAGCATAGTAAACACAGTTTACAAAGCATCAGTGATGAATAGACAAAGGACTGATTGGTACCGATCACTCACTGTGTTCATTCAGGAAAGAAAGGGGCCAGTAAACAACATATGTACCTGCCCCTTTCCCCGCTCTCCATCCTGAAACATTCTCGTGTGCCCACAGAATAGAGGAGGGAGGGGACAGGAGGGAATCCGGAAGGTCTGTGGGTGAAAGGGACACACAGGGGGGCACAGACAACAGATGGAAGGGGTGCATGTGCTAGAACCAATCCCCTTTCAGTGCAGCTGGAGGGAGAAAGAGGAGGAGTAGCTGGCAGCGTTGCAGGGGAGGCAGAAGAGGATCGGTGTCTGCAATAAGACAGTACAGCCAGCCCTTCTGCTCAGGAGGTGCCCAGGCCCCCCTTTCTTGAACTGATGGGGCCCGAGCCCAGTACAGGAGGGCTGGCTGTAATGCCTTATCAGTGGCCTTGCCTCCACACATCTGAAAACACAGTACATGTTTGAGTGCGCGAAATCCCATGGTGCGTAGCACCATGCGGTTCCATGCGACTTTGCTACAGGTTGGGGGCCTTTTTCCTGCATCTCCCACAGGTACAGCAGTCCATTTAAATGAATAGGCTGCTATGCCTGTCCAAACGCGGCATGCAGGACCCACAGTATTGTGATTCTAGCCTAACTTTTAGTGGAAGCAACAGCACAGAAGGGTACTTATGAGAGTACTTTTCAAACATCTGGCTCCTCTGGAGGTCACAGTCAACAAAACTCAAGATTCCTAACCACTTGCCACCTGCCATATAGCAAAATGACAGCGGCAAAGTGGTTTCAATATCCTGACTTGGCGTCATATGACGTCCAGCAGGATAACAGCCGCCGATCGGTGGTGCGGTGTGTCAGTCTCACACACCGCTACACCGATCTCGGTAAAGATCCTCTGATGGAGACTCTTTACCACGTGATCAGCCGTGTCCAATCACGGCTGATCACAGTGTAAACAGAAAGAGCCGGTGATCGGCTTTTCCTCACTCGTGTCTGTCAGACACGAGTAGAGGAGAGCCAATCGGTTGCTCCTCTCACAGGGGGGGATCTGTGCTGATTGATTATCAGCGCAGCCCCCCCCCCCCCCCCAGGATGCCCACACTGGACCATCAGGGACGCCACTAGGATCACCAAGGATGCCATTAGGACCACCAGGGATGTCACCACCAGGTGTGCCACCCTAGACCACCAGGGATGCAATCAGTGCCCACAATGAATGCCAATCAGTGCCCACAATAGATGCCAATCAGTGCCTACAATGGGCATCACCGATTGGCAGGCATTATTGTTTGGCACTGATTGGCATCCATTCGTACCATCAAATACTGTACATCAGTGCCACCTATCAGTGCCCATCCATGCCCATCTGTGTCACCTATCAGTGCCCATCTGTGCCGCCTATCAGTGCCCATCTGTGCCACCTTTCAGTGCCCATCCGTGCCACCTATGTGTACCCATCAGTGCTGCATATCAGTGCCCCATCAGTGCCGCATATTAGTGCCCATCATCAGTGCCCATCAGTGCCACCTCATCAGTGCCACCTCATTGATGCCACCTCATCTGTGCCTATCAGTGCCGCCTTATCAGTGCCTGTCAGTGCAGCCCCATCAGTGCTCATGCATGAAGGAGAAAACTTACTTAAAAAACATTTTTTTTTTTTCAAAATTTTCGCCCTTTTTTTTATTTGTTTAGCAGAAAATAAAAATCCCAGAGGTGATCAAATACCATCAAAAGAAAGCTCTATTTGTGGGAACAAAATGATAAAAATGTAGTTTGGGTACAGTGTAGCATGACCGCGCAATTGTCATTCAAAGTGCGACAGCGCTGAAAGCTGAAAATTGGTCTGGGCAGGAAGGTGTATAAGTGCCCGGTATTGAGGTGGTTAATAACTTGCCTCTTGGGGCCCTTTCAGACCTCGGCATCTTGGTACCTTGTATTAATGCACATGCATCAATGCATTTTTTTTTTTGCACATTAACATGTATTGGGTTGGGGCGACCTATTCAAGTAACTGGGCTGGAAATGCAACAAAATGTTAAAAAAAAAAAGAAATACACAGTTTTTAGCAATACAACGCACCTCAATGCACGTTAGTGCAGTGCCTGTGCGATTACCGGTGTGATCCGCCCCTTATGCAGGAGTTTTCTGCCATGAATCTGATGCTTATACATAAGTACCATCTGCAAGTAGCCTTGGTACTCATGTATGAGCATCAAATATTACTGGCATAAAAATTTAAAAAAATGTGGGGTTGGGCTGTATAGCACACGCTCATATATGCACATATGTGTACACACGTGTAAAAATTCCTCAAGCTTTTTTTTTTTTTTTTAATCAAGGGAGTGTGGCGTACATGCATATATGCCTATATACGCACATACAATATGCATGAAGGCTGGTGCAGTTAGCCATATTGCCACTAGGTGGCTCTGTACCATAAGGCCCCTTTCACACGAGGCGGTCTCTGTTTCTACGGAGCCCGCCTCAGTCCGCCGGCTTAGCGGGAGATCTGTCCGTTGATCTCCGCAGAGTCGGTGGATGACAGGTCCCTCTCTGCTCACTGAGCAGGGAGGGGCTTGTCAGGCGCCGCTGCCGCCTATGGAGGGATCGGATGAAAACGGACAGCATGTCCGTTTTCATCAGATCTCACCCGATCCGATCCGCCAGCGACGGACCTGGACGTAGAGCCATCCGTCTGCTTTTAGCGGATCGGACCGAGTCGGATGTCAGCGGACATGTCTCCGCTGACATCCGACGCTCCATAGACTAACATGGAGCGCCCGTTCAGGTCCGCCGTCAAAACTGACAGGCGGACCTGAACGGTCCGATCGTGTGAAAGGGGCCTAATAGTGTCTGGTCACAGCAGACAGCGTCTTCAGGCGTTAGGCCCTTTTAGGTGGTGGAGCCCTCATGTAGTGATGTCAAGGGTGGGTCAGCACCCATATATAAGTCAGGTAGGGAGGGAAAAACAGTCTCTTGGGGCATGGGAGCCACAGATCCCACACCTGTGAAGATGTAACCAGCACCCATAGGCCCCGGACAGGGCAGTAGGCTGGGTGAAGTTGACCTGTACATAAGAGGAGTTGGCTGTAGTCACTCTGTCCCTTATGGAGGTGGGGAGTGGGGGTGGGGCAGATTGCAAAAGGCCTTTTAAGCCAGGCTTGAGATCTCTATGTGAGGCTGCCTCCCTGGAGGGTTCCTGGGGGAGATGTACCTAGCAAGAAGGTGACTACAGAGAGCACAGCTTATGAACCTGGGCATAGGAAAGGCTGAAGGAAGCTCCATTTTTGGGGGGGGCGGCAAACCAACTCCCCACCCAGTCCCGCTCGCCAGCCCCACTCACAAGCCCGCCAGCCCCTCACTTACCCCGTCCAGGTCCTGGGCGGCTTCGGGGGCTTCCTTGGCCAATCCGGTCGCTTCTCCCCCCAGGCCAATCCGGTCCCAGGACCCGCTTCCTGTCCTGATTGGTCGGGAGAAGAAGCAGGAAGACAATAACGAATGTTGATTTGCTATTGTCACAAGTGGGTGGGCTCAGGCGCAGTGAGCCCATCTTATTTTAATTTAAGCCAATTTGAGCCTCTGACTCTAATCATGTGCTTCGCAAAAAGAAAACAACCCTGTAGAACTCTATGCGTCCGGCGCCCTGCTTCGAGATTAAGGGCCTGGGCGCATAGAAATTAGGGGGGGGGCGGCGCCTCTTATAGACGGGCCGCCGCTGGTGTAAAGTCAAGTGACTCCAGAATGTATGTCCTTGTGATGTGACTAGAAAGCCTTTTCCTGAACAACACCAGTAAAGTGCAGTGAATCTTTTTTTTGTGTGGACATTCTTTCTTCGGGATATAAAGGTCCATGGCTGGGAATGTCATGTGGAGGCCTATGAAATGAAATGAAATCTTAGCAAGGTAAGGGGAATCTTTCAGAACTTGCAGCAATGGAGCTCAAATTAAGGTAAATCCCGGGAAGATGATGACAGCGGCTCCCATAAAGCTTTAGCAGTTTAGTGATTTACGTCCCTCCTTGCTGGGGGAGGGGGGGGGGGGGGTTCAGGTTCAATTTTTGACTTGTTATAGAATTATTGGCCAATAAAAATATGAAAATAATTTTTTTCCCATTCCATTAAATCGTTGAAGACTTCCACGCTGTTGTCTTATTTCCCCGCGGACCGGTTTCCTGAAGCACATCTCCTGCCTTCGCTCAATTTGCATAAGTTGATTGTGGCGACGGATAACTGGACGAGATTGGTAGCGCCTCCATCACCAGCCGCCTCGACGCACTTCTTGTTTTTGCGCATGTTACTTGAAGTGTTTGGCATTTGGTGTCAGAGCCAGTAACTCAGCGGCGTGCACGTCCCTCGCACAAACTTCCATTAGGAATTAAATCATATCATTAGGACAACAGAATGCAAGCTCCGAGAATATGCGGGCGCACTCCCACAATCCTCCCGGGAGTGGTACGACGCCGCGTTTCCGATCGCAGGGTTTGAAGGGAAAAAAGAGTCGCTTTGACAGAAGGTTATCCCTGGTGGATGACTAATGACAAAAGCGGCTGGGGAGCTAAAGGGTTTCCATTGGCCTCTGAGATAGGATACATGCACTACTTTGTGTTCATTCTGGTGCGATTTGCAGCCTATTCAAATGAATGGGCTGCAAAATCGCACTTCAAGGGAAGACCTTGTTCATGGACCGCGTTCCTGTGCCATTCTGGTGTAAACCGGCCCTGAATATTTGGGATTGAGTGCACAGAATGCTTCATGCTTGAGGATTTATTTGTATGTTAAGTTCTCTTTGGTGACTAGTAGGGCTGATGGAAATTAAATAATCCCTCTCCAGCCTCTCTGTGACTCAAGCTTCTCACCATGGGTGATGGCGCGGCTCACGGCTCCTCATGCATTGACGCGTTTTACCTTCTGTTAGGGCTATAATTTCAGAGGAACTTTAGCCTCCCCCCTTTCCCCTAGGATTAATTTCCCTTTTAAGCCACTCTTACCTGGTCTGCTGGGTTAAGTGCAAAATAACATGCTCACCCACATACTGACCCAACTCTGTCCTGCGATGATCCACGGTGAGGTGCCACCATGTTTGCTGACATCATCAGGAGGTCTCTTTCTGGTCCTAGCAGCTGATGGTCCACCACTACATATTCTACATAGCCCCAAAGCCTCTGGGATGCATTATGTGGGTATCTCAGGAGGCTTTGCATAAAGAAGGAAGTCATGCTTGCCTATGCAAAGGTAGAAGCGTAGGGTGCACTCCGCTAGAAAAGTTACCCCCTCCCCCCCCCAAAAGAAAATACTACAATTTCCAGAAGGGTGGGGAAAGGAGTAGAATTTGGTAAAAAAATAAGGTGAAGGTCTGCTTTGGCAGTGGCGCACCGCGTCAGTCTACGAGACTCCAAGGTAATGATGAGTTTTGACCAATCAGATCAATAAATTGACCTTTAAAACTGAATATTGGCATGCAGCATTTACTCTTTTTAGATTACAAGTAGGTATGATTGCTGGGGAATTCTTTGTATCATATTGTCAGGTTTCCTCTGGCATGCAGGGAGATGAAGTTCCCTAAAAGTGGGAATTTCTCCACTTTAAAGCTCAATAAATAACCATAAATATGGACACAATGGACACAATTTTTCCGCCATTCTTCTTTAAATTCTCTCCCGACGCCCCGTTCCCGTGCTCATTGTTCTCCCGTGCTGTTATCCCCGTGGCTGATTTGCTTCCAACTCACGCAATCAATTTCTTTAATTAGTTTTTAATCAGAAATAGATTACCAGGTAGCTACGAGCACAAGACATGTAGGTGCTTCATTACCATGCAAGCAAGATTTTTCTTATGTAATAAGACAGTCTCTGTAGGTCTGATCAGGGAGCACATAAATATGGCAGTTTATCAGGAGATAATATCTGTCTCCCGCCTCTCTCCTACACTCCGTTCTGACTTAGGAAATTCTCCTCCAGTCTTGCTTCAAACTACAGGTATCCTTAAAGAGAACCTGCCACGGCTGGTCTTCTGCATAAGTTGGAATGTTCAGTCTAAAATCAATGGCCCACCTGGGGGAGGTTTACATCCAAAAGTGTCCAGATGGGGCGCCTGTCCACTTATGTCAATGGGTGTCCTTACTCTTCACTACAGGGTCCTGGTACAGTTGTGTTCAAAAGTTTGCATACCCTGGCACAAATTGGGACATTTTGGCATTGATATTGAAAATATGACTGATCATGCCAAAAAAAACCTGTTTTATTTAAGGTTAGGATCATATGAAGCCATTTATTATCACATAGTTTTTGGTTCCTTTTTAAATCATAATGATAACAGAAATCACCCAAACGGCCCTTATCAAAAGTTTCCATTACCAGGAATGTTTGGCCTTGGTTCAGACACACAAGGTGACACACGGGTTAAAATGTCAACTAAAGGTTCATTTCCCGCATCTGTTGCTTTTTGAACTGCAATTAGTATCTGTGTATAAATAGTCAATGCGTTTGTTAGCTCTCATGTGAATGCACTGAGCAGGCTGGATACTGAGCCATGGGGATCATGGGGAAGAAGTGTCAAAAGACCTGCGTAACTAGGTAATGGAACCTTATAAAGATGAAAAAAGATATAAAAAGATATCCAAAGCCTTGAATATGCCAGTCAGTACTGTTCAATTACTTATTAAGAAGTGGAAAATTCTGGGGTCTCTTGATACCAAGCCAAGGTCAGTTAAGCCTTGTACACATGTTTGGATTTTCCGCAGACAAAACCTCTGACTTTTGTCCGAAGGTGCGTGCCTGGATTTTGTCTTGCATACAAATGGCAAGGAATTGTCGGCCAACAAACAGGAACGTAGTGACGTACTACGTGGTTTTTCAGCTCTCTAGCGCCACCCTTTGGGCTCCTTCTGCTAATTTTGTGTTAGTAGAAGTTTGGTGAGTGTTGATGTGCGCTTTTCAATTCGCGCTTTTCATTTCAAGCTTTTCATTTCGTGCTTTTCAGTTCATTTCTGAACAGCCGTTTGTCAACCAGACATGTTGCGGAATCGGAGGAGATAACGTGTTATTTATTATTGGCCTTGGAGTTATTGCTTTGACCCAAGTCCAGTCCAGGAACAGGAGGAAGAGGATTTCTTGGACCAAAATTTGGTTGCTTTATTAATCATGACCAATTACGTCATATGCCTTTGTTGTGGGATCTCCAGGAAAATAATCCAGATGATTTTCAGAACTATCTCCGGATGACGGGCCCCTGCTTTCACCAACTCTTGGCATTGTTGACCCCCTATATTAAGAAGCAGGACACATGCATGAGGCTTTTATTTTATTTTTTGGTTGAATAATTGATTTGGTATATTTTCTATATTTTTGGATGCATAGAATGCACTTTTCGGTTAAGTTCTATTGGCAGGTAGCATGTCTAATTTTATATGTTATCTTTTTTTTAATGCACAATAAAAAGATTGTGTAGAATAATACTTGGCTATGTGTTTTACTTCAAATGACAGTTTGGGAGTCGGCAGTTACATTTATAAAAAATACAATGTAAAATTGACAAAGGACACCAACATAGTTGTATCTTTGATCTTAAAAACTACAGGATAATGGTGTTGTGGTAACTTGCCCAAAAAAAAAAAAAAAGCATAATAATATTATTCTTTATATCACTAGAAAAAAAAAGCCTTTAAAAATTTGTTTGCAATAACTCCATCAGTATCACCAGCAAAGCAGCTTCATTATTATCCCATTAAAGAAGAAGAGAATTGTGCGCTGCATTTCCAGATTTCATAATTTGCCTCGTCATTGATGTTAATTCTCCATTACGAACGCTAGTTTACAAGACCGACCACTTCTGGCTCGTCCTTGCTTCCGAGCATGCGTGTTTGTACTTTGGACGTTTGTCCGATGGACTTGTGTACACACGTTTGGAAAATCCGACAACAGACATTTGTCCGCGGAAAGTTTTAAAACCTGCCATCCAACATCTGTCTGCAGAAAATCCCACAACAATTGTCCGATGGAGCATACAAACGGTCGGATTTTTCGCCAACAGCCTGTCATCACACATTTCTCGTCGGAAAATCTGATCGTGTGTACGAGGCTTTAGATCAAGAAAGATTGCAGCCACAACTGCCAGATGAATTGTTCGGGATACGAGGAAAAACCCACAGGTAACCTCAGGAGAAATACAGGCTGCCCTGGAAAAAGACGGTGTGGTTGTTTTGAAAGCGCACAATATGATGATACTTGGACAAAAATGAGATGCATGGTTGAGTTACCAGAAAGATGCCTATACTGTACCAATGCCACTGAAAGGGCCCGGTTACAATATGCCCGACAACACCTTGACATGTCTCACCAGGCCTTTTTGTGGCATTGGTGCAGTAATGGCTTCTTTCTGGCAATTCGGCCAAGCAGCTTGTCCTGTTGTGCTCCTTCCAAACAATGCCATCTTTTCTCAGAGCAGCATGCATTTCTCCTGAGGTTAACTGTGAGTTTCCCCAGGCCATTTTTTGCGATACGGCACTGCGTCGCTTAAAACTGACAATTGCGCAGTCGTGCGACACTGTAACCAAGCAAAATTGACGTCCTTTTTTACCCACAAATAGAGCTTTCTTTTGGTGATATTTGATCACCTCTGCGGTTTTTATTCCTTGCGCTATAAACAAAAAAAGAAGAATTTTGAAAAAAAAATTTTTTTTTTATTTCTGCTATAATACATATCCAAATATATATATATATATAAACAAATTTATTTATCAGTTTAGGCCGATATATATTATTCTACATATTTTTGTTAAAAAAAACGCAATAGGCGTATATTGATTGGTTTGCGCAAAAGCTATTGCGTCTACAAACTACAGGATAGATTTAGGGACTTGTATTTATTTATTTTTACTGGTAATGGCGGCGATTTTTAGCGGGACTGTGACATTGCGGTGGACAAATCTGACCCCAAATGACACTTTTTGGGGACCAGTGACATTATTACATTGATCAGTGCTATAAAAATGAACTGATCAATGTAAAAATGTCACTGGCAGGGAAGGGGGTTAACATTAGGGGGGGCGATCAAGGGGTTAACTGTGTTCCCCAGGTGTCATGTCATCTGGCAGAACAGGGAATAGCCTTGTTTAGAGTTTGCAGTTCCCCGTTTTGCCTCTCTTAACCGCGATTGCGGGTCGCTGCCGGACATTGAGTTTGGGGGACCCGCGGCGCACAGCAGGCACGCGCTCGCCTGCTATCCTCCTTCCACGGACCGACGTACAGGTATGTGGGTTCGCAAAGGAGAGCCGATAGAGACAACAACCACTGGCTAGGATGCTTAAACCCCCATATTCCCCTCCTTATCTACACCCCTTGATACAGTTAGTCTACCTAATATATTGTACTTGGTTGTTACAGTATCGATTCTTGCAATCTTTCATCGATTTTGTGCAAATGCGAATTTACAAAAACAATGGCGTGGGTTTTCTCTTTAAAATATCACTAGTAAAAAAACACAGGGGGAGCTGGAATATTTCATGATAAAATAATGACCGATTCGTGACCAATACAGACCGGCAATAATTAAACTCTGAAATAAAAAAAAACTTTCAATATTGATGAGCGCAAATTGAAGCTTCTTATGAGAAAATTATCTTTAGATAAAATGATGAACGCAATCAAAATAACTCAAATTGAACCGACCCCGTGGCTAATTGCTGCTGAATGTGTTTTATTTGATTAAAAATGATTTGGCCCTCCTATATTCACCTTTCCGCTGGTAAAAGTCGATCAGCTGTTCTCCATGTTGAGTAATGTGGGTTTCAGAGAACAACATTTTTTTTAACGATGATGTAAGTACAGATCGAATCACCAAAAATCTCTATGATTTCACATTTTCATTAATTTTCATTCTTTTTGAAATCTGTGTCTTTCATTAGAATATTCGCTGGTGATCCTGCCCTGAGGGTCCTTGTTCAAGCACTTCCTGTTATAGGGTGACAACGTTCTGTCCCTGTCTCCTAACTGTGATCCTGGGTTGTCACGCTATCACATGGACTTCTAATGGAGATTTTACATGTTTTTTGTTTTTTTGTAACACACATCACACAGGCATAATCTTGTACTGTCTGTAGCTGTGCAATTTAGTCAGAATTTATGACCCATTCAGACCCTGGCACCTGGGTGGGTTGTGTTAATGTACATGTGTTTAAGGCAACATATTCAAATGAATAATCTCGGCATGGACCAAAACGTCTACAAAAAATTGACATGCACCATTTTTGGCAACACATCCAACCACAACGCACGGTAGTGTTTTGGGGCTCTTTCAGACAGGTGATAAGACTTACTGCCACCTATAAAGTGATCATTTTTGAGAGGGCGGTAAAGCAGCGGCCTGTAGGTGTTCAGGAGAAGCTACTGTTGCATGTTCTTTTAAACTTTTTTTAAATTGCCAAAAGGCAATTTTTACATTGCGGGACCACGTAAAGCATTTTTCTTGTGGTTGCCGTGTGGCTCCATTGATTGGGTGAAGCGATGTCACCTGCCAAACTCTGAAGCCCGAGTTAAAAATGCCACGGCCTTGAAGCAGATCATCGTAGCTTGTGTACAGCCTTGTCAGGCTGTAGGGTTAGTGGACAGCCGGCGGGGTGGTAAAACTATGATGTTAGTTAATTCCAGTGGAAAAATGTAACTGTTAGTTAATTCCAGTGGAAAAACCATAGTGTTATATAATTCTGGCGGAAAAAAAACCCCTAATGTTTGATCATTCTGGTGTAAAAACTGTAATGTTATATAATGGGACTAGAGGTCAAATTCAATTTAACTTAAACTTTAAAAATAATAAAAAAAACAATAGACTCAATATGTGGTATGAATGGCCGCGGCCCTTTATTACTGGCATGACGATATATATAACCAATAATAATAACCAATACATTTACCTTGACGATATAACATTTATAACCATACATAGATTATAAATACCAAATACCATTTGTCCGCGGAGAATTTTAAAACCCTTCTAAGCCAACATTTTCCGCTGAAAATCTGACAACAATTGTCCGATGGAACCTACACACGATCGGATTTTCTGCCAACAGCCTGTCATCACACAATTCCCGTCTGAAAATCTGATCGTGTGTACGCGACTTTAGTGTGTTGAGGTACCTCCCACAATGAATAGCACACAACTTGCTTGTGTAATGTACGTTAACATGCATTGTGGAAATACGCGCTTTACCGCAACGCACTGCAATGTAAAAGTTGCCATTTCCAACTGATGATCAACTCTACTTTAAAAACTCAGCCCAACCAAATCTACCTGATATGCACCTTGGTTGCATAGCAGCATACCTCCCAATGTTCTGAGATGGAAGCGAGGGACACCTATTAGAAAAACTATGTAGGCATAGGACACCCCCCCTTAAAGGAGAATTGTACAAACAAAATAATTAGGTAAACCCACAAGTGCTTTTTTTTTTTTTTTTTTACCACTACTATTTCTTTATATTGGCTTTTGACATTTACAAATGCAGCAATTTAGAAATCAGATGAAAGGTTTAGCTCTGGAAAACACTTTTTGAAAGATAAAAAGTGCATTTTATATACAACTATATGGATCAGACCAAAATGAGGGACAAATGAGGAGGAATGAGGGACAGAGGGACATTGCTGCAAATCAGGGACAGTCCCTCGAAATCAGGGACAGTTGGGAGCTATCTAGCAGTAATGAGAGGGCTTCCCCTTGCGGCTGTGGTCTGTGGAGCAGGAGTTATGTAGTCAAGCTGCAGGCTGGGGTCAATGTCAGGAAGACAGCAGAACATGATCAGAGACAAGCCGGGGTCAGAGTCCACAATCCACAAAGCAAGGTCAGGAGCAGGAAGTGATCAGACAAGAGCAGGAACACAGGTCATGGGTAATGATTAGCACACATCAGGATCTCCTTTAACCACTTCAGCTCCGGAAGATTTACCCCCCCCCCTTCATGACCAGAACATTTTTTGCGATACAGCACTGCGTTACTTTAACTGACAATTGTGCGGTCGTGCGACGCTGTACCCAAATAAAATGTATGCCCCTTTTTCCCCCACAGAGCTTTTTTTGTTGGTATTTGATCACCTCTGCGGTTTTTATTTTTTGCACTATAAACAAAAAAAGCAACAATTTTGGAAAAAAGAATATATTTTTTACTTTCTGCTATAAAACACATCCAATAAAAAAATGTAAAAGATCAAATTTCTTCATCAGTTTAGGCCAATATGTGTTCTGCTACATGTTTTTGGTAAAAAAAAACATCTAATAAGCGCATTGATTGGTTTGCGCAAAAGTTATAGCGTCTACAAACTATGGGATAGATTTATGAAATTTTTTTTTTTTTTTTTTTTACTAGTAATTCGGGTGATCAGCGAATTATAGCGGGACTGCGATATTTCGGCAGGCAAATCGGACACCTAACTGCAACTTTTGCCACTTTTTGGGGACCAGTGACACTAATACAGTGATCAGTGCTAAAAATATGCACTGTCACTTTACCAATGACACTGGCAAGGAAGGGGTTAACATCAGGGCGGACCGAAGGGTTAAATGTGTTCCCAGGAAGTGCTTGCTAATTGTGGGGGAAGTGCTTGTACTGTGGGAAGGCAGAGATCCGTGTTCCTGCTTGGCAGAAACACAGGATCACTACCTTCCCTTCACACAGAAGGCAATCTGCCTTATTTACATAGGTAGACCACCATTCTCCCTATGTTCTGAAGGATCTGCAGGTCCCGGCGGACATCGCATCCCGTTGATTGGCTTCCGCTGTGTCCAATCACAGCGGGAGCGGGTCACCGGCGGCGCATAGGCACGCCCCAGACCAGGGAGTGCCGAATCACGTACAGGTTCATGATTCTGCACAGATCGGCCGCCCTGCCACCGTAAATGTACATGGGGTGGTCGGCTTCTGGTTAAATAGACAGCTTGGCGCCATTCTCGGGATTGGACGTGCGTAGGCAGCAATGGTTGGGCACGTGTGCACCGATCCACACTGTTACACACGGATGCGCCGATGTGTCAGTGCATGCTGGTACTGGCCAAAGTCTGTCTATGTGCTGGCACACATGTACGAGTATGAGCATTAGTTGTACGAGTATGAGCATTAGCTATATGAATATTGGTCTACTGACACTACCAGATCCCTGACATTTGTGTTCCATTGTGATGTACATATCCTCATGTGCCACCATGCATTATGGCACGGCGCATTGCGTTAAGGCAGCAATGACTGCTGCCAAACGTACAACTGATGAAAATACATCCATAAGCCTTTTTAAAAACTCAGTGCACCACAATACATATATATGCATTGTGGTGTGTTGCATTGGGCACATAGACCAGGCTTGTTGCCATCAGCAGCGGCTACTTCCATAAGGGGCGCAGAGGCGCTGCCCCCCTAATCTCCATACGTTGAACCTTAATCTCCATGCGCCAGCCCCTAATCTCCATACGTCGATCCCTAATCTCCATGCGCCAGCCCCTAATCTCCATGCGGGGCACCGGACGCATAGATTTCTATGAGGTTTTTCTTATTTTTGAAGCACATGATTACAGCCTGAGGCTCTAATTGGCTTAAAAAAGGTTGGGCTCAGGGCGCAGAGCCCCGAGCCCACCCACAGTGAATCAACATTTGCTACTGTCTTCCTGCTTCTCCTTCTGGCCAATCAGGACAGGAAACCGGTCTTAAGACCGGATTGGCCGTGAGGAAAAGCCAGGGAAGCCGCCTGCGACCTGGATGGGGTAAGTGCGGGGCTGGCAGGCAGGCGGGCGAGCGGGCTGGGGAGGGTTTGTTTGCCGCCCCCCCCCCCCCCAAAAAAAATTGGAGCACCAACAGCCACTGGTTGCCATACCTTGTGGTAAAGCGCATTATTGCGTTTGCAGTGGAACAGGCAAATAAAAACAGTAATAGAACGGCGGCGCCTACTTCTGTAAATACAGATGATGCAGCATTGTGCTCAGCCAGAGTGGGAAGGGTTAAAGCGGACCAGTAAGGAGATCCAGGAATAAATGGCCGGCTTTACACTGCATGCAGCGAGATAATTAAGAAAACAATTCAATCTCATTAGTAAATGTGATGGGGTCTGGAAAGGAGAGATGCCAAAGCAATTGAAATGAGCACGTCTCTCTGAGGAGGGGGTCACTCGCCCTCTGATAGACCACTGGCGTCTCGGAGATTATTCCAGTGCTTTGTTGCAGGAAGAACAGAGAAGCCAAATTATAAGACATGTGTGTGTGGGGGAGGGGGAGTACTTGTGTTGGTCATTCCAACTAGCAGTGCCTGCTGTCAGTTATGTTCTCCCAAGTCATTTTATTGTATAAAACAGCTGATTGAGATCTCCTCATTTAATGGTATGCAAGGGGGCTTGCGAATGGCTAGTAATGGAGCCAAGAGCATGAGTCCCTTCCTCAGTCCTTCTCCTACAAGAACAACAACCCACCTTGCTTGAGGTTTTAACCCTCCACCATCTTGTGTCCATCTCCATGGCAGAGGCCTTCTCGTGACATTCCCGGCCATTGACCATGTTCCAAGGAAGGAGCGTCCACACAAAAAGTTAAGACTGCTGCACTTGTAGGAAGGTGCGATCTGTTTTCTCCACTGTAGGTGGCGCTCGACTGCAGTGGCATTGCAATTGGAAGGGAAGTTAAGAAGAACATGGTTTCTCTATGGTTTCCTAGGTCACTGGGGAAGCTGTCTGATTGGATGCTGTCACCCCCATGTGATTCTGGCAGCCATCTTGGGTCAGGCAGAGCCTATTTAAGACCCTGGCTCCTGGGCTTGATGCACTTTTTCGCGTGTGGGTAGTGTAGGGACAGGTCCCTGTCTGTCAGGGACAGTGAATTCCGCAAGCTGCATTCCGCTCCCCAAGACAGATGCTGTTGGCATATCTGAGACCTGCTCTGCTACAAATCACTGGTACATCCTGATAGTGTTCCTGGTTGCAAGTCTTCCCACCAAGCTTGTTGTGAATTGCAAACTTTAACTCTAGTACAAGTTCTGTTTCCTGCAACCTCCCCACACACTTTGTGATGCCATCTGAAGGTAACATCAGTATAGACATACTATCCCGGGTTACTTGACAGCATTTTGTCAATCACATATAGTGGACAAACCGCAGCAGACACATGTGAAAGCAGCACATAGTACATTTTAGTAAGCTATCTTCCCTACTGTCTCTCTCCCCAGGGTCAGCAGTACTACTCACTCAGAGGGTCCTGGTTTAGGCTGTTTGTGTCCAACTCACTGCTCCTTGCTGGTAGTCTTTCTGAGAAAGTATCACTGTATAAAACTCTGACTTGGGGACACTTCTCCAAGGTCCTCCAGGGAAATAGCCTCACTCCAAAAAACATTTGGACTGGAGAAAGGCCTTTTGCAATCTGCCGTAGCCTCCATCATCATAAGGGTCGGGAAATCTACAGCTGGCTCCTCTGCGTGCAGGTCTACCTCTCCCTGTCATCCCTTCCTGTCCTGCTGACTACATCTGCCTGATGATGGGGTCTCTGGCTCCCATGCCCCAACTGCACTAGGGCTCCTCCCAACCTGGCTATATGTGGGCACTGACTCCCTCATTACATTACTACAGGAGGGCTTTAACTTAATCACTTAAGGTCCACCCTTTAGTAGTTTTACTGTGCAGGATCACGTATATATACACTATATTACCAAAAGTATTGGGATGCCTGCCTTTAGACGCACATGAACTTTAATGGCATCCCAGTCTTAGTCTGTAGGGTTTAATATTGATTTGGTCCACCCTTCGCAGCTATAACAGCTTCAACTCTTCTGTCCACAAGGTTTAGGAGTGTGTCTATGGGAATGTTTGACCATTTTTCCAGAAGCACATTTGTAAGGTAGGCACTAATGTGGACGAGAAGGCCTATCAGGTTGAGGTCAGGACTCCTCCTTCCTCCACCCCAAACTCACTCATCCATGTCTTTATGGACCTTGCTTTGTGCACTGGTGCACAGTCATGTTGGAAGAGGTAGAGCCATCCCCAAACTGTTCCCACAAAGTTGGGAGCATTACATTGTTGAAAATGTCTTCGTATGCTGACACCTTAATGCCATGTACATACGGTCGGAATTTCCGACAACAAATGTGGGATCTGAGGTTGTTGTTGGAAAATCCGACCGTGTGTATGCTCCATCGGACATTTGCTGACGGAATTTCCGACAACAAATGTTTGAGAGCTGGTTCTCAAATTTTCCGACAACAAAACTTGTTGTCAGAAATTCCGATCGTGTGTACACAATTCCGACGCACAAAATTCCACGCATGCTCGGAATCAAGCAGAAGAGCCGCACTGGCTATTGAACTTTATTTTTCTCGGCTTGTCGTACGTCTTGTACGTCACCGCGTTCTTGACGTTCGGAATTTCCGACAACATTTGTGTGACCGTGTGTATGCAAGAGAAGTTTGAGCCAACATCCATCGGAAAAAAATCCACGGTTTTGTTGTCGGAATGTCCGATCATGTGTACGCGGCATAAGAGTTCCCTTCACTGGAACTAAGGGGCCAAGCCCAACCCCTGAAAGACAACCCCACACCGTAATGATTTGGACCAGTGCACAAAGCAAGGTTCATAAAGACATGGATGAGCAAGTTTGGGGTGGAGGAACTTGACTGGCCTGCACAGAGTCCTAACCTCAACCCAATAGAACACCTTTGGGATGAATTAGAGCGGATACTGCGAGCCAGGCCTTCTCATCCAACATAAGTGCCTGACCTCACAAATGCGCTTCTGGAAGAATGGTCAAACAGTCCCATAGACACACTCCTAAACCTTGCGGACAGCCTTCCCAGAAGGATTGAAACTGTTATAGCTGCAAAGGGTGGGCCAACCCAATATTGAACCCTACGGACTAATGCCCCGTACACACGGTCGGATTTTCCGATGGACAATGTCCGATCGGAGCGTGTTGTCGGACATTCCGACCGTGTGTGGGCTCCATCGGACATTTTCCATCGTATTTTCCAACACACAAAGTTGGAGAGCAGGAGATAAAGTTTTCCGACAACGAAATTCCGATCGTGTGTACACAAATCCGACGGACAAAGTGCCACGCATGCTCAGAATAAATAAAGAGATCGAAGCTATTGGCCACGACGTACATGTTTTACGTCACCGCGTTTAGAATGATCGGATTTTCCGACAACTTTGTGTGACCGTGTGTATGCAAGACAAGTTTGAGCCAACATCCGTCGGAAAAAATCCTAGGATTTTGTTGTCGGAATGTCCGAACAAAGTCCGACCATGTGTACGCCCTATAAGACTGGGATGCCATACAGTTAATGTACGTGTAAAGGCAGGCGTCCCAATACTTTTGACAATATAGTGTATCTGTGGCTTCCCGCATGAGAAGCCACAGATAGAAGCTTGCATTCTTACCTTTTGTCAGATGCATAAACGCTTCTGGATAAGTAGAAAGAAGTCAGACTGGCAGCTTCCATCAAGGGCTTTTTATACACGTCCTCTTTAACTAGGTGGCATTTTTTAGTTTCCTTGGTTCTGTTTACCAATTGCAGATTGGTAAAATAAAAACGGAGAAATCAGTTAATAGATTTAGTGGAGCGTAACTCAACGGCAATCACAACGCAGGGCAAAAAAAGAACACAAGAGTAATCTGTGGAATGCGGCAGTTTCGGAACGCGTAATAGGCCAGAGAATAGGCCAGAGATTAAATGTGTGATATTTTTACGGGTCAGTGGTCCGGCTGTTTTAGCTCGGCATCAAAACGCAGCCGGCTTCATGTACATCGCCCGCATTACCGCCGATTCATAAAGAATGCTCAGTGCTCCGGAGATGACAAGATTATAAATAAAATCGAGGCCGCCCCACAATAATGTCAAATGTGCCATCTCCCAGCATCAGTGAGAACATACACAATTTTAATAGTTCGCTTGACAAAGCCCGCCACCCTAATAGTGCAGATGTATGTTTTTTTTCCGTGGGGGAAATCGATTTGCAGCTGAATTTCTTAAGGGTCTCTTAAACGTGCTTGACAGGCTCTGAAATTTGAGTACATGTATGTGTCTGTCAAATTCACTTGCAAAAAAAATGGCCACCGCCAAACATGGCTGCCTCAGGCGTGTTAGGAAGACAGATGTTGATGTTTGCTTAGCGCTGAAAGGAGCGCTGCATATTATATTTTCATTGCCAGTTACTGAGAATACTGACTCATTTGGCCTTGCGGTTGAGGAGAGGGCGGTAAAATTAGGTGATTGGACCACCTTTACCTTAAGTTGCAATCAAATTCTCCATTTCATGTTTCTAGTGCAGTATGAAAGAAGCTGATGCCATTTGACTGCTCTGGGGACTCTTATCTTCTACCATTCTTAGGTATGAGCCCCGGTGGTTTTATGACAAAGTTAACCGTGTTTAGCCAGCATAAGCAGATTTCTGAATGGATTAGGCTAGAAAACCACAAAGAGTGTCAAACGAAATAGTGAAACAAGAGGATCTTTAATGGTAAGTTGTCTTGATTCATTCGGTCATGGTGGTGATAGGTTGATCTAAGGCAGTGTTCCTCAACTCCAATCCTCAAGGCGCCCCAACAGGTCATGTTTTCAGGATTTCCCTCACATGAAACAGCTGTGGTAATTACCAAGGCAGTGAAACTGATCAAATCACCTGTGCAAAATAATGGAAAGCCTGAAAACATGACATGTTGGGGCACCTTGAGGACTGGAGTTGAGAAACACTGATCTATGGTTGCCTTGATCCATTTGGATACTTGTGTTGGAAAGTTGGTGGTAGGTTGTCTTGATCCATTCTGTCATGGTGGTGGTAGGTTGGTCCAAGGTTGCCTTGATCCATTTGGATACTTGTGTTGGTAGGTTGGTGGTAGGTTGTTTTGATCCATTTATTCATGGTTATGGTAGGTTGGAAGTAGGTTGCCTTGATTGTTGGTGGTAGATTGTTTTGATCCATTTAATCATGGAGGTGGTAGGTTGGAAGTAGGTTGTCTTGATTTATGTGGTCATGGTATTTGTGGATTGGTGGAAGGTTGTCTTGATCCATTTAGTTATAGTAATGGTGGGTTGGTTGTAGGTTGTCTCTTTATCCATATGGTCATGGTGTTGGTCGGTTGGTGGTAGTGAGTTGTCCTAATCCATTTGGACACGATGGTGGTAGGTTTGATGAAGGTTTCCTTGATCCATTTGGATACCTGTGTTGGTAGGTTGGTGGTAGGTTGTTTTAATCTATTTAATCATGGTGGTGGCAGGTTGAAAGTAGGATTTCTTGATTCATGTGGTCATGGTGTTGGTAGATTGGTGGAAAGTTGTCTTGATCCATTCAGTTATAATAGTGGTAGGTTGGTTGTAGGTTGTCTCTTTATCCATATGGTCATGGTGTTGATTGTTGGTGGTAGTGAGTTGTCCTAATCCATTTGGACATGGTGGTGGTAAGTTTGTGGAAGTTTGTCTTAATCCATTTGCATACTCATGTTGGTAAGTTGGTGGTAGGTTGTCTTGATCCATTCTGTCATGGTGGTGGTAGGTTGGTCTAAGGTGAAGTTAATGACTCACATGGCCATACATGTAATCACCATCATCCCTTGATTAGAATATAAGAATAAACCTCAAAGAGTGGGATTATGTGGGCGATTGAAAAAAGATACTGTATTTATAAAACATATATATTTATTACAAATAGATTTGAATAAAATTCCAGATGGAAAATACAAAATATCACAACAATGATGATATCACATTGCATAAAGAAATCTGATGTAAACATGAAGTGGTAGTCCCCATCTACTTGCAGTTCCTTCATCGGCAAATTTCAAACTATGCTGATATAAGCAAATCTTCTTCAGGGAATAATACCACTTCTGGAAAAAACTGTTGAACAATCGAAGAACAAATACTGTAGGTATTGTATATGACCATGTATGTGATTACATCTGAAAATATACATACAGGCATAAACAATTACCGGTATACATATTCATGTATACACTTACAATGTTTTATTTTTCTAGCAAGAGCACTCCTTCTGGTGACAAGTGAACCATGTATCAATGTATCAATACTCCTCACCAAACTGCAGGAACCCATCATCGTAATTCACTGATGAAGAAACTGCAAGTAGATGGGGACTACCACTTCACGTTTACAACAAATTTCTTTATGCAATGTGATATCATCATTGTTGTGACATTTTCTATTATCCTTCTGGAATTTTATTCAAATCTATTTGTAAAAAATATATATGTTTTATAAATACAGTATATTTTTTCAATAGCCCACATAATCCCACTCTTTGAGGTTTATTCTAATAGGTTGGTCTAAGGTTGCCTTGATCCATTTGGATACTCATGTTAGTAGATTGTTTTGATCCATTTAATCATTTTGGTGGTAAGTTGGAACTAGGTTGTCTTGGCTCACATGGTCATAGTAGATTGGTAGTAGGTTGTCTTGATTCATTCAGTTATGGTGGTGGTAGGTTGGTTGTAGGTTACCTCGTTATCCATATGATGTTGGTAGGTTGGTGGTAGTGAGTTGTCCTACTCCATTTGGACATGGTGGTGGTAGGTTTGTGGCAGCTTGTCTTGATCCATTTGATCATGGTAAGTTGGTGGAAGATTTTTTTTTTTTTATCTGTAAGGTAATTTCATGACCAAAGACAGTGGTTGACTGTGGTAAAAAAATGTGTATATTTAGCATTTCAACCATTTGAACCGTACCAGTTTACTTGGTAAAGTACAAGTTTTCAAACATACACAGTTTTTTCTGGAGCGTGTACTGGTTAGTACCAGGGCTTTTCTATTGAACCAATAATTTAGATATTGGCTTGGGCTTGGAATTTGCTGCTGTGAGTTTCAAACTCAGCTAAGCAATAGCTCACCAGTCTGGTCGCTAGAAGCACCAAGCTGGGGCCTATGGAAGGGCCACTTCATTCCCTACAGCACCCAACAGGCCTCTGGGCCTCTATTGCTGACTCCTCCCTGCTCCCAACACATCTCTTATAGAGAAATAGGAACACACACCCTTCCAACTTCTGATCTGACAGTGGCAATGGTGATGGGGGTTTGATGGTTGGGGGTTATCAATGCTTATAACTGGAAAATGAGTTTGTAGATTCTCTGGAATATATTTTTTTCCATTAAACATAAACTTTTATTGATCAAACGCAAATAGTGTATACAAGATATACATCAATAAAGTTTCAGAGACAAACATGTAGAATCACATACAGGATTGTATCAGATATCTTACCAAATCTTCCCTCATGTTATGCATATTGAAACAGGTTATGTCCTATATAGGGATGAGCTTCGAGTTCGAGTCGAACTCATGTTCGACTCGAACATCGGCTGTTCGACAGTTCGCCGAACAGCAAACAATTTGGGGTGTTCGCGGCAAATTCAAAAGCCGCGGAACACCCTTTAAAAGTCTATGGGAGAAATCAAAAGTGCTCATTTTAAAGGCTTATATGCATGGTATTGTCCTAAAAAGTGTTTGGGGACCCGGGTCCTGCCCCAGGGGACATGGATCAATGCAAAAAAAAGTTTTAAAAACTAACGTTTTTTCGGGAGCAGGGATTTTAATAATGCTTAAAGTCAAACAATAAAAGTGTAATATTCCTTTAAATTTCGCACCTGGGGGGTGTCTATAGTATGCCTGTAAAGGGGCGCATGTTTCCTGTGCTTAGAACAGTCTGACAGCAAAATAACATTTTAAAGGAAAAAAAGTAATTTAAAACTACTCACGGGCGGCTATTAATGAATTGCTGGTCCCGAGTCTCCCGACAATACACATAAAAGTTCATTGATAAAAACAGCATGGGAATTCCCCACAGGGGAACCCCGAACCAAATTAAAAAAAAAAAAAAAAGACGTGGGGGGTCCCCCTAAATTCAATACCAGGCCCTTCAGGTCTGGTATGGATTTTAAGGGGAACCCCGCACCAAAATTTAAAAAAAAATTGGCGTGGGGTCCCCCCAAAAATCCATACTAGACCCTTATCCGAGCACGCAACCTGGCAGGCCGCAGGAAAAGAGGGGGGGACGAGAGAGGGCCCCCCCTCCTGAACCATACCAGGCCACATGCCCTCAACATTGGGAGGGTGCTTTGGGGTAGCCCCCCAAAGCACCTTGTCCCCATGTTGATGAGGACAAGGGCCTCATCCCCACAATCCTGGCTGGTGGTTGTGGGGGTCTGCGGGCGGGGGGCTTATCGGAATCTGGAAGCATGAAGGAAGAAAGAAGTTAGAAGAAAGAAGATAGAAGAAATAAAGGAATTGTCGAAAACTGTCTCTTGTCATTTTTAACATTTTTGACAGTTTTTTGTGAAATGGTAGGGGTACTTTTGTACCCCCTTACCATTTCACACAGGGGGGAGGGCCGGGATCTGGGGGTCCCCTTGTTAAAGGGGGCTTCCAGATTCCGATAAGCCCCCCGCCTGCAGACCCCCACAACCACCGGCCAGGGTTGTGGGGATGAGGCCCTTGTCCTCATCAACATGGGGACAAGGTGCTTTGGGGGGCTACCCCAAAGCACCCTCCCAATGTTGAGGGCATGTGGCCTGGTACGGTTCAGGAGGGGGGGGACGCTCTCTCGCCCCCCTCTTTTCCTGCGGCCTGCCAGGTTGCGTGCTCGGATAAGGGTCTGGTATGGATTTTTGGGGGGACCCCACGCCAATTTTTAAAAAAATTTTGGCGCGGGGTTCCCCTTAAAATCTATACCAGACCTGAAGGGTCTGGTATGAATTTTTAGGGGGACCCCTATGTCATTTTTTTTTACATTTTGGCACAGGGTTCCCCTTAATATCCATACCAGACCTGAAGGGCCTGGTATTGAATTTAGGGGGACCCCCACGTCATTTTGTTTTTTAATTTTGGTTCGGGGTTCCCCTGTGGGGAATTCCCATCCCGTTTTTATCAATGAACTTTTATGTGTATTGTCGGGAGACTCGGGACCAGCAATTTATTAATAGCCGCGAGTAGTTTTAAATGACTTTTTTTCCTTTGAAATGTCATTTTGCTGTCAGACTGTTCTAAGCACGGGAAACATGCGCCCCTTTACAGGCATACTATAGGCACCCCCCAGGTATGAAATTTAAAGGAATATTACACTTTTATTGTTTGACTTTAAGCATTATTAAAATCACTGCTCCCGAAAAAACTACCGTTTTTAAAACTTTTTTTTGCATTGATCCTTGTCCACTGGGGCAGGACCCGGGTCCCCAAACACTTTTTAGGACAATACCATGCATATTAGCCTTTAAAATTAGCACTTTTGATTTCGAACGTTCGAGTCCCATAGACTTCAATGGGGTTCTAAAGTTCTTGCAAAGTTTTGGTCTGTTCGCAAGTTCTGGTGCGAACTGAACCGGGGGGGTGTTCGGCTCATCCTTAGTCCTATAGTATCATGTACATTACAAATTATTTCAAATTGTACAGGCTATGCCGGCTAAATCTCTGGAATATATTAATGAAGATCTGTCCATTGTGCAGAGAATCACATAAATCATGAATCGCATTTCAGTGTTTCAAATTAAATAATTAAAATAAATTAATTGGTGTATATACCATATTCCTCCAAATGACACCAGTGATGGGCCACCGTTCCTCCCACTAACACCATTGATGGGGCACTATTACTCCCACCAATACCAACAATAGGGCAATATTCCATCCACTGACACCAGTGATGAGCACCATTCTTTTCACTGACACCATCAATGGGGCACTATTCCTCCCACCAATACCAACAATGTGCACTATTCCTTCTACTAAAACCAATGATGGCCACCATTTCTTCCAATGATGCCATCAATGAAGCACTAGTCCTCCCACTGATAACAAAAATGGAGTACTATTCCTTCCACTAACACCATGGATGGGGCACTACTCCTCTCACTAATACCAACAATGGGACACAGTTCCTCCCATTGAAAAACCAATGATGGGTTGTGGTTTACTCCCACTGTCCACAATATTGCCCCCCCACCTAAAACCTGAAGGACAGTAAACTAGTCCTTCACTTAGAAAGTTTGCTGGAGCTCATAGTAGACACCACAACTTCAGTGATCTCCACTAGCTTCTGGATCCTGTGCGAAGTGGCTGCCCTAGAGCACAGGGGGCTGGCCATTGGGCACGGGCATCATTCAGAGAATAATTTTGCATTTTCTCAATGACTGCAAAGCCTTCTCTGATTGGATGAGGTGAAGAGCATGACATCATCACCCTGCCTCTCTACCTCATCCAATCACACAATGCTTTGTATTCATTGAGAAAATGCAAAGCATTCTCTGAATGGCACCTGTGCCCAGCGGTTGACCTCTTGTGTTCACATTGCAACAGGGCAGCTGCTTGGCTCAGGATCTGGAAGCTAGTCAGAATCAGTATAGTATTGGTGTCTACTATAAGTTCCAGCTTCTAGAGGTTCTCACAGGTATGGAATATACATAGTTACATTGCTCCATCCATACCTGGAATTCTTCTCGGAATATTTCTTGCCCTCATTTGTCTTTATTATTATTTAATAACTTCAGCAGATGATTTTTGAAAGGAAATGCAAACCAAAAGGACTTCCCAAGTGACAGCTCCCAGATGATAGGAGAAGAAAATGAAATGGATTTACTAACTTGCTTGATTGACCAAGATTTATTATAGGAGTGAAAGTGTTCTGTAACATTGCCTGTAATGTAAGGCCTTGTTCACACTGTCTCAAAATGCTGAACAAACGAGCCTATAACATTAATGTGCGTTGTTCTTTGCGTTTGATGAAGCATTAAAGGCGCGTTCAAAACACACTCCAGATACCCAGTGGTGTATTTTGGTTTTGTGCTACCCTAAGCAAGACTAGAATTGGGCGACCCCCCCCCCCCCATCTAAATTTGTCCCACCCCTTCCTGTTTAAGATCCACCCCATCATCTGTAAACCCCTCCCCTTCATTTTTAGACTCCACCTCTTCCTTCTTCCGAGGAGGGGGGGTGAGAGAGAGTGGGGAGGGGTGAGAGAGAGAAGGGGGGTGAGAAAGAGGGGGTGAGAGAGAGTAGAAGGGGAAAACATGGGGGGAGAGATAGAGAGAAGGGGGTGAGAGAGAGAGGGGAGAGAGGTGGGGGATAGAGAGAAAGGGGGTGAGAGAGAGAGGGGTGTGAGAGAGAGGGGGTGAGAGAGAGAGGGGTGTGAGAGAGAGGGGGTGAGAGAGAGAGGGAGTGAGAGAGAGAGGGGAGAGAGGTGGGGGAGAGAGAGAGAGGGGTGTGAGAGAGAGAGGGGTGTGAGAGAGAGGGGTGTGAGAGAGAGGGAGTGAGAGAGAGAGGGGAGAGAGGTGGGGGAGAGAGAGAGAGAGGGGTGTGAGAGAGAGGGGGTGAGAGAGAGGGGGTGGGTGAGAGAGAGAGAGAGAGGGGGGGTGAGAGAGAGAGGGTGAGAGAGAGGGGGTGTGAGAGAGAGAAAGGGGGGTGTGTGAGAGAGAGAGGGTGAGAGAGAGGGGGGGTGTGAGAGAGAGAAAGGGGGGTGTGTGAGAGAGAGAGTGGGGGTGAGAGAGAGAGGGGGAAAGGTGGGGGCATAGAGAGAGGGTGGGTGAGGGAGAGAAGGGAGGTGAGAGAGAGGGGGAGAGGTGGGGGATGTGGGGGGAGAGAGAAAGAGAGGGGGGCTCCTCTATCGCCCACACAACACCAGGAGGTTCTCCCACCCCCCTACCCCCAAAAAAACTACACTAGCCCACCGGCTCCTTTTACCAGCTGTGTGTAGCGAGGCTTCTGAGGCACGATCACAGCCCGGGGCTCCAACCTCCTCTGCCATGTGAGCTACTTCAGGGATCCGCGGCTGCATGCCCCTGTCACCGAACAATCATTCCGCAGCCACCCCTGGTGTCATCCCTCTGGTGGTGTCACCTGGGTGCGGTCCAGACTCCCAGCATCCCCGTAGCGACACCACTGCTCGTGGTGTCCCTTCTGCCTGGGGGTGACGCTGTCCCCCTGAAAAATGCTGCCCAGGGATACCGCTTTGTTTGCCTCGCGGTAGATATGCCCCTACAGATGCCATTTAATGTATGTTTAACGTGCAGTCAAGGCTCATAACAATGCTCCCCAAACACCCTATGCACGCTTGACGGGCGTTAAAGACACGTTACAAACCCACCCCAGATGGGTTTTTTTTTGGGGGGGGGGCTGTTGTGAATAAGGCTTAACATGCCGCAAATGTTTCACAAACATGCTGCAAACGCGTTCCGGTGCTTTTAGGTCCTATTCACACTGCCATTAAAAGCAGGAGCTTAATGCTTCTCAAACCCTTAGTAAAGCGGTCTGCATTTGATAATATGGATAGCAGATTGCGCTGAACACATTATCAAAACATGAAGCGTTTGCGTCATGTCACGTTGCTGTGCTTTAAAAATGAAGCTTTATGTGAAGTTTTGTAGGAGTTGAAGCATCTCAGCTTCTTCTATTCAAGTCTTTGGTAATATACCGTAAACATGTCGGCACGCGTTTGTGAAACAATTTAGGCGATTGCAGTGCGTTAAACCTTGTTCACAACCACCCCAAAAAAGGCATCTGGGGTGCGTTTTTTAATGTGCCTCAAATGCGCTTTTAACGCACCTTTAATGTGCGTTAAACACGTATCAAACGCAACAAACAACGGGCATTAACGCTATAGGCGCATTTGGTCAGCATCAATATTTTGAGCAAGCGTGAAAAAGGCCTAAAAGTGTTCGTTTTTGCAACTTTGTATCATTTAAACAACACAACAAAATAAAATTCCCTTTTAAGTCGAAACAATACGGGAAAAGATTCAGCGATCGCCTTAGGTGTTTTCAAGAGACGGCGTGGCCCCCTCATTTGTCACTAGTTGACATCAGATGCTTGAGAGAGGTCGGATTTATTAAATGCCTATTGTTTGTTGTTGAAGATCCCGACTTTTTTTTTTGTTTTAATTTTCTGGGTAAGTAGCTCATTTGCGTACAGGCGGAGGAACCATGGGATAGCTTAATCGCTGCCCTCGAAATGAAAGGAATTAATTGCAAGTCGCACGTAGGAAGAGGGGAAATGCGGGATACATGCTCGGTTGCCTTGGTTTTTATTCTGCAATACAGCGATGCAAATTATTTCACCGCGCAGCTTACTTACCTGGCTAATTTTAACTCTGAGGTGTCTGGAGCAAATCTTTTGGCTTGATATAGGAGCCGGGACTGTTTGTTCCATTGGTAGCCAGACTGAGCGGATCTGCCAGCGGTTTGTACCCAAAACCCAATCGCTCAATTCTCACATCAGCTTTAATTTGTTATAGTCAATTTAAAAAGTCCTGGTTAAATATGCATTTTAAATTAGAAAAAAAAATCTGCTGATCCTGCCAAGGAGGCCCTTGTTGAGGCACTTCCTGTTATAGGGTGACAACGTTCAATCGTTGTCTTCTAATTGTGCTCCTGCGTTGTCACCTTGTCATAGAAGCTTACAAGAATACAAGTGGCTGTTTCAACACACATTACACAGCTATGATCCCTTGTTATCACCATCGGGAAACCGACATGAGAAATGCCATGCAGCTGTTACTGGAGTGCATGTAGAGAGAAAGTGGCTGAAAAGAGTCTGCAGGAAATCAGCAGCACTGAGATGTAATAAAGGTTTAATAAAGGTGAAAAGAGAATACATTTTTTTTTTTTTTAAAACAGGCAATTGTCGGTTGATATGTAGTACTTTAGCAAAAAATAAATAAAAAATAAATGGCAGGTACTGAGAATTACAAATAAAAACAAAAAAAGCAGGACAAGAGAAGTTTTACTGTGCAGAGTCCATTCATACAGAATAAGAACAAATACTGAGAATTCTACCCAACATACAGAGAAGTACAGTGGAACCTCGGATTACGAGCATAATCCATTCCAGGAGAATGCTCGCAATCCAAAGTACACGCATATCAAAGCGAGTTTTCCCATTGAAGTCAATGGAAACGAAAATAATTAGTTCCGCATTGACTTCAATGGGATGCAATACCGCATGCGGCCAGAGGCAAGGGGGGGCGCCGGAGAGCCTGGGAAACGGCCGGAAAGGCCCGAGGACACTTCGGCTGACTTGGAAAACCTCGGAAAGACTTCCTACCCGAGATTTGCCAAGGTCAGCCGCGCTGTACTCGAGCCTTTCTGTGCATTTCTGAATGTGACATTCGGCTCTGCTTGGCTCCAGCGCCCCCCCTCCACCTCAGGCCAAAAGCGGTACTGCACACCGCTTTGGCCTGAATCACGCTCGTTTTGCGAGACAACACTTGCAAACCGAGTTACGATTTTTAAAAATACAGTGCTCGTATTGCGAAACGCTCGTTAACCGCGTTACTCGCAATCCAAGGTTCCACTGTAGTACTGTGCAGAGTCCATAAAATAAGAATAATTACACTATGCAAACAGAGAAGTGGCACTGTGCAAAATACATAAATGCAGAATAAGAATAGATGCCGAGAGTTACAGACATATTACAAGACAAGAGAAATGGTACTGTGCAGAGTCCATACACGCAGAATAAGAACAGATACTGAGAATTACACCCAACATACAGGACAAGAGAAGTAATACTGTGCAGACTCCATATACACAAAATAAGAAAACATACTGGCAATTCCACCCAGCATACAAGGCAAGAGTACTGTGCAGACCCCATACATACTGAATAAGAACAGATACTAAGAATTACACCCGGAATACAGGACAAGAGAAGTGCTACTGTGCAGAGCCCATACATATATAGAATAACAACAGATACTGAGACTTACACCCAGCATACAGGACAAGAGAAGTGGTACTGTGCAAAGTCTATACATACAGAACAAGAACAGATATTAAAGGGGTTATTATCCCTTGTGTTTTTTCACCTTAATGTATCCTATGCATTAAGGTGAAAAAACACCTGGCAGTCACCGGCCCCCCGTTTTACTTACCTGAGCCCCTTCATCTCCTCGGCGGGGACGCGCTGTCCCTCTCTCAACGCGGTCCCGGCTCTTGATTGGATAGAATGATAGCAGCGCAGCCATTGGCTCCCACTGCTGTTAATCAAATCCAATGACTCGGGGGGGCGGGGCCGAGTCCGGCATTCGTGACTGTGGACGCAAATGCTGGACTCGGGAGCCCGCCCGCATGGTAACCCCCTCGGGAGAGCCCTTCTAGGACGAAGGAGCCGCTTGGGGAACCCCAGAAGAGGATGTTCGGGGCCACTCTGTGCAAAACAAGCTGCACAGTGGAGGTAAGTATGATATGTTTGTTATTTAAAAAAAATAAAAAACGATCCTTTACAATCACTTTAAGAGTTATATCTAGTTTGCAAAGACTAGAGAAGTGGTACTATGTCACATTAACCTAAAAATACCAGAAACAGAGACTTCTATCATTATTGCTGAGCTCTGATGAAGAAGGGACGCTCCCTTCGAAACGCGTCAGCTGGTAGTGATGCTTGTGTGTTCCTCCATGACCCTTGGAAGGTTTCGCTCATCATAGAACCGTATGCTGCTAGTTGGTGCATTTTTTACATTTGCGCCCTACTCTACTACTGCTTGTGAGTAATTTCTTTTTATCACTTTAATAAATACTTCTACAAATGATAATGCACATGGCTGGGGCGCCCTCTTTCTCTTTCTTTCTCGTTGTTTAATAGGAATTCCCATCCTTGAGGGCAGCAAGGCCTGTGTCGTTGTATTACTTGTCTGGTCATCCACTTGTGTGCAGGAGCTATTTCTTTTTCTACTTCTATCATTTACAAGTAGTACAATGCAATGTTCATATGTAGAGGGTCCCTACACTTCCCCCCCTGCAGCACCTTGTTCATTTTTTAATTACCGTGGCTGTGCGTGGCTCCGCCCCCACATAGCTGCGTCTTCCATTTACAGGGATCTGTAAATGTGATGACTACAAGTCCCATCCTCCCTCATGGTAGAAGGACTCCCAAATCACACCTGCAGCAGGACAGTGATAGAACCACATTTGTAGTCCACTGTTTATTTTCTCCAGCCCCATAAGGGACGGAACCTGGATTTTGGGGTTAAACCATGCAGGAGCCGGCGCGTTGTACCCGCAACATGCTGATCGCATTTGTAATGCTCTGCAGGCTTGAATGCAATAAATAAATAAATAAGTGCACTTTCTTTGAATTTTAATATTCCGGGTGCATTTATCATATTCAGGTAGACAGGTAGAAAGGAGTAAAAAATCAGGTGCCTCCTATAATTACGGTGAATTGACAAGGCATGAAGAAATGACGCCACATAGTTGCCTAACTACCAACAGACCTCTCCTTGCTTAGAATCTATTTGCAGTTTTGCAGTGGGCTCTTTTTTTCTAATGCAATAAAAAGCTAATTTGTCTAAAGCAAATGCCTGAAATTCTTCAGCTTTAAAAAAAAAACCTCAAACACTGGGCAGCGCCATTGTCCATTGTTACCTGTGGACACTAGGGGGCACTGGAGGACTTTCCGTTATTGCAGAAAAAAAAAAAATAATAAAAAATTCCCAGCTCCCTCTTGCATTGTACACCCAGTTCCATGCGAGCTTAGAGCAAGGGTTGAGCGAAGCAGAAGGTGAAAAACGACGGGGGGAGGCCTGCAAGAGATGTTCTTGATGCTAATTTGAATGCAACCGTTAATGATCAAAGTGTTACACACTAATTACCAGCACTTACCTAGGAGATATTAAGTAATCTGTCTTTTTTTAACACCTAGCCATGATGCTCTTAATGAGCTTCAGATTGACTCTTTTATAAATATTTTATTGATTTTTTTTGCATTTTTTTTTTTAAAGTTGATTTTTTCCCAAAGGTGCCGCTGTAGATGAAGTTTAACTTGTCGCAAACGTAGCCGGTTAACTCCTCCGTCAGTTTAGGAACGGGCAGACAACTCTTCCTAAACTTTGATCAGGATAGGAAGATCTCCAGGAGATGTATAGAATATCAGACCAGTGAATGGTTTTATGTTCTTGATTTGGTGCAAACCGCAGCAGGGTCTAAAGGCCATAGATCATACATTTGAAGCAAGTAAATATGGTCCCCCCCCACCGGGTTTGGGACTTGGGAAATGAGAGGACAGGTGCCCTGGGTGCAGTGACTTTATGTGTTGTGGAGGAAGGGGGCGCCACGAGACAGCAGTCCGCAGAGTACATTCAAGCCAGCTGGGGGCCAGCTCTCACCCCTTCTTTCCTTTACAGACCCTCTCTGCTGCTTGGGGGCTGCCCTACCTAGAGGAGCCAGAGCAGAGGAGCAGAGATGTCCATTGTCTGCACCAGTGGCGTACTTAAAGGGATGTAGTCTACACTGGGTACCAGCACTCTGCCAACCTTTTAGACAGACCGGCAGAAGCGCCGTTATAGTGCTAGTATTATAGATCTTAGTTTGTAAGATGGGCATTGCGATTGGCTAGATGTTGGCGTCAAGAGTACAAGACACTGCCCTGCTCTTGTCCTTTTGCTAGAACGCTATCCCCCCTGCTGAGACAAAGCCCCCGCCATATTGTGCCCATTCCATGCCCAAGGCCTCTTCATGACATTCCCGGCCATCAACCTTTATATCCCAAGGAAGGAATGTCCACACATAAAAATAGATTTGTTGCATTTTACTGATGGAATTCAAGAAATGGCATAACAGTCACATCACAAGGGCATACATTCTGGAGTCACTTGACAATACATAGTCAACCACATTTAGTGGACGGTCTGCAGTAGTTACATGTGAAAGCATACACAGCACTTTAAGCAGCCATCTCCCTCTAATATTCTCTCTTTCCCCCCGGGGTCATTAAGGCTCACAGTACTGGGATCTCTGTAGACACCTCCTCCATATATCTCTCCTGGGGCCCACCAGGGGAATAATCTCACTCAGGGAATGCTTGGTCTGGCCTAAAAGGCCTTTTGCAATCCGCCCTAGCCCCAACCTCCATAGGGGTCAAGAAGTCTACAGCAGGTGCAGGTCTACTCCTCCTGGACCTCCTGCCCTGTACAGGGCCTCCATGTGCTGGTTACATCTGTGCTGGTGTGGGGTGCTTGGCTCCCATGTCCCTGGTCCACTTGGGATCCTCCCATCCTGGCTTATGACTGGGCCCTTACTCACCCATGGGATCACTACATGAGGGCTCTAACTAAAAGGGGCCTAGCACCTGATTGCACTGTCTGCTGTAACCGGACACTATTCTGGCACATAACCACCTAGTGGCATACTAGCTAGCTGTACCTTCCTACAAGCTGCAGAAGATGATCGGAATGCCCACATCTGGGGCATGGGGGAGTTGCAGTTTGGCATCATCGCCATTAAATGACTTAGTTCGGCACTGCTACCCACATGTATTGGGCTATTGGATTGTATGGGTCTGGATCATTTCCAAGTGGCGTCAAACGTTGGGTTTTCTGTACGGCGAATGTTCAAAAATGTGTAGCAAGAGAAGGCCTAGTCCCCTTTATAGTTGGGATTCTCATCACCACATGGACGACCTGTCAGCTCTGCCAGGTTGTGGGTTACCCAAGGCCTAGTAGTACTCTTCACTTCCTAACTTACCCAGGTGCCAGTTCTGTGGGATAGCACTACCTCAAACCTGCACAGTGCATACGATGCTTCATACAGTTTTCCTGTGCATTTACAGAGACCTAGTGGTGCACATGGCATGCAAAGTAGAGTTCCTTACTCTTTCTATAGACCAAGTCAGGAGTGGAATACTCAACACTCTTAAAGCGGGGGTCCACCTATCTATCGTTTTTTTTTTTTGGAGTTCATTCACAAACTTTTCTTCTCATGATTATCTACTCACATGTTCTGTGTAATAAGTCCGCCTGTGTCCGATTTCGTTGTAAAGAATAACGTATAAAATTCACTGCAGGCGGTTTCCATCTTCATTGTGGGCATTTGAAGCCCACAAGCATGTATTTCCTGGATACGGTGAATGCTGTGCTCCCAGCATTCACTGAGATGTTGTGATGACGCTGTTGCACAATGCATGCTGGGAAGCCTGAGACTAGCTCCCAGGGGACTGTGGAAGGTCTGGGAGAGGCTAGAAACACGCCTACTCCCATGGGAGGAAAACCAGGAAGTGCTAAGAAGATTAGAAAAAAAAAGGTAATTACGGCGTTTTAAATTTTTTTACACGGCATGTCAGCATCTAGGCAAGGAAGAGAATGCATAGAGATAATGTTCAAAATTTGAGTGGAACCTCGCTTTAACTTTTCCCTGGAAGGTGACGAGATGGACACGGATTGTTCCAGTCCTCGCTATTAGCAGACTCTGCAAGGTTCCTCACACAAAGATCTAATGTCCCGTCAACTTCATGTTTTTTCCTTGCATACGAGAATATCTCCAAAATTATAATGTATAGTTATCAGGGAATCTTCTTGAACACTCAACTTCTCATGAACAACTCCAAAGATATGGAGAGTTAGCATGGTTGGGATAAACTGCTCACCATAGGAGTTATAGGGGTGTCCTTTCAAGGGAAAGTGTGGCTTCTCTGTCCCTTAAATCCTTTTGGCCCTGCTGAAAACAGCTTTCACTACCCCACCCCCCCCTAAAAACCCAACAAGTGGGCCAACCCAGACTGACTGGAATAAAGTCGGAAAAAACCTAAAAGGGACCCAGGCTCTTCATCCCCCCCCCCAAATATCTGGCACACCCCTCGTCGTGCCAGGGGCCTTACTACAACCTGACCATGTCTGAAAGCCATCCACCCTCTAGAACCATACCAGACCACATGCTCCCATCATGGGTGGGTACCTTGCCAAAGGAGAGCCCCCCAGCAAAGCACCCTGTCCCCGTGTTGAAGATGACGAGGGCCTCATCTTAACTACCCTGGCTGAGTGGTTATGGGTGACTTGTGTCAGGGGGCTTATCAGAATCTGAAGGCCCCTTTGACAAAAAGGGGCCCGTACATGACCCCCTAATAATTCACAAAAAAAATTAAACAGTAAGAAAGGAGCTTCTGTATATATATAAAATAGATCATCTTTATTCATAAAGTGATAAAAACATGTCCATCAGGCCATCTGATTTGATCCATTTTGCATCTCTAAAAACATATTTAAGACAATGGTGTGCATAACCCTTATCATGGGTTGTTTTTGCCCCCAACCCAGGGGGTAATTTCAAAGTTGTTATCAACCCCCGACTCAATTGAACCCATTTTGAGACTTTCTCTTCCTTAGGGGCTATTTCTTGGACCTTTTAGAAGAACAAAATTAAATAGGCAAAGCGATAATCAAGACCACACCTGTCCGAAGGCAATGTAAAAATTTAAATTGATGGTTTCCTTTTTGTTTGCAGTAAAAAAAAAAAAAAGCAAACAAGAGAAACAGTTTTTGACAAGTCCTGTAATTAAAAAAAAACAGCAATCTACCAGCAATCATGTCGTACAGTGATGTGGATCCATGGCAATCTCAACACCTGCTGAAAGAAAAGAAGAAAATGCTCCCCACCCATCAATACGACATGGTGCATTATCCTGCTGGAAGGAGCCATCAGAAGATGGGGACACTGTAGTCATAAAGGGATGGACATGGTCAGCAACAATACTCAGGTGGGTCGTGGTGATTAAATGATGCTCAATTGGTACTAAGGGGCCCAAAGTGTGCCAAGAAAATATCCCCCACACCATTACACCACCACCACCAGCCTGAACCGGTGATACAAGGCAGGATGGATTGATGATTTCATGTTGTTTACACCAAATTCTGACCCGACCATCTGAATGTCGCAGCTGAAATCAAGACTCATCAGACCAGACAATGTTTTTTCAATCTTCTGTTGTCCAATTTTGGTGATCCTGTGCGAATTGTAGTTTCCGGTTTCCGGTTCGTAGCTGACAGGAGTGGCACCCGGTGAGGTTTTCTGCTACTGTAGCCCATCTGCTTCAAGGTTCAATGTGTTGTGCGTTCAGAGACGGTATTCTGCATACCTTGGTTGTAACGAGTGGTTGTTTGACTTACCGTTGCCTTTTCTATCATCTCAAACCAGTCTGCTCATTCTCCTCTGACATCAACAAGGCATTTTCCTCCACAAAACTGCCGCTCACTGGATATTTTTTCTTTTTCTGACCATTCTCTGTAAACCCGAGATATGGTTTTGAGTGAAAATTATTTTATTCAATTTGATTCTAATCTATTCTTTTCTCTTCTATTCAAATTCAAATGTATTCTATTCAAATTTTGGGAAATGGTTATATTCTTTCTATTCTATTGGTTTTTTTTATCTATTATATTCTTTTATTTTCTATTCTATTCTTTTCTATTCACATTTATACCTATTCTATTCAAATTTCAGAAGAAGGTTTTTTTCTATTTTATTATAGTCTATTCTTTTTTCTATTCTAGTCTATTCTATTTTATTCTTTTTTTTCTATTCTATTCCTTTCTGTTTTTATTTCTATTGTATTTGAATTTGTTCTATTTAAAACTCAAATTTCAGAAGATGGTTATATTCTATTTTATTCTATTCTATTCTACTCCTTTTTTTCTATTCTATCTTATTCTGTTATTTTATTTTCTATTCTATTTTGTTCTTTTTTACTCTAGCCCTTTATTTTCTATTCTATTTTTTTTCTTATTATTTCTTATTTATTTTGTATTCTGTTCTGTTTTACTCTATAATATTTTATTATTTTATTTTCTATTCTATTCTTTTCTATTCTATTATATTCGTTTCTATTCTATTCCTTTATTATCTATTCTATCTTATTCTGTTATTTTATTTTCTATTCTATTTCTTTCTTTTTTACTCTATTCTTTTATTTTCTACTCTATCCCTTTATTTTCTATTGTATTTTTTTCTTATTATTTCTTATTTATTTTATATTCTGTTCTGTTTTACTCTATTATATTTTATTCTTTTATTTTCCATTCCTTTATTTTCTATTCTATTTTATTCTGTTTGGAAATTTGATTCAAAAACGATTCAAATTAGATTCGAAAACTATTCAAATTTCATCCGAAATTTTTTTTTTCTTTTTTTCGGATTCCTTTAAATTTGTTACTATTGTAATTCGGAAATTCGGATACATCCGAATTTCCGTTTTAACGAAAAGTTTGTCCGAATTTCAATTTGGAACGAAACGAACCGCGCGTGTTTACTGAAATCCAATGAATGAAAAGGGTGGGACAGGGACAGTCAGGCTGGGGAGAAACGTGTCAGATGTACTGAGTGAGACGGGGTTCTATCTGACTTGCTGCAGCTTCTAATGCACATTGTGAGAGGCTGAAGGCTGGAGTTCTATATGACTACAGATCTCGGTGTAAGCGTCCTCTTTCTTGGAATCTGAGGCTGTACTTCTCATGGGGCATACACACGGTCAGACTTTTCGTCTACAAAAGTCCAACGGACGCCGACGGACTAAAGCTGGCTGGTAATCCGATCGTGTGTGGGCTTCCCCGGACTTTCAGCGGGCTTTTTCAGCCTCAAATCCGACGGACTTTAGATTTGAAACATGCTTCAAATCTTTACGTCGTAACTACGACGGACCCCGAAATCCGCTCGTCTGTATGCTAGTCCGACGGACAAAAAGCCACGCTAGGGCAGCTATTGGCTACTGGCTATCAACTTCCTTATTTTAGTCCGGTGTACGTCATCACGTACGAATCCGTCGGACTTTTGTGTGGTCGTGTGTAGGCAAGTCCGTTCGTTAGAAAGTCTGCCACAAGTCCGCCGCAAGTCCGCCGAAAGTCCGCCGGAAGTCTGTCGGACAGGCTGTCGGACTTTTGTAGACGAAAAGTCCGACCGTGTGTATGCCCCATCAGTGTCTCCAAAACCAAGATGGAAACATAAGCTCATTAACAGACCGGATCTGAGACAGCGCAACACGACTTCCATAGCATGAGATCGCGGCGTGAAAACTGCGTATCATCTGCTACGTGTCCCGAGAAGCCAGAGTTCTATCTTGCAGATCTTTTTACCGCGCTGTAATGAAATGTTCTGACCTTTCTATTTCACCCATTAAGTTATGAATGAAGATGTAATATGAGGGGTCGGCACATTAATCATTTCATAATTTATGGAAACAAGGAGTACTTGAATGAGACTTGTTCATATCTGGGGGAACATAGGAGAACGGTGTCCATTGTGCCATGAAATAACCAATGGAAAGCCGCAAGATTAAAATCATCATTGAAATGGCATTTAAAGTGATTGTAAACCTCAGGCATGAAATATGAACAAAGCGCATCCCTCTATAGTGTGTACTTGTTTCATTTAAAAGCACTAATGCCTCGTACACACGATCGGAATTTCGGCCCGCAAAAGACTGATGAGAGTTTTTCGTTGGAAAATGCGACCGTGTGTATGCTCCATCGGGCTTTTGCTGGCGGAATTCCAGCCAGCAAAAGATTGAGAGCATGCTCTCAATTTTTTGGTCGGGAAAAGTTCCTGTCCAAAAATGCGATCGCCTGTGGCAATTCCGACGCGCAAAATCCCTACGCATGCTCGGAGACAATTCGACGCATGCTCGGAAGCATTAAAATTCATTTTCTCGGCTCGTCGTAGTGTTGTACGTCACCGCGTTCTTGACGGTCGTAATTTTAGCGAACTTTTGCGTGACCGTGTGTATGCAAGGCAAACTTGAGCGGAATCCCGTCGGAAAAGCCGTCATATCTTTTTCCGACGAGAAATCCGCTCAGGTACACCTTATGTGGGAGGATTTGTTTGTTTGTGTATGGGGAGGTGCCGCATGGTGCGGCAGCAGTAAACACTAAGCATTTGTACACACAATAGGATTTTCCAACAACAAAACCGTGGATTTTTTCCAAAGGATGTTGGCTCAAACTTGTCTTGCATACACACGGTCGCACAAATCTTATCGGAAATGTGGATGGGCGTACCACCCTGTGGGCTTTGCTGCGCCTGTTCTCCACCTGTATGGTCCAAATGTCCATAGTTGGCAAGGAGAGTGGTGATGACGCCCTGTGGGAGGGCGAAACGTTGACGCAATTTCCGGTATCGCTGACGTCACTTCCGGTCCCGGGGAACGCACGCCAGGAACGGCGTTTTCGCACCCACAGCTCCATGTTTGAAGCTTGTTTGATCTCACCTTTTGTAAGTACCCACTCCCTTTTACAATAAAACCTTTTTAATGGTACTTCACGATCAGTTCCATTCTTTTTTTACTTCTGGGTACCTGTTTGTCTGGCTGAGAAACTTCATAAAGGAATTCTGGACCTGATGACCTATCACCATATCCGCCATCCTAGGATATCTTTACCAAGCTTTAAGTGACCCACCAGACTGAAAAGCTGGGGGTCGTTCTGATCTGGTGAGTGGGGATACATGAGGGGGTGTTGTACACCTGAATATTTCTGAAGCACCTTACATTTCCTTCACTTTGGATTGGCGCACCTTTAGTCACTTTTATTTGTACTTTGTTCACCATTTATTGTATTTTCACCTATTGTGTTTGCGAGCGCTATATCTTTATTCATATAAAGGAGAGTGCACTGCACATGGGTGGCCATTTGTTTGCTTTCAGCAGCTGGGGGTGGGTGGGTAGGCAGCTGTGCATGATAGCTTTGGGCGGTTGGGTTAAGGGGATGGAGAGTGGGCATGTAAGAGAAGAAAAAAAGCTAAAGCAGCCTACCACCAATCTGGAGCATGCATGTTGCACAGCCCTCACTGTGTCCCCCATGAGGTTAATTGCTGTACCTGGGGGGCAGCCATAGATGGGGAAGAAGCTGGGGGAGGGTGGGTGGTTGTGCATGCATGGTCTGTTTTTCATTACAACTCTTGGTGTGGTTGTGGTTGGTAGGGTGACCACATATCCAAACTGCCATTGGCGGGACCCGCCCTCCCCTTCCAAAAAAAAAAAAAGTTTGATACCTTTTTTTGCCAATTTTTGGAAAAACAATAGCAAACAGTGGTTACCTGTTTAGATAGGTGATATACAATGTGCACCTGCTTTAACTAAGTCATTTAGTGACAGCGGCGTACTTTCTACATCAGGGGGTCCCCTTAGTCTGCCTGTAAAGTGGAGCATCTGTTGTATAGAACACGCTGCAGCAAAGGTCTGATTTCTAAAGAAGAAAAAAACTAGTCAAATCACATTTAAATTGACTCGTGGTTGCAATTGCCAGCACCGGGCTATTAAAAAAAAAAGAAAAAAAAACACTGTGTGGGGTCCCCCCCAGTCCATACTGGACACTTCAAGTCTAGTATGAATTTTAAGGGGAACCCTACACCAAAATGTAAAAAAAACGGCCTGGAGTCTCCCTTCAAAATCCACACCAGACCCTTATCCGAGCAAGCAGCCTGGCAGGTCAGGAAAGGGGAGGGGGGACAAGCAATCGCACCCCCCCTTAACCATACCAGGCCACATGCCCTCAACAAGGGGGTGCTTTCCCACCCCAAAGCACTTGTCCCCTTGTTGATGGGGACAAGGGTCTCTTCCCCACACCTGGGCTGTGGTGGGCAGGGGGCTTATCAGAATCTGGAATCTGGGGCCCCCAGATCCTAGCCCCCCCCCATGGGAATGAGTATGGGGTCAAAGTATCCCTACTCATTCACCGTAAAAATGTCAAAAAGTAATAAAAACACAGACTGGGTTTTGTACTGGGTGACAATTGTTTTTCACAATTCCTTTATTAAAAAATAAAAAATTGTCCCCTGATATACATCCATTGTCAATCACACCACGCGCCACACCCGAAAAAAGAAAAAAAGAAAAAACTCCCACCGTCTATGAAGGCTGGCCGCCTACTGCAGGCTCTGCCATTTGGCAGTTCTTGTATAGGTAAGGGGCGGGGCGACCTGACGACATCATCTGGTGACACCGCCCACTTGTGAAGTCACGGACCCTGCATGCATTTTTTTTTTATTATTCAGCTGTCAGTGGGGAAGCCCATTGACAGCTGATGACTCCTCGGTTGTTAAGGATGCCTTGGCCGGCTTCCCGGCCTGCTCGTTAACAACCAGCTTTTAGTGCTTTTAGTGCTTTTAGTGCTTTGCTCAATCAGGGCGCAGAATGCACTGTGCAGGTTGGCTGGTTGTGCAAAATGTGGGACTGTTCCTAGCAATCCTGGACACGTGATCACCCTAGTAGGGATGGTAGAGAGTGGGCATGTTAGAGCAGGCAGAAAGCCATAGCCTGGTCAAAGGGAGGCCATGGTCTACTAGTTGTCCACCACAAATCTGGAGCATACATGTTGTGCAGTCCTTGCTGCACGGCACTCCCCAAACCTATTTGGGATTGCTTTACCTTGGGCTCCTGCCCCTCTTTCCACACCCTGGTCTTGGACTCTGTTGCAGGTATGTTACAGCTGGCGAATAAAGCAAGTACTACAACCATATATGTAACTCTAAGTGAAAAGTGAAATGTGCGGTAATCCTATGATCATAAATACATACACTCATAGAATACGTGCTAAACATATAAAATTGATATATGAAAATAAGTGCCGATGAAAAATATACAATTACTAATAAAGTGACAGTGATAGGTCCCGGATAAGTGCCATAAGCTGGACTACTGTGCAAAATTCTTGGTAGCAACCCCACTGGATAATAGCATCTCTTCAGCCTATGCTGACAATCAGTCACCTGAAATACTGCGGTTGGATGGCTCTGATGTAATGCAGTTCAGAAGGCAGAAAGGATGACTCTAAATCGTGGTAGGTGGGATAAAAGCTTGGAGATGTAGACCATCAATTCAAACCCATTCAAAGACAAGAAGAAACAATATGGTGAAGTACTGTGGAGAAAGAGATCACTTGCGCATCACAGCGCTACTCACAAGATTCGGAGTTGCAATCAGGCATATCAAAAACTATCAAACTTCCGCGATCGCCACTGTAAGCGTGCGTTCCACGGGAACAGTTAGAAGCGTCACTGGTTGAACGTGAGCCGGATATTGTGTCGACGCGTTTCGCCCCTCCTCCAGGGCATCATCAAAGATATATTTTTCATTGGCACCTATTTTCATATATCAATTTTATATGTTTAGCACGTATTCTATGAATGTATGTATTTATGATCATAGGATTACCGCACATTTCACTTTTCACTTAGAGTTACATATACGGTTGTAGTACTTGCTTTATTCGCCAGCGCTGTATGTATTTGGTTTTTATTATATAAGTATTAGTACTTTCCTTATAGCAGCGGCAACACTTTCACTCTATTTTGGTTAGTCACGAGCGCTGCATTTATATTTTTTCTCTAAATCAAACACTTATTTTAGGAAGTGGAAACATTTAATTTTTTAGCCCTGGTTCACACCAATGCAGCTTTAAAATCATGCTACTTCAGTGAGATTTAAAAAACGCAAATCAGTGCGTTTTGATGTGCAATTTTATTGCAGCTTGCGACTTCATTTAACAGTAGTCAATGCAAGTTGCAATGCAATCGCAGAAAAAGTAGTGCAGGAACTTTTTTAAAGTCACTGCGACTTGAGTCCCAACGATTTGAACAGTTCCATTGCCGCAAATGGGGTGGATTTTATCATGCAATTTTGAACTGTCAATGATCAGTCGCATTGATGTGAACCAGGGCTCAGAATTGAACAGAATAAACTAGTAAAGAAATATACAAAACCACATTTTGTTTCCTTTTAATTAGCACTGCAGAACAAGCAGCAACACCAATAGACAGCATCTCACTGCAGCCCATCAGAAATCATTCTACAGCATAACTACAGTGAACTGTACTTCGATTGGTTGCTGTATGCTGCTACTCTTCAGCATTAACCATGCCCTTTGCGCTGAATTGAGTGATTACATCCGAGTCAAATTGTCCTCATTAAAGAGAAGCGAAGACAGTGAATCCAAACTCTTAACTTCACAGTGGCTCGCGCCTCCTTCCCCTGCCGCAGCAATTAGGACTGTCAGTTGATAACTTTTTTTGGTTCTATCAAAATTTTATCTGATAGAATAATTTATGTCTTGGCTGCAAAGTGTCTACGGAGGTCCCAGCTGTGTTCATTCAGGGCTGCAGACGCAATTCATATTCATGGTCCATGAAGACAAATGGGAACTGTCAGAGTTAGTTCTAGAGAGCCCACTTCATCGCCCCTCACCCCCGGCACCCACAATTACCATGGCCTCCGCCGGAACAAGAGCCACACTAAGTCATGCCATCCTCTTCCAAATCTGTCCAAGGGTATGAAAACACGATGGTTGGGTGACTCCAAGGGTTGAATGCTCAGTTTTTGCCAGGGGCAGGGGTGTCATTAAAGCGGAAGTAAACCCATAGAACTAAACAGTTTAAAAAAACAATTACATTTCCAGCACATGCCGATAATGTAACCATCACATTGGATGTGCTCTCAACCAAACTGTCACACCATCCAATGGCTGGTGTTATAACTGTTCACATGTGCAGCGTCATGGCAGTTGAAGATCAAACAGGGGCCAAGGTGGCAGCTTCTTGGCTGAAAACGGTTGGAGGGTTTACTTCCACTCAGTGGCAGCTGGCGGTCTGGTCACCAGCACCCCACCCCTGCAACACGGTTGGTCATCCAGCCCAGCACTTACACCATCTAAATTGCCGACAGGCAGCACTCCTACAGGTGATGGCTTCCATTGCGTCTCCTCCTCCCCTGCATCAAGACAACATTCATCGCATCTCATCCTCCTCTGCATCACTGCGGCTTCCATCGCGTCTCCTCCTCCTCTGCATCATGGCGGCTTCCATTGCGTCTCCTCCTACTCTGCATCATGGCGGCTTCCATCGCATCTCCTCCTCCTCTGCATCAAGGCAGCATTCATCGCATCTCGTCCTCCTCTGCATCACTGCGGCTTCCATCGCGTCTCCTCCTCCTCTGCATCATGGCGGCTTCCATCGCATCTCCTCCTCCTCTGCATCAAGGCAGCATTCATCGCATCTCGTCCTCCTCTGCATCACTGCGGCTTCCATCGCGTCTCCTCCTCCTCTGCATCATGGCGGCTTCCATCGCATCTCCTCCTCCTCTGCATCACTGCGGCTTCCATCGCGTCTCCTCCTCCTCTGCATCATGGCGGCTTCCATTGCGTCTCCTCCTACTCTGCATCATGGTGGATTCCATCGCATCTCCTCCTCCTCTGCATCGCTGAGGCTTCCATCGCGTCTCCTCCTCCTCTGCATCATGGTGGCTTCCATCGTGTCTCCTCCTACTCTGCATCACTGAGGCTTCCATGGCGTCTCCTCCTCCTCTGCATCACGGCGGCTTCCATGGTGTCTCCTCCTACTCTGCATCATGGCGGCTTCCATCATGTCTCCTCCTCCTCTGCATTATGGCGGCTTCCATCGCATCTCCTCCTACTCTGCATCATGGAGGGTTCCACCGCGTCTCCTCCTCCTCTGCATCATGGCGGCTTCCATCGCATCTCCTCCTACTCTGCATCATGGAGGCTTCCATCGAACCTCCTCCTCCTCTGCACCACGGCGGCTTCCGCCATGCATCTTCTCCCTCCTCTTCCTAGGCGCCTCTTCTCCTCCTCTGCATCACGGCGGCTTCCATCGCGTCTCCTCCTACTCTGCATCACGGTGGCTTCCATCGAGCCTCCTCCTCCTCCTCTGCACCACGGCGGCTTCCGCCATGCATCTTCTCCCTTCTCTTCCTAGGCGTTCAATAGGATCACTTGTCCTTTCAGCCAATTGGGTGACGGAGCCTCTGGCTCTAATCACGTTCTTCAAACCCCCCCATTAGAATCCATGCGTCCGGGCGCCCCACATGTAGATTAGGGGGGTGGTCGCATGGATGGGGGGGGGGTGGTGCCCCTGCGCCCTTTATGGACGGGCCGCTGCTGCTTCCACTGTAAAAAGCAAATTTACTTACTTTATCCCTCGCTCCCCCCAGGTCCCTTCTTCCATGTGACCAATCTCCTGAACCCTTTTCTGTGCTTCAGTCACAGCTGTGACATCATCACATACAACGCTGGACCATGGGTCCAGCATTATACGTGAGAGCACCAATGGTTTCCCCACAAGCTGCAGCTTCGGAGAAAAAAGCACCAGCTGCCAAAAGTAAAATAGCTTTTTACTGCTACCCTAGCCAAAAACAAGCTTTTGAAGCCTTTCAATGCAGGGGGAGCCTCACTGCAAGGCTAGTTTTTTCATATACCCCTTTAAAGAAGACCTGCTGGAGGTTTTAAAATCAAAAAACATAGTTCAGTCTGCAACTCTCCTGAGATGTCCTCTGCAGTACTACTTTTTTTGCCACAAGATATCCTCAGTGATCTGAGTTATATGACAGTCAGCACCACTCTGGACAGACTGTGAATACAGACGGTGTCACCATGTCAGGACCACCCATGGCCAGCAGATGATCGAAAGAAGAAGAGTATGTCGCTGCTCAGCAATGGCCAGTAAGTTGTTACTCCATGTAGAGAGAGTTAAAAACTGGTTCTAATACAGATCTGTAAAGTCACTGTATTGTCTGAGTCCATCAAAATTGTATCCTGTACATGTTGGCTAGTTTTATTTGACCTTTTTTTACCAGGACTGGATCTGTCTGATGTGGGGAGTGCCTTAAAGAATGTCAGGGGGCAGAGGATATGAGGTCATCAGGGCTGTGTACAGGGGGTAAGCAGGGCAGAGGATAGCGTCAGCAGTTTGTAGGGCACTGTACAGGGTTCAGTAGGATGGAGGACAGGGGTCAGCGGTGCAAAGGACAAAGTTTTACCCTAAGGCCTGGTTCACACTTATGCGGCTCTGTGAACCACGTTTTGCATGTGCACGGCAGCCTATTTATTTGAATGGGCTGCCATGCCTCCTGAAAACCCAGGGAAAAGGTCCCTGCTCCGTTTTTTAAATCGCAGCCCGCAGGGAAACTGCAAGTGCAGTGCAGTCCCCAGTGCGGTAAGCATCTGCTGCAATTTCCAGTGTGTGCACGCACATCTTCTGCATTTTCCTATGTAGGGGGTTGCGGCAGAAACAGGTGCGGACCTGCAGTGAGAACCAAATCTAAGGGAGCGCTAGTTTCCCTAGATACGTCAGGTCGCCAGAGTCCCCCCTTGATATCAGGCCCTCTCCTTCCTACATCAGTGTCCCCAAAGTCCCCCTCTTACATTAAGGTCCCTGGGGTTCTTTCCTCTTACCTTAGGGTCCCAAGAGCCCAGCTTATATAATTTACACAGACGGCCAAGGGGTGGTAAAAACTGTCCGCCTGTGGTTCACTGCCCCTTGGCCTCCCACCTAAAGTCTAAAATACAGCAGGAGGAGGCAATTCACATGCTATGGAAAAATTTAAGGCAGCATTTTGAGTTGACAAGCAGCATCCCCTGTCAAACTCAGCCATTCAATTCTATAGAGCCGCGCTGTATCTGTGAGCAAAAACTCTTGGCTTGCTGTTGCGGCATGTTATCCCTATTATAGACCAGAAAACAAACCACATAGGCATTTAGGTTATGGCAGAATTGCCTCCTGAATGCCTGACCTGAGCTGTTTAGCTGCATTCTAAAAGTGATCCACCTCAGATTGCTTTTCATGGCACCAGCCTAATACCGGTCATTGTAGTGCCACCTATATTGTCCTTTTAACATGGGAATAAAAAGGTGACACCTATGCTGCACACATGTAAGGTTACTTTCACCCTGATAAAAGGACAGCAATATGGGTGGCGTTACAATGACTGGTATTGGGGGAGGGGGGGGGGCGGGCACTGAACAGGAAGTTCACCACAGCACCCCCCTGGATCCCGCCTTGCTTTTTACCATCAATTAAAATGATCTTTTGGTCTGGCACTCCTTTCTGTATTTCTAAGGTTTGAGCTACTGTTGGGTGAAGCCTTGCTTTGTGGGAGCTGCTCCACCAGAACTATTGAGCTTGATTGAAGTGTTCCTTCATCTGACTACACATGCAAGTCTAAAAGTTCCCAACACCTCTTTGAGCAGGGGTGGCCCGTGCATCGTGGGCGCATGGGCGCCGCCCCCCCCAACACCTCCACCATCCTCCCTATCCATGCGCCCGGCCCTTTCAGGACACCGGGCACATAAATTCCTATGGCGGGGGTGGGTGGGGGTGTGTTTTTTGAAGCACCTGATTAGAGTACAGTTTTAGGGTTTTCTCCAACATGCATTGCTACACTTTTGATCAGCAAAGCCACCTATTGTGGCTGTAGACCAATGTTGAGGTGCTTTAGTTGGAAATTGGACCCATTTGCTTCCTTCATATGCCAGATAATTTTGGCTTGGTATATACCCCTTGCCATGGCAGGGTTCACCACACAGTAGGCATGTGCCTATAGGCACCAGAGCCAGAGAATTTTAGGTTGGCAGACTTTTACAGTATAGCTATCACCAATATATCCCCCCCCCCCATAATTTTTAGAAATAAGTTACTCACTTGGGCCCAGGCAGACTTTTACAGTATAGCTATCACCAACATATATGACCCCAGTCAGGGCTGTGTTTACCATTAGGCACAGTAGGCCTGTGCCTATAAGCTCCAGAACCAAAGGGGTAGCCTTTTGCAGTATAGCTATCACCAATAGACCCCCCCCCCCACATCATTAGAAGAAATAAGTGGCCTACTTGGGGCAACTCTTTGTGGCTGTAGACTAATGTTGAGGTGCTATAGTTGGGAGTTGGACCCATTTGCTTCCTTCATAAGCCAGATAATTTGGGGTTGATATATGCTCCTTGTCATGGCAGGATTTGCGATTGGCACAGTAGGCCTATGGCTTTAGGCACCAGAACCTAAGAGGCAGACTTTTACAGTATAGCTACCACCAACATATTCCCCCCGCCATCATTAGTAGAAATAAGTTACTAACTTGGGGCCGGGCAGACTTTTACAGTATAGCTATCACCAACATATATGGCCCCTACCAGGGCTGGGTTTACCATTAGGCACAGTAGGCATGTGCCTATAAGCACAAAAACCAGAGGTAGACTTTTGCAGTATAGCTATCACCAATATATCCCTATCCTCCATCATTAGTAGAAATAAGTTACCTACTTGGGACCACTCATTGTGGCTGTAGACCAATGTTGAGTTGCTATAGTTGGGAGTTGGACCCATTTGTTTCCTTCATAAGCCAGATAATTTTAGGTTGTTATATGCCCCTTGCCATGGCTGGGTTTACCATTGGGCACATTAGACATCCAGAACCTAAGATGCAGACGTTTACAGTATAGATATCACCAACATATTGTGGCTGTGGACCAATGTTGAGATGCTATAGGTGAGAGTTGGACCCATTTGCTTCCTTTATAAGCCAGAAATTTTTAGGTTGGTATAAGGCCCCTACCAGGGCTGGGTTAACCTTTAGGCACAGTAGGCATAGGCGCCAGAACCAAAGGGGTAGACTTTTGCAATATAGTTATGACCAATATATAACCCACCCCCACGCCCCCTATCATTAGTAGAAATAAATTACTCATTTGGGCCCATCCATTATGGCTGTGGACCAATGTTGAGGTGCTATAGCTGAGAGTTGGACCCATTTGCTTCCTTTATAAGTTAGAGAATTTTGGTTTGGATATTTGGCCCCTGCCACGGCTGGATTTACCAGGCATAGTAGGTCTTGTCACCAACATTCCCCCCACTCCCTCACTTGAGCCCACCCATCATGTCTTTGGACCGATCTTGAGGTGCCATAGTTGAGAGTTGGACCCATTTGTTTCCTTTATAGGAGAGTTTTAGGTTTGAATGTGCCCCCTGACAGGGCAGGGTTTACCATTAAGCAATTAAGCACAGTAGGCCTGTGCCTATAGATGCCAGAGCCTAAGAGGCAGACTCTTACAGTATAGCTGTCACCAACATATTCCCCCCTCCCCATCAATAGTAGAAATAAGTTACTCACTTAGGCCCACCCATTGTTGCTGTAGTTGAGGTGCTATAGTTGAGAGTGGGACCCTTCTGCTTCCTAACTCACTCAGGTTTATGTATACATTGTATCAATATTCTGAGCCCAGTTAGGACCAAAAAAAACTAGGACTGGAGGTGACCCCAGAAGAATGGTGTTGCTTGGGGCTCCAGCAGATGTGGCTCTAAAGACTTCAACAATGGACAATCAAGCCCTGCCTCCTGCTTTTTTCTTTTCCTGCAGTTTTGCACCTGGTGCACGACCGAGAACTCCCGTGTGTTGGAATGAAAGCTGAGTATGTAAATAGAAGTTATTAAAATTGTGCTTGAGAATAAACGTATTAAAAAGTGTAAAAGATCATTACCTCTCCCGTGCAGATCAAAGGAGTGGGAACAATAATGAGTCAATACAATATTGTTATGACTCACAGAACGTTCGGAGGGTGGGGGGAGAGGGGTAGAAAAAGCGAGAATTCTGGGTATGACAGAAAATCAGAACAAAGCACACAATATAAAATATTACATTTTTTGTTCTCTTTTTTAGAGTAGATCTAAGCCCTACCACTAAAATTTCATGTAAGTTTAACTTGTTCATATCATTTTCAAAAATGTTCAGTCTTTTTAAATCTGCAATTTTCATTAGAATGCCATGAAGGTCCTTGTTCAGGCACTTCCTGTTATAGGGTGACAACTGTCTCCCAATTGTGCTCCGCCTTGTCACTTTGTCACATGTCCTCTGGTGGAGACTACAAGCAGCTGTGCTATCATACATTTCAGGCATGGTCCACTATCAGGAAGCCTATCCATTGTGCTGATATGAACCATGTTCAACCTTTTTTCCATGGAATCATCCAGGGTCCCTATCTACTTCCTTAGCTGAGATCCCGGCTCAGAGATGACACATTCATGTCAATCCTGGGGTCTGACCCAGATCAGTTCTGAGGTCTGGCACTGATCACTGGGGGAGAAGAGGTTGAGGAAGCGCTCCTGCTCCCAGCAGACTAATGACTGCCCAGGGGACATACACTCACCGGCCACTTTGTTAGGTGCACCTGTTCAGTTGCTTGGTAAAGGGGATTTAAGTGACTTTTAAGGTGGCATGGTTGTTGGTGCCACACGACCTGGTCTGAGTATTTCAAAAACTGCTGATCTACTGGGATTTTCACGCACAACCATCATAAAAGGATGGATCCATCCTCCCTTGTATCAACGGTTCAGGCTGGAGGTGGTGCTGGTGTAATGGTATGAGGCATATTTTCTTGGCACACTTTGGGCCCCTTAGTACCAATGGAGCATTGTTTAAACGCCATGGCCTACCTGGGTATTGTTGCTGACCATGTCCATCCCTTTATGATTACAGTGTCCCCATCTTCTGATGGCTCCTTCCAGCAGGATAATGCACCATGTCACTGTAGCTGTCCTTCAGCTATAGCACGGTCGGCAAGTGGTTAAAAGAATGAGAGAACCACAAAACTTGAAGTCGTCCAGTCAAAGTTTACTTTTCACGACGAGAGGTTGAAAGCCAACACGTTCCAGGACTCAAAAGTCCCCCTTTATTAGGGTCAAGGAATAAGATGACAAAAGATAATGAAAACTGAGGACCTAAAACTACAATCTATTGTAAAATGATCTGATATATTGTGTCTGCGTGGGTTTCCTCCCACACTCCAAAGACATACTGGTAGGGTAATTGTCTCCTGCCTAAATTGGCCCTAATGTGTGTATGTATAAATGTGAGATAGAGACCTTAGATTGTACGCTCCTTCAGAGCAGGGACTAATGTAAATGTACCACATATTTGTAAAGCGATGGTATAAGTGAAAATATAAACAAAGAAAAAAATTTCTCCTGCGCTCGTGAAGGCGTTGTTGGTATAGAGTGGTAATACTTTCAAAGGAAGAAAAATAGAAAATGATCATGCGTGTCCCGCTGCCTAAACTGACCAGGGGTGGTCCGAAGAAGGCCAAGTGGAAGAAAGAGGTGGAAGGCGCGTGATCTAACGCTTGGATCACGATGATACAGTTTATTCATATACAAAATAGATAAATGTATATAAAAGCATATAAAAAGTATCTACGTAGACACTTTTTATATGCATTTATCTATTTTGTATATGAATAAACTGTATCATCATGATCCAAGCGGTAGATCACGCGCCTTCCACCTTTTTCTTCCACTTGGCGCTATATAAGTACCTGTAATAAATAAATGAATAAAACGAAATAAATAAAATAAATACAATTTTCCTATATTTGGTCATTTTACAGTAGATTGTGTTTGTAGTTTTAGATCCTCAGTTTTCATAAACTTTTGTCATCTTGTTCCTTAGCTCTAATAAAGGGTGACTTTTGACCCCCTGAAATGCATTGTATTTATACCTCTTTTCGTGAAAATTAGACTTTAACCGGACTCACTTAGGTTTTGTAGTGCTCTCATCTTTTTCATTTTCTCTAGATTCCTTTAGGGATCCCTTAAGGACACCCTGGTTGACAGACATCTGCCTATAAAAGTTGGGTTCCTCCTAGGTGCTCCACCAAGGCCTATGAAGAACAGGTAGACATGCCAAGTTGCCCGTTTAGGTCTGATGCCTGGCCAAACCCACCGAGCAGGATTTGCATCATCATAGACCACAGTTAGCTTGGAAAAAGTCAGTATTAGTCATTTGGAATAAAATATGGATTGTATCAACAGCAGAAGTAATACAAACCTGGAGCAGTCTAAACACTGGAACAATATACATGTGTTTATCAATGCTGAAGAGATGCCGGGAGCAGCCACAGACAATGAAGATGTCTGCTAATACGGGAAACAATGACACACGGAGATACATACACAATGAGAGGGAACAGCCGCCTTTAGGTGGGCTGATACTGCAGAATGAAGGAAGCGGAGAGGAGAGATACAGATATATTCAGCGATAACAAAAGAGCATTATATTAGAGGAAACCTGTGCTGGAAGCAATGTGGAGGCTGCCTTTGCTGTCCTCCAGAAATTGCTGGTTGCGCTGTCCCTCGCTTTCTAATACTTTCTAGATGACGGAACTGGAATAAGCATGCAACCAGTGAAAGTCAGATCTAAAGCCCAAATATAGGCATTCTTTTTTTTAAGTAGTCCCCTTGCATGGGGTTAAATAGAAGACAAAAACAGCTCTGGCTGCAAGTCTCTTCTCTGGAGCTGTCCTCCACAGCAGCTCTTCACCGCCACTCCACCCAGTGCCATCCAGTCCAGAAGACTGAGGATGTATTGTGAGTGCAGGGAATCATGGGCTTCCCCTAGGGAAGTGCGTAGGCAGATGCAGTCTATTTTCTCCACTACGAGTGGTGCTGTCCGGAACATGGTTCCTCTATGGCAGTGGCCCTTAAGGCACTATTCCAACCACTGATACGAGACACCATTCTGCTTACTGACATCAACAATGGGGCACCATTTCTCCCACTGACACCAACGTTGGAGCACTATTCTTCTGATTGATACATAACGATTATGTACTATTCTGCCCAATGATACCAACAATGGGGCACGTTTCTTCCACCTAATACCAAATGTGGCAATGTTTACTCCCACTGATGTCAGGAAAGTTTCTATTCCCACTGACCACAGTGCGGACAATAGACAAAAAACTAGCCCTTTGTTTGGAAGGTTTGGAGACCCTGCTCTATGGTTTCCTCAGTCAGAGGGAGGCAGCTATCCGATTGGATGCTGGAATCACAGGTGACTTTGGTGGCCATCTTGGATCAAGCAGAGTCTATTTAAGACCTCTGCTCCCAAGTTTGGCACACATTTTGCGACTGTGCTAGAGTAGGGGCAGGCCACCTGTCTGTTAGGGAGGGTGCTTAGCATCAGGGAAAGGTTCCTGAGGAGTAGGGAAAGTGCAGTGACATGCCATCCTTCCTGGAAGCCTCCCCATTTGGGTACAGATCGGCCAGGCTGCATTCTGCTCATCAAGACAGATGCTGTTGGCACCCCTGAGTCACCAACGTGCAGTCACATGGCTGTTGGGTTGCCTTTCCGTTACGTCTGTTGTGTATTGCTGGACTTCTGTTACAATATACAGTGGAACCTTGCGTAAAACAAGCGTTTTAAAAGGCGACCAACTTTTTTTCTTTAATTCTGACTCGGTTTGTGGGTGTTGTCTCGCAAAACGAGCAGAATTCAAGCTAATGTGGTGTGCAGTACTGCATTGGGCCAGAGGAAACACTCGGAAATACTCCATTCCCGAGTGTTTCCCAGCCTTTCCGAGTTCAGCCGAGCTGTCCCCGAGTATTTCCGAGGCTCTCCGGCGCCCCCCCCCCCACCTCTGGCCACATGCGGTATTGCATACAATAGAAGTCAATGCGGAACAAGTTATCTTCGTTTCCATTGGCTTCTATGGGGAAACTCACTTTGATATGCAAGTGCTTTGGATTACAAGCATTCTCCTGGAACGGATTATGCTCGTAATCCAAGGTTGCACTGTATTCTTGTTGCTGCACTTGGACTCCACGGGGTTGATTTAGTAAAACTTTAGAATGCTAAATCAGTTGCAGCTGTGCATGGCAGATAATCAGCTTCCATCTCCAGCCTGGAAATTTCCCAGTAGGCCAGTCCAGCCCTGTTGATGCAGACAAAGGCACTGACATCATCACATTAGCACCACTATTCCCAGGTGCAGGCTGCCAGACTGGAGTATGGGAGCAGGCAGCTTCCTTTTTAAGTTCCAATCACTGCAGAGCATGTTGTGCCAGTGTTTTGTCATGTTTTTGGTTGGGGTTGTGTTCGATATGTGCAAAGAAAGATCACACAAATACTTAAAAGTATAACGTTTATTAAAAGCAATGACGATACAGATAATATTAGAAAATATAACAAGAATACTTAACTAAAGATGCTGTTTCACCATGGAGTCCCCCCCCCCCCCATAAAGGCGTGGCCAGGTAATCAGACCAGACACTTGCATATTGCATGATGCAGCTCTGGAGACGAGACTAAATGCTCCAGTTCTAGCTAAGGTATATAGGTCTTGTGTTTGGGAAATGGTCAAGCCCACCCTCAATGCAAAATTACCTTCTAAGGAAAATGGCAAATTCCCGAAGGAGAAGGGGCTGCATGTCCATATAGGCAGTTCACATTCCTATAAGATAATTCATCCAAGGTAAACAGAATGACCAGGATATAATAGGCTTTATCAGATATTTGTGAGGTCAATCTTAATAAGGAATATGAAATGTGCAATTTCCCTATCAGCCATCTGTCTAGAATGCTGATTTTCCAATGAGGTGGTCTGCATATCCCATCCAGAGACTCCTCCTGCCATTTTCCTGTGGGGCAGGTCCAGGGATTCTATCAGCTGACCACCAGGATTACCAAATGCAACCAAACTTTCTGTGAGAGCTATTGTCACCAGGGGAAGGGAAGTAGACTGAGGATGAATTGTGAGTGTAGAGCATTATGCCCCCCCCCCCCCCCCCCCAAGGAAGAGTCACTACAGCATTCTTCGCATACAGCATATTGATGCAGAGAGAGGCACTGACATCATCACATTGGTGCCATTCTCTGCATTATTGAGGATCACCAAGCACTGGAGAAGGTCCAAAGAGGAAAAAAAACCCTGTAGGACCATGCTGTAGCTCCCCTTTCCAGGTTGAGTGCTAGTCCTTAGTGTGGCCACTAGGGGTCCTCCAGTTTGGGTAAGCACTATAAATATAGGGGATTGGAGAGGAGTTTGGTTGTTCTTGATGGTGGAGTAGTTGGGAGTAGGCAGAGGGGACGGGTGTTTCTGATTTAGGTATTTGGGAATTTTTCTTTTGACGTTTCTGATTTAGGCCCTTGTGGCAATCCAAGGACCTCACCAGCAGAGACCATGTAGCACACCATACCATAGTTTGACCCTCTGGAAAAAAACCTCGTTATGGCCACTAAAAGGAGCTGATTATCAAAGGAAAAAATACTTATTTAACATGACTGTCAACTCCATCTATGGGTCATAATGCAACATCCTCATGATTTTGCCCTCATATGCACAAAACAAATGTACATGCAGTTTCACAGGACAAATAACTCTGTGATTTTTTTCTTTAATCTTTAACACATTTTTATGTTACATTAAAAAAAACTTTCTGATGGTACTTTGTTTGCAGTGCCACCACCCCCATTACCTAAAACGCATGTACGGGTGCTGGGCAGGGTATAGCGTGCCAGTGGCTTAAATTGAGTCTTAAGCAGGTGTCAAACTGTGCTAAGAATGTTCTCATGTCAGAAACGTTCTGATGTCAAAACGTTTAATAGGCTTGCAGTAGAGGGGACCAATTGTCAAGTGAATTAGGAGTAAATTTGGCGCTTTTAGACGGCGGAGGTCGTAACTTACTGTAAGGAAAGTCTAGACAGCCGCCATGAAGTTGTTGCAAAACTTAGCACTTAGCCCGACCTATAACGTCTCCCCCAAATTACAGTAATCAAAAATAAGTGTGTACAATGCTTCATTTTGTCTCTTTTTTTTTTAAGCCGCCAAATACGCCGCTGAAGGAACCTAACCGATTAATTGGCTTCATCAACTGTTCCTAGACCACATGCGAACATTTTAAAACCTATTAGAAAAGATTAACTTGTAGCAACATAATGTTAATTCTCAGGGATCAGGAAAAACTGTCGCTGGGAACAAAGAGGGGGAGCGTTTTTATATTAGCGCTTAGGCCCCCGTTACGGTATATCGGGCGCTGTATGTTGTTGGTCTTTGCGAGTAAAGCAGCCCATTCATTTCAGCAGGCTTCCCTGATGAATGCAGTAAAGGGGCTCATGTAACTTTTTAAACTTCGCTCGTTCTGCGCTTTTAGTCCCACGTGTTCCTGTGTATGTTTTTGCATGCGCAAAAAGATGCTTCTTGCTTGGTGCATTTTAGGTGCCGTTGACATAAATGGCATTGAAAGCGCAACAAGCTTTCGTTTTCTTTGTGCATCGCACTACACTGGTGTGAATGGGGCCATAGGCTAGGTTCAAACCATCGGTGTGTGCAAAGGGTGTGCCAGGGAGTGCTCTATTAGGGGTGCAGGGGCGCCGCCCCCCTAATCCATGCGCCCGTCCCCTAATATACATGCAGGGCGCCGGACACATGGACTTCAATGGGGTTGTTTTCTCTTTTGAAGCACATGATTAGTACCTGAGGCTCTAACTGGCTTCAAAAAAGGGTGGGCTCGGGGCGCAGAGCTGGAGCGAGGAGCAGCATCTACCTCTTAAGGTAAGGCCACTAAACGTCGCCGTCCGTCTCCCGAGTGAGGGGGGGACACTGATCGCTGCCTTCTGTCTCCCACGGTGTACGGGGGGGGGCAATGATCACCGCCGTCTGTCTCCCACGGGGGGGGGGGGGGGGCAGGTTTGTTGAGCACCATCCGCAATATTGAGCACCAGCCGCACTGGTTCACACCTTGTGAGTGTTGGGAATGCACACAAAAGTTCCGCTCGTTTGCATCCTCCCCCCACCATCCACTACCACATTTGCCATTTTTTGGGGGACAGTTTGCACCTGATTTTGACAGGTACGCAGCCCGCTCCCACTTCCAGTCAGATGCAAAGCAGTGGTCTGAGCCACAAGTTTCATTTTTAATGAAATCCCCACACATCTGCAAACACACGCGCCTTTGCGTATGTCAAACCACACGGTGCCGATTTTTAGAAAGGGACTTCATTTGCATGTTTTGCCTTGTGTACGGCAGTGAAGTGAATAGGCTGCCCTATATACGATGCACGGGAACTGGTGGAAAACTTGTATGGTGTGAACCTAGCCTTATTGTCAATCTGTTCTTATATAAAATATTATTATCAATATGTTCTTATATAAAACAAGAATGTAACAACTGCAACCCACACAGTAGTCCAAATCATTTGGTGGAGGGGGGATTATGATATGGAGGTTGTTTTTCAGGGGTTGGGTTTGGCCCCTTAGTTCCAGCGAAGGGAACTTTTAAGGCGTCAGCATACCAAGACATTTTGGACAATTTCATGCTCCCAACTTTGTGGGAACGGTTTGGGGATGGCCCCTTCCTGTTCCAACATGACTGCACACCAGTGCACAAAGCAAGGTCCATAAAGACATGGATGAGCGAGTTTGGGGTAGAGGAACTTGACTGGCCTGCATAGAGTCCTGACCTCAACCCGATAGAACACCTTTGGCATGAGTTAGAGCAGAGACTGCGAGCCAGGCCTTCTCATCCAACATCAGTGCCTGACCTCACAAATGTGCTTCTGGAAGAATGGTCAAACATTCCCATAGACACACTCCTAAACCTTGTGGACGGCCTTCCCAGAACAGATGAAGCTGTTATAGGTGCAAAGGGTGGGCCAACTCAATATTGAACCCTACGGACTAATGCCCCGTACACACGGTCGGACTTTATTCGGACATTCCGACAACAAAATCCTAGGATTTTTTCCAAGGGATGTTGGCTCAAACTTGTCTTGCATACACACCGTCACACAAAGTTGTCGGAAAATCCGATCGTTCTAAACGTGGTGACGTAAAACACGTACGTCTGGACTATAAACGGGGCAGTGGCTAATAGCTTTCATCTCTTTATTTATTCTGAGCATGCGTGGCACTTTGTCCGTCGGATTTGTGTACACACGATCGGAAATTCCGACAACGGATTTTGTTGTCGGAAAATTTTATATCCTGCTCTCAAACTTTGTGTGTCGGAAAATCCAATGGAAAATGTGTGATGGAGCCTACACACGGTCGGAATTTCCGACAACAAGGTCCTATCACACATTTTCTGTCGGAAAATCCGACCGTGTGTACGGGGCATTAGACTGGGATGCAATTAAAATTCGTGTTGGTGTAAAGGCAGGCGTCCCAATAATTTTGGTAATATAGTGTATATAATAATGTAATAACAATTATGATAATAATATAAAAACAATAATACTAATAGTACTATTAATAGAAATAATAATAAGGATGAAAATAATAATTACAATGATAAGAATGGTAATAATATAGTAATGCTGTGTACACACGACCGGACTTTCTGGCAGAAAAGGTCACACATTTCATCGGACATTCTGATCATGTGTGGGCTTTATCGGACTTTTCCTTTCTAAAATTCTGACGGACCTAGAAATAGAACATGTTTCAAATCTTTCCAACTGACTCAATTCCTATCGGGAAAACCGTTCGTCTGTATGCTAGTCCAACAGACCAAAAACGACGCAAGGGCAGCTATTGGCTACTGGCTATTGAACTTCCTTTTTCTAGTCCTGTCGTACGTCATCGCGTTCTAAACGATCAGACTTTGTTGTGATCGTGTGTAGGCAAGTCCGTTTCAACGGAACTCCGGCGGAACTCCAGTGGAAAGACCGTCGGAGTCTATTCTGAAGGAAAGTCCAGTCGTGTGTACGTGGCATAACACTACCCTGTTTCCCCGAAAATAAGACCTAGCGTGACTGTCGGTGATGGCTGCAATATAAGCCCTACCCCCCAAATAAGCCCTACCCTGTTTCCCCGAAAATAAGCCCTACCCTGAAAATAAGACCTACAAGGACTTTAACTACAGCTTATTTGGGGGGTAGGGTTTATATTGCAGCCATCACCGACAATCACGCTAGGTCTTATTTTCGGGGAAACAGGGTATTACTACTACTACCACTACCAAAACTACTACTAATAATAATAATGAGTACTACTACTTTTAATCAGGAAGGATGATAATAACAATAGTACTACTCCTAATGACAATAAGTACGATCTTAATACAATGTAAAAAGCAACGTTTTTCATAAAAGAATTATACCATTGCTGTATATTGTAAACTTTCTGTATAATTTCTACTTTTCAGAAGTGATATCTCTGAAGTTGGATAATATTTCATAAGTTGATTTTTTGGGTTTCCCCCCCTCCAAGCTCCGTCCTTTCTCCATGATGAATTACCTTTATAAAGCCAGGAAGAAGACTATTAATAAATGAATCTGTCACCTTCCTAATCAGGAGCCCCGGCCCTCGCTGTCCCCTTGTGGCGCTGCATACTAAACAAATTACCCCTTAATAGTGGAAAGGATCAGCATAAATGATCAAAAGAGACTGGAACGGTGTACATTTCATGGCTGTCCCTGGGGAGGCCGCGTCAGCGCTCCAGGACACTAACTTGTCCAGGGCTGCCTTATTAATGTAACTGTGAAATGCGCGGCGTGTCTTTCATTCCGACAGACAGGCCGACATGCTGAATGATTGGCGCAGATTAATGTCATGGAAAAAAACATCTGCTTGATTTTATGTTTAAAGAGAAACTCCGCGCAGAAAACAGGTAGGCTAAGGAAAGAGTTGGCACATCCTTAGAGGCGGCTGGTAGAGGCCGCAGTTGGGTGAAATTTCACAATATCATTATTTATATTGGGCTTTATCCTTTTTACTCTATATTTATATATCTGTGTTTCTCAACCTTTTTTGCATTCATGGCCCTCTTTAAGAATATGCAAAATCTGGAGGTACCCCAGTGTAAAATGGGGTTCCCTATCACATCAGAAGCCCACTCTTCATATGAGAGTCCTCAGTCCTTACTTCCCCCTTCACATCAGAGTCTTTATTCCCCCCTCCTTTCACATCAGACTCCCCAGCTTCCCCTTCACATCATAGTTCTCATTCCCTCCTCCTTTCACATTAAAGTCCCCAGCTTCCCTTTCACATCATAGTCCTCACCCCCCACTTCTTTCACATCAGAGTGCCCAACTTCCCCCTTCACATCATAGTCCTCACCCCCCCCCCTCCCTCCTTTCACATGAGAGTGCCCAACTTCCACCTTCACACCATAGTCCTCATCTCCCCCACCTTTCACATCAGAGTGCCCAACTTCCCCTTCACACCATAGTCCTCATCTCCCCCACCTTTCACATCAGAGTGCCCAACTTCCCCTTCACACCATAGTCCTCATCTCCCCCACCTTTCACATCAGAGTGCCCAACTTCCCCTTCACATCATAGTCCTCATTCCCTCCTCCTTTCACATTAAAGTCCCCAGCTTCCCTTTCACATCATAGTCCTCACCCCCCACTTCTTTCACATCAGAGTCCCCAACTTCCCTCTTCACATCATAGTCCTCACCCCCCCCCTACTTTCACATCAGAGTCCCCAACTTCCACCTTCACACCATAGTCCTCATCTCCCCCACCTTTCACATCAGAGTGCCCAACTTCCCCTTCACACCATAGTCCTCATCTCCCCCACCTTTCACATCAGAGTGCCCAACTTCCCCTTCACATCATAGTCCTCATTCCCTCCTCCTTTCACATTAAAGTCCCCAGCTTCCCTTTCACATCATAGTCCTCACCCCCCACTTCTTTCACATCAGAGTCCCCAACTTCCCTCTTCACATCATAGTCCTCACCCCCCCCTACTTTCACATCAGAGTCCCCAACTTCCACCTTCACACCATAGTCCTCATCTCCCCCACCTTTCACATCAGAGTCCCCAACTTCCCCCTTCACATCATAGTCCTCATCCACCCCTTCTTTCACATCATAGTACTCACCCCCCACCCTCCTTACACATCACAGTCCCCCGTTTCCCCCTTCACATCATAGTCCTCATCCCCTCTCCTTTCATATCAGAGTCCCCAACTTCCCCCTTCACATCATAGTCCTCATCCCCTCTCCTTTCATATCAGAGTCCCCAACTTCCCCCTTCACATCATAGTCCTCACCCTCCCCCCTTTCACTTCAGGGTTCCCAGCTTCCCCCTTCACACCATAATCCTCATCCCCCCCCTCCTTTCACATCAGAGTCCCCAGCTTCCCCCTATCATTAGAGTCCTCACCCCCCTTTCACATCAGAGTCCCCAGCTTCCGCCTTCATATCATAATCCTCATTGCCCCCCACCCCTCCTTTCACTTCAGTCCTCAACTCCCTCCTCCTCCTATTCACAAATGAATCCTCTGTCCCCTAAGCCTATTTATATTTTATTCCTCAGTTTTCCCCATCCTCCCCCCTCCCCCCATTCACATCAGAGTCTTCAGTTCACCCCCTTCCTTTTAAATCAGAGTCCTCCGTTCACACCCCTCTCTTTACATCCTTATCCCCCCCTTTACATCAGAGTCCTCAGCCCCCCCCCCCATCTTTCACATCAGAGTCCTCAGTCCCCCCACCCCCCTTTCTAATGTAAGTCGGATAAACAGAGATGAACTTCCATTCCCTTCTGAAAGTTGGGGGTGCCCTGAATGCCACCCATCCTGGATTAATGTCATATATTTCTGTGGTGCTGATGGTCGGCCAACCTGCACCATTGGCTCTATTTAGAGTGAACATAACAGGACCTAAAAACTGGCTGCGCTGGCAACACTTCCAAAGTTCAGGACATTTTGCTTTGCCTGCATGTACCTCTGTCAATCTTCCAATCAGCCCCTCTGCCTATGTAGCCCCAGAATTCCCAGGCTTTGACTTCTGTTCAAGTCAGCATTAAGCCCCACCCCTAACTGAGCTATGAGTAAGCGTTCTATGGGAGCGTGAAACGCGTTAGCGGTTATGCTGCATTATCCCAACAAAGCCATGTACGGATTTTAATCATGTTATTACTTTTTCAATAAAGAGGATTTTATTTTTCACTTTTCCAATCCGGAGTGCGGCTGTCCAGATTTTTCCATCACACACATACCATTGGAATAGCAATTGCTGGCACCTGGGGCTCTCACAATCATCCACACAGCGGAGGACGGGAAGCTTGAACCCGGTCACCTAGAGCGGTGGTAACTATCTTGTCCACCCCTAACTGAACTTTTTACCTGCATCGCCTAATGTACAATTGACCACTAGAGGGAGCATTTACTCAGGAGCAGCAATTCAACAAAAATCTCCACATTTTCTTCCACTTCACAATAATGATTCAAATAATAAAACATCACAATAATAATTCAAACTATGTATGGACTGACCATGGACTATACATCGCCTTTAAACCCAACTCCAACCAAAATCTTTTACTTTGTTTTAGTAAAGTTTAACATTTTTTATAACCGCCATCATCCCTACTGGGGAGATTTTCTCTTACTTCCTGCCAGGACAGGAAATGATGAGACATTTCTTCAATGAGGACACAGAAAGATTGACAACCTCACACAACCCTTTCTCATACGGGTGTCACAGGGACAGCAAGTGGGGGGGAAAAAAAACCTCTCCAATAGATTGATAGACTGAAATAGAAACATACTAAAAGCAGCAAGTTAGTGAACAATAGCAAGATAAAATGAATAGCCCAATAAAAGTTAAAATAACAAAACCAGCTTTTGCTGTGATAATTATTTTGAATCCAGAGATCCACATTTTTTTTTAAAATTAACTGTATATTTCGTGTTATTACCATAACCTACTTCCAAAGAACAAGCCAAAATAAATTCTCCTGCTCCTGACGATCGCAACGATACCACATATGTCAACTTTGATCTAGACATTTTTTTTTAAATTTTGTATTATTTATTTATTTTACTTTTTTTTTTTTTACAAACACAGGGGCTGGCTTCACAGTGACTGATCACTGTGATAGCCAATCAGAGGCTACCACAGTGATCAGGTGACCCGGAATCTGGAGATCCGGGTCCCCCGATCGTTAGTACGGGGCCAAGGGCTCTCAGTGAGACCCCGGTCTCTGTGCTGGGAGAGTGCCGTGCGGCGTGCTCCCAGCACAAAGGGAGCAACACATATATGCGGCCCCATGTAAAAAAGCCCAGTGCAGTGAGGCCGCATATATATATATATGTGTTAGGTTGGCGTAAAGGGGTTAAAGTGAAACCTAAACCCGCATCATAAAAAACGATTAATAAATGGTATATTACATGCTGCTCATACTCAATCAGTCACTATGAGATTCGTTTTCTGTATTCTGCAAAAAACCTGGTTGATCCTGCTGCTCTCTATCGCCACATTCTGCCCATGTCTCCAATTCAGCTAGGGATTTTGCAGCTGTGGTGGCAACTCTGCACATGCTCAGTTTTCAGTAAGTTTCTATGCTGAGCATTTCCTCCCTATCACCTCTGAGCAGCCCATGTGACTATAGAGTCACACATGTGGGCGTCTACACAGCTGTAAATGACAGCCCACTCCCTCCCTCGTCCTCCATGCCCACTAACCAGCTAAACACAATTACATGTAGATTGATGTAGACTTCACCCCCCCCCTCTTATTGTAAGACACAAAAGCGGGGGTGGGGTGGGGGTCCGACACAGCCTGTGTCTGGCAGAACCACCCACACTATGTTTTTTCCACAAATTTTGATTTTTAAATATATACATTTATATGCCAATTTAAAAGTTTATTTATATCATTTATTTATTTTTACTCGGTATACCAAGGACTGTTTTTTTTTTTATTTTGAACATGTGACCAGCAGCAGAGGACTAGAAGCTCCTCCTGCTTATGTTTCCCCGCAGACAGGCTGGGAGGGGTCTGGGTCATGTGACAGCTGTATATCGATTAGGAAAAAGGGCACTTAGATGATTTTTTTTTTTTTTAATAATTACAAGTGCCATCATCCACATATAGAAATAGGAGGGACAATGTAAATTAAATAATGTGTGTTTAGTATCACTTTAATGCCTTCTGTGCATTAAAGTAAAAAATCTTCTGTGTTACGGGATCCCCCCTCCCCCCCATGTACTTACCTGAGCTTATTCTCAATCCAGAGCTGTGCATAGGAGCAGCGTCTCTCTCTGCTCTCTCCCTCCTCACTGGACAGATTGATAGAGCCATTGGCTTCTGCTGCTGTCAATCGAATTCCGTGATGAGGGAGCAACGGTGGCGGGGGGAGGGGGGACAATAGACACAGACAGGGTGGCTTGGGAGCGAGCCTGCATGAGTTCTCCCATTGAAAGTGCCAGGGGAGGAGCCAGGAGCGCCGGCGGGGGACCACAGAAGAGGAGGATTGGGGCTGCTCTGTGCAAAACCATTACACAGAGCAGACAAGTATAACATATTTGTTATTTTATATAAAAAAATAAAAATTAAGGTTTACAATCACTTTAAGTTAAATATGTTATGACAATGCCATATTAGCCACTATTTTTTCCTTTTATAGGCATATATATATATTTTTTGGTATTCTTTGAAAAAAAAAACTAATAATAAATAAATAATTAATTTATAAATAATTAATAAAACAATGCTTCTCAGATAACATCTCATGCACATTCTGGACAGAAAACTAGACTTCCAAAAATGCATTTCATTCCAGCAGCAGTGCTTGCATCCTCCCTGCAGTCGGTTCTCTGGTAGCCAGCACAGAAATCGCTGCAGCTCACAGCCCAATACTTTGCTCTGATTGGTTCCACAGATTAAAAAGGGATTGCTCTTTTAGTGATAGCCCGTTCATTAGGGGCACACGGGTGCCGCCCCCCTATCCATGTGTCCGGCCCCCCTAATCTACATGCAGGGCGCCGGTGTATAGATTGCAATGCAGGGTTTGTTTGTTTTTTTTAGCATGTGATTAGAGCCAGAGGCTCTAATAGGCTTCAAAAAAGTGTATGCTCGGGGTTCAGAGCACTGCGCTCCAAGCCCACCCAGTTGTGTGACAATAGCGAATGAATATTTGCTATTCTCACACTGATTCACCTCTCAGAAGGCAGGTCCTGGGACCCGTTTCCCGACTGGCCGAAAGGAGAAGCGATCCTATTGGCCTAGAGGAAGGAGGAGGGAGGAGGCACAGGGGAAGCCTCGACCCACCAGCCGCCACTGGCGAGCTCCATGTCCCACGTTTCGGACTCTGACTCGGACTCTCCACTGTCCCCAGCTGGCTCAGAGGGGACGAGGATCACCATGGATGAGAGGTTCCTCGCCTGTATCCAGGAGGCCATGTCATAGTTGTGAAGGGCTATGACTGGTCCCTGATGCCCAGGCATCCGGCTCCCTCAAAGCCAAGTCCCGTGTCGAGAGATGAGGGGAAGCCCGACCCACCAGCCACCACTGAACTCCATGAGGGGAAGCCCGACCCACGAGCTGCCACTGAATTCCATGAGGGGAAGCCCAACCCACCAGCCGCCACTGAACTCCATGAGGGGAAGCCCGACCCACCAGCCACCACTGAACTCCATGAGGGGAAGCCCGACCCACGAGCTGCCACTGAACTTCATGAGGGGAAGCCCGACCCACCAGCCGCCACTGAACTCCATGAGGGGAAGCCCGACCCACCAGCCACCACTGAACTCCATGAGGGGAAGCCCAACCCACCAGCTGCCACTGAATTCCATGAGGGGAAGCCCGACCCACCAGCCGCCACTGAACTCCATGAGGGGAAGCCCGACCCACCAGCCGCCACTGAACTCCATGAGGGAAAGCCTGACCCACCAGCCACCACTGAACTCCATGAGGGAAAGCCCAACCCACCAGCCACCACTGAACTCCATGAGGGGAAGCCCAACCCACAAGCCACCACTGAACTCCATGAGGGGAAGCCCGAACCACCAGCTGCCACTGAACTCCATGAGGGAAAGCCTGACCCACCAGCCACCACTGAACTCCATGAGGGAAAGCCCAACCCACCAGCCGCGACTGAACTCCATGATGGGAAGCCCAACCCACCAGCCACCACTGGACTCCATGAGGGAAAGCCCAACCCACCAGCCGCCACTGCTTTCAGCACTCCCCGGCTGGGACAGGGGAGATCGGAGTGTCATCCCGAAAGGTAAGGAGGCCTTCCCGACCATCCATCTCCCGCGTGTGCAGGGGTAGGTGTTGCTGGTGTTCCCCGCCTTCGTGTCCATCTCCTGTGGGGAGAGGTGGTTGGGGTGGTGTTGGTTTGCCCCCCCCCCCCCCAAATTATTAAGCACCAGCCACCACTGCTCTTACTGCCTCTGACTATATTCCACCTGCGTTTATAGCTACAATTTCAAATTGACCAAATTTTTAAAATGTTATAACTAATATTTCATCATGAACAGATAGAATCCTGACCACAATATTCACATTAATTAACTCTGGGCTTCGACATCGCTGTCATAACTCATGTAACTTTGAAGCCAACCACCCACTCACCTCTTAGATTTCCGTCTCGGCCTGTCGAGTTGATAGCTCATTATGGCTCGTCTACAACGTCAGTCCCCATCACCGAGGCCAACCAAAGGCTGCAGCCTTGAAATGTATGGAATTTCCCTGGAGATGACCATGCACTTGCTAGACTCTTCAACTAGTTCACAGATGCCTGGAGACAAACTAGCTCTTCTGGTGAATGCTTGATTTTTTTTCAAAAGCTAGTTAGATCGGAAGTTGAAGCAGAATATAAATAGCCCATCGAAAGATAAAACAAGCTTTTGCTGCAATATTCACCCTCAATTCAGAGCTGCCCCTGCAGTACTTCTTTTCCACCACTAGATGTCTAGTCCCTCGGAGGAGGTCTGACACATCCCGCTGCAGCGTCAGACCTATAGGGCTGCAATCAGCAAAGCTTATGCTTCCTGCTGATTGGAGAGCTGCAGCTCAGACTTAGCATGTGTGTTTGATCTCTGCAGAGAGACCACTGCTTTCATACCAAGACGTGTTTTTTTTTTTGTTTCTTTTGTGGGAAACTGGGAATTGTCATTTTTTGGATTTTTTTTTCACTGTAAATATCAGCTTTGCTGTAGTAGGTTGTATACATCATACAGGTGCTCCAATTCACAGGCAGGTTTAGGGCAAGCCTGCCCCCCCCCCCCCCTCCCCAGGCATGTTCATTTTGCATTTTTAATGTTGGCCTTAACCTCATCATGCCCAAGCCTTTTTCTGACATTTGTTGCTTACAAGTTAAAATCCGTATTTTTTGCTAGAAAATTACTTAGAACCCCCAAACATTATATACATTTTTTTAGCAGAGACGCTAGAGAATAAAATGACGATCATTGCAATATTTTATGCGACACAGTATTTGCACAGCTGTGTTTCAAATACAATTTTTTGGGAAGAAATATACACTTTCATGAATTAAAAAAAAAAAACAAAAGAGTAAAGTAAGCCCAATTTTTTTTGTATAATGAAAGATGATGAGTAAATCGATACCCAATCGATACCCAACAGTGTGCTTTAAAATTGCGCACACTCATGGAATGGCGACAAACTACAGTACTTAAAAATCTCCATAGGCACGATGCTTTAAAAATTTCTACAGGTTACCAGTTTAGAGTTACAGAGGCACATAGCATGTCCTCACTTCCACTGGCTCAAATGAGAATTCTAGGGGTGTCTTTTTAGGGTTTTTTTTCAAAACGTTGAACTTGGATGGGGTGCAGGGAGGATTGGATACCCCCAAAACTGGTGAACTGAACTTTAAGAGAATTTTTCTCTCTCTAAGCTGTACCAAAAAGTACCACACGGCTCTCTGCTGCTAACAGGGGACTATATCTTCCTTCCAGGAACTAAAAGCTACACACAGTCACTAAGGTCTCGCACTTAGGTCGTTTTACTCACAATGCCTCCTCCTCTCGATGTCCACCAGGCGCTCTTCAATGAGGGAGACACTCCTCCCCTAAATTCCTCCTGGCACTCTTCAGTGAGCTTCTCCAGGATTAGGCTTTGCAAATAGGCCCCACAGCTAAAATTCCAGCTGGGACCTCATCTCCTAGATGGCACCTTCCAGTACTTCTGCCTCAGGGGCAGAGCCCCTGCACAAGGGTCTCCTCCAGCAGGACTGGACCCACGAACTCTCCCCCTCGGCCTCAGGCCTTAGACTATTTATGGGCTCTCCAGCCAGCTTCTAAGCACACATCCCCAGCGATTGGCTGGATTCCCCATAAATATTCAGGCTGCCTACTCTGTTCTTCCTCCTACTATGATTCTAGAATATTCCAGAATGCAGGAGGAAGTAAAAAGAGCAGCAGCCTGTGAGAAAAATTGACCCTACAACCTATACTAATTTAGGGTGCTACACTTACCCTGTTTCCCTAAAAATAAGACCTAGCGTGATTGTTGGTGATGGCTGCAATATAAGCCCTACCCCTCAAATAAGCCCTAGTTAAAGTCCTTGTAGGTCTTATTTTCAGGGTAGGGCTTATTTTCGGGGAAACAGGGTAGGGCTTATTTGGGGGGTAGGGCTTATATTGCAGCCATCACTGACAATCACGCTAGGTCTTATTTTTGGGGAAACAGGGTATTAGTCTAGAAAAAAGCCATGACTTTTTTTAACATTCGGCTCCCAATGACATCAATGGAGTGAACTCCATCCAAAGATTTGGCACTGGAAATTTAATCATGTTCTTTTGAACCTGCCCCATACTTAAAGTGGAAGTAAACCCATCCATAAAACAGTTTAATTTCAGGCACGTGCCGGAAATGAAACACTCCCATTGGTTGTGCTCCCAACCAAACTGTCAAACCATCCAATGGCTGGTGTCATAACTGATCACATGTGCAGCATCATGGCATCTGTAGAATAAACAGAGGAAAAGATGGCAGCTTCCATGGCTGAAAACGATGAGGGGGTTTACTTACACTTGAAGCCAAGTACCTCTGACTTATCCTTAATCAGACCAATGTAAGGGAAAATTCCAAACACCCCATTAAAAGCACAGGTTAACTCCACAACCCCAATAATTACTGATAGCTAGGTTAAATGGTATCCTACTAAACGGACCCTACTCCAAATCTCCAACAAAGCCATGGCCGGTCCCATGAAGGGAGGAGGACTTGGCCCCAAGCTAGCATCACCCAGACAGAGCTGAATTTCTACTCAATGATTTCAGCAGCAGGGAACAAACGAAATCCTAAGTAAGGCCACCTCAACACTTGGCCGACCAACAACCAAGTGAATCCTGACTGACTTGCATCCTTCAAAGTGGGCCTACAGAAGGATCAAAAAGACAGAACATTGTACCTTGATCAGAAAAAAAAAAAAACATAGAACAAAGGGATTCTTCCACCATAAAGAAAGACAATGTGATACTTCCCATCTTGGCTTCAGAAAACCCAACTTTTCAAGTCTATTTTATCTTTGGCGAGCAGACCGAAAGCGTTAAAAAAAAAAAAAAAGACAAGAGCAGACATCCATAATTAATCCAAGCGGCAGCTGGAAGAGGGAGAGAAAGAAAATATCGCCAGCGAGCGCCTCAGACCCCTTCTTTGAGCTTCTCTTTCATTCCTCGGGCGCTGGGAGCTGTTTGAAGTTTTTCGGGTAGTCTTTGAAAGCTCTTTGTACCTGCCCGTTCTAATCATCCTGCGGGCCTGTTGTAGGAAATAAGATAAGAGCGTGGGATTATTTGTATGCAGATTAGCTGCAAACAAACACTGACAGGCAGCGAATGCAGGATGCTTACTACGGAGCCCAGATAGAAGATGATATAGGAATTAATTAGCACCCCCCCCCATTTTAAAGTGGAATGTGGCGACTGGCTACGAGGGTGTCAGGAACTTCTTCAAACATAGCAGAAGCTTGTTGGGTATTGCCATGCTTAAAGCAAAACTCTAGTCAGACAGCTTAATACACAGATGGAATACATATAAGGTTGATGGTTTATCTTAAAAAATGTTCTTCCATTCCTGAGGTTTACAAAGCTCTGATACACCCTTGTTAACCACTTCAGTTCCCAGAAGGTTTTTACCCCCTTCCTGACCAGGTCATGCTACTTTAACCAACAATTGCGCGGTCGTGTGACGCTGTCAATCAAATGCCTGCTTTGTGTCAATAGACGCAGACTCAGTGGCTCGGGACGAGCATACACAGATGCCCCCATGGAAAGCGGATTCCCATGGAGGCACTTGCCAAACAGGAGAAGCATAGAGCCAGCGGGGAACCCCAGAAGAGGAGGATCGGGGCTGCTCTGGGCAAAACTATTCCACAGAGCAGGTAAGTATAACATGTTTGTTATTTTATTTTAAAAAATAAAGCTTTATCCACTTGCTGACCAGCTGCAGGTTGGCATGTTCCCGAAAATTGCCGTAGGTGTACGTCGGCTCCTTTAAGGTGCCGTAGCAGGCGCGTGCATGCGCCCGCTGTATGGCAGGGGACACAATGGATGTGGCCGGCGGCCGCGATGTCTGCCGGCCACCGGCGATCATGGAAACGAGAGCCTGAACGGGGATCTGTCAATGTAAACAGACAGGTCCCCCTTTCTGACAGGGGAGTAGAGAGAGATCTGCTGTTCCTAGTAATTAGGAACAACGATCTCTCTCCTCCTCCAGTCAGCCCAGCCCCCCATACAGTTAGAAACACCTCCCTAGGGAACACACTTGACCCCTTGATCGCCCCCTAGTGTCAACCCCTTTCATGCCAGTGACATTTATACAGCCAAAAA